>CP053456.1:29174155-29527340 GCA_022644695.1 Cenchrus purpureus | reverse complement strand
AGACAATACATTAAAGGAAGCCTTCTATGATCTAGATGTCGCTGCAATCAACTGGAGGATTCCATCAGAATCTTATCTATCGGCCTCGATGTAGATTCACGAATGCTTGAGGAGAAAAGGGGCGAGACCTCCGGTGCAATTGGGAGGAGAAAGCAGAGAACAAATCGGAGAAGGGGAGACAAGCGAGAAACGTTCATGGTGATAGTACGAGGGGGGATTCGGAGCAGAGGGTGAAATTTTTTGGACGATCAATCGGCGATCTGTTCAACCATTCATGGCGGGAGAACTCTGAAGAAAAGTGGATCTGGGTCTAAAAGCCCATGGTTGTGGGGGCCCAGGAATATCCAGCCTGGAAAGATGAGATAAAGAAATTTGGGTGGAGAGCCCGTCGGGTGTTTAGGGTTCCACTGCGCCTCATCGAAATCCTTCAGTAAAAGAAGAGAGGGTGAGATGCCGAGAGAGGAGGGAGATAGGGGAGGACCCAAGAGGAGGTTTGTGGAGGAGAGGCTCAGCGGGAGAGGGGTCGCCGGAGACGCAGGGTGGCGGCGCGCCGGAGAAGACCACCGCCGTGAGACACAACTGAGAGAAAGAGCTTTCAGAGAGCGGGAGATGGGGCAGTTTGGGGGAGCTCGCAACATCAGAGAGGAGGAATTTCAGCCTCGGAGGAGGATGGGGGAATACAGGGGGGCGAATTTCGACAGATTGCGCTATGAAGGGCAGCAAGAGCGCGTGGATCTTGGATAGAACAACTACTACCAATCCAACCAAGACCACCAGGGAGGCGATGGGAGAGGTGCTGCGAACCGTGGGAGAGAAAATCCAAGAACAGAAGGGGTCAACGCTGATGTTGGAAAATCATCTCGACAGAAAGAAGAAGTAATCTGCTTCTGGTGCAGGGAAGAAGGCCACCATCAAGTTGATTGCACCAACCCTCCCTTCTGTTTCAGATGCAAGGAATCTGGGCACTTGTCAGCCAAATGCCCGAAAGCTCAAAGTACGTCGATGACCATGTATGGATATGGCTTCCCCGGGCAGGGTTTCTATAGTCTCAAGGTTCCTGGAGTAGTGAAGCAACAGAAGAAGCTTGAGAACATGGGACTAATCAGAGTGAAGAGTGGGGAAGACAATGTGATGAAAATTGAGAAAGAGCTCAAGCATTTGATTGATGATAAATGGCAATGGGAGGTGAAACAAGTGGCTGATAAGGAATCTGTGGCAGTTTCCCCAAACAAGCAGATCCCGGATACCTTCTCCAGATCCAATGGCTTTGAAATGGCGTTGTACAAGATAACCGTTACTGTCACACCAACCAGTATCAACCCAGCAGTCTCGACAGTTCTGCAAGAAGGGTGGGTACAGATGCACGAAGTGCCGGATGAAGCAAGAGGAGGCGTCGGTGGCAATAGCGAAAAGGCAGGGAAGTTCGGGCAGTGGATGAGTTGTCGCTGATTAGGGTTGGTCCGGTTCGTGTCAAGATCAGAGCTAGAGATATCAGCAAGGTCAGAGGCTCCCTGGAGTTTTTCATCAATGGAGTGGGGCCATCAGATAAAATTTGTTCTGAGAATCGCCAAAGAAAAGGTCTTGGTGAAGAGCACAACTCGAACAAAGACAACGAGGGGGGGAGGAGAGTACGATGATGATGAAGAGGACTACCTGTATGACTTTGAAGATGACCCAACCAAAAACCTGCAAGGTACAGGGGAGGAGAAAAGTTCCAGACACCAAACCGATAGTGGAAAAGAGGCTTGGGGCAAGTAGCGGGGAGCGGTGTGACGAAGGGAGGTGCGGAAGAAGTCCGGATAGAGAGCATGGGAGTGGAAGAACAGGCGAGACCTCGGCCATCTACAACCCCACAACACAAATGATGATGGAAGTCGACCAAGAAGACAGGACTACCATGGAGGGGATGGAGTCATCACTACTCGGGAAGGGAGGAACAGAAGACAACGAAACTTCTAAGATTGCTATCCGTGCATCTTGAGGGGAGGTCAAATTTATGCCCAAGGTGAAGTGGCCGCAATTGACATTTAGAGGTGAAGACAAAAGTCCCAGCAGCACCAAATGTTGGTGGGAGAGGTGGAGAACAAGACCGGATGGAGAATACAGGCGGTTGGAGAGGGCAGAGGAATGTACAGATGCGGTGGGGAAAAAATGAAGAGAGGGATGGCAAGATAATAGAAGTGGAGCTGGGCAAGAAGAAAAAGAGTTTCTACCCTGCGATGGCTGCCAGGAAGAGTGCTCGAGTCTACAAGCAGATGGAGGAAGGAGGTACGACCTCATCAACTAACAATACCTTTTCTGTTCTAAATTCCATTAATGATGATGACTTGCACTCGATTGCCCATGCTTGCAATATAAACCTGGGGGTAAACAGTGAGGAGGTTTATGAAAACATTAGTGCCATGAAACTTGAAGAGAGAGTGAGAGCGTCCCTAGCTGAGGCCAAATATAAACAAATGCAAGATAAAATCCTTGCAAGTACACATACGCTTGAGGGGGAAAATTTAAGTTTGGTTTGCATTGATAATAAGCAGAGGGAGATGGAGGGGGGATTTAATTCTGGTTTGCACTGACAATGAGCAGCAGGAGATGGAGGGGGCTAGTTCTCCGATGAAGAAGGGGAGGAATTCTGGGAGTAAGTTGAGTAGAGGCTGCGGCGAATAAGTTAAATATGAGGATCCCCATCCGGAATATCGGAGGACTGGGCAAATCAGCTGTGGGGAGGCAACTTAAAGAGATTATGGCAGAGAGTAGGTGGACATAGTCGGGGTGTAGGAAACTATTAAACAAGACTTCTCTGTTCAAGAAGTGGCACGCTTTGACCCAGGAGGCGCCTTTGTTTGGAAATGGGTGCGGTACCGGTCACTCGGGGGATCCTTGTGGGGTGAAAGACAATTTCCTTCAAGCGGTAGAGGACTTTAGCACATATTTTGTGGGGTTACAATCGAAATAGAATCTCCAACATCGGAGAAGTGGTTATTGTTTATGGGCTGCAGATCATCGGTGGTCACAAGACTTCTTAATGAAATGGACAAGAAATGTAATGAATCAAATCGCCAATCACGATTGGGGGACTTCAACTTGATTAGGGACTCAACTCGACAAGAGCTCGGGCAAGGGTGACCCAAGGCTTATGGAGGCCTTCAACACTTTCATAGAAAACACACTGGAAGAACTACATCGGGGGCGCTTACATGGACCAATAAGCGGGAGAATCGGATCCAGAGTAACATTGACAGTGGTCTTGATCTCGGAGTGGGAGTCTGAAACTACTACTCGAGCAACTCGAACACGTTAACGAGTAGGATCGATCACCGCCTTTACTACTAGACATAGGTCAGGGAATTGAAGAGGGGGAGGGGGTGGACAGACAATTCCATTTTGAGAAACAATGGGGCAAGGTAGAAGGCTTTAGAGACTTAGTAAGACAAAAATGGGGGGCAAAGATAAATGTCACGAAATAGGATATTCTTTGGATATTCTGCATGGGTGCTTAGCGCAATGCTAAGAATCTTGAAAGGTGGGGACAATATCGGAGGAATACAAAAGAAAAGAGACGACCTGTTAAAACAAATTCAACAGATTAACTCAGCTTCGGAGGCAAATGTGGGGGGCCTTGGATAGTTGGGATAGTAAAAGGAGATACGAGTTGGAAAATGAGTTAAAAACTCATGGAAGCGGAGGAGATATCTTGGCGGCGATGGGGTGGGGGAATGGGTCCTTGAGGGGATGACAATACGGCCTTTTTACCATCTGATAGCAAATGGTAGAAGAAGGAAGAAGCTCATCCTGTCGCTGGAACATGAGGGGGAGAATGTTACTAATCCACAACTGATACAAAAAACCATTTATGAGTACTACAAGAAACTCTTTGGGAAACAACATCACAGATCAGTGAGGTTGGGGGGATGTTTGGACATAGACAGGGAGACTTACTGCGGAAGAAAATGATACCTTAACGAGACCCTTCTCGGAAGAAGAGGTTAAGAAAACAGTCTTCAACATGAAGGAAAATTCTGCATCTGGTCCAGACGGCTTCGGTGTTTCCTTTTATAAGACCTTTTGGGAAATGGTTAAGGGGGATTTGATGGCGATGGTCAATGACTTCTATCTAGGAAAATTAGACATCGCCAGACTCAACTACGGGATGATAACTTTGATACCAAAGATTAAAGATGCAAATAACGTGAAACAGTATAGACCAATTTGCCTCCTTAACGTCAGCTTCAAGATATTCACAAAGCTGCTGGTGGACAGACTGTCCTAGTTTGCCAACATGTTGATCAGTGGGAGCTAGACAGCATTCATACGGGGGAGATACATAGTGGACGGGGTGGTGATACTACATGAAGTTATGCATGAACTTAGGATTAAGAAATCGAAGGGGGTCATCTTTAAGATCGACTTTGAGAAAGCTTATGACAGCATCAGATGGGATTTCTTAGAGGAGGTGCTCACTAAGAAGGGGTTCGGCTAACAACTTAAAAATTGGGTTATGAGCACAGTACGAGGGGGGCGAGTATGCATAAAAATAAATGGCAAAAATGGATCATACTTCAAGACCCACAGGGGCTTGAGGCAGGGGGATCCGCTCTCACCATTCCTCTTCAATATGGCAGCTGATGCCTTAGCTCATGTAATGGACAACGCTAAAAGACAAGGGCTTATCAAGGGGTGGTTCCATTTAGTGCCGGGGAGGGTTACCCATCTGCAGTATGCAGACGACACTATCCTTACGTGTGGGGGGATGACCAATCCATAGCAAACATGAAATTCTTGTTGTATTGTTTTGAATGGTTGTCGGGATTGAAAATTAACTATCATAAAAGCGAAGTAGTCACTTTTGGGATGGACAAGCCGTCGGAAGAGAGAATTGCAAATATGCTGAATTGTGAAGTTGGGAAATTGCCAATGAACTATGTAGGTTTTCCCATTAGTGACAAACACCTAGGGGTGAACGCTTTCAAACCTGTAGTGGGGAAGATGAGGAACAAATTGCAACCTTGGAAGGGGAAACACCTCACATCAGGGGGGAGATTGATTTTGACAAATTCTTCACTCAGCAGCATACCCACATACACGATGAGCATGTATTTGCTACAAGAGGGGGTGCACCAACAAATGGATATGGTCAGGGCTAAATTTTTCTGGGGGAGTGACGGTGGAAAGTTTAAATACCACATGATTAAGTGGGAAAACACTTGCTTACCTAAAGAATTTAGGGTGCTGGGATTATTAATACAAGAGTGATGAATGAAACCATGTTGCTCAAATGGGTTTGGAGGATATATAACCATGAAGAGGAGGATGGGTGTTGTGCTTTACCGCAACAAAAATATTTGAAGGGCAAAAGTATAGCACCTATAAAGATAAGGGGATCATGATTGGAAGGGTATAAATAAAGTAAAACATAAGTTCAAGTGGGGGTGAATTTGAGGTGAACAATGGGAGAAGGTCACATTTTTTGGAGGACACTTGGGTAGATTTTGTACCTTTAAAACTAATTTTCCCTAGATTATATAATTACTGTGGGAAGAAGAATTGCTCCGTAAGAGAGTGTTGGAACGCAGGGGAGTGGGTGATGAACTTCTCAAGGCCCCTATCGCAGGATGAGGCCCGGCAAGGGATGACCTAATCTTGAAACTACAAAATTTTTACTTAAATGAGTCTAAAGACAAAGTAAAGTGGGTGCATGAGAAGTCTGGGGCCTTCACGACAAAGTCAATGTATAGACAGATAGTCCACAGGGGGTTTGTGAACAAGCGTATGAGTCTTTTGTGGAAAAGTAAAATACCAATGAAGATAAAAGTTTTCATGTGGCTGGCCTGCCAAAACAAGATACAAACGGGGGCTGAGTTGAAAGGGAGGAACTGGAAAGGAAACCCAAACTGTACGGTGTGCGGGGTGATAGAAACTGTAGATCATATTTTCTTTGATTGTCCGGTTGCAAAATTTACTTGGGAAGGGTTAAGGGAAGCAATGGGGTGGGACAGGGCTCCCAGGGGGATGCAGGACTTCGAGTGTCACTGGCTACCGCTGGGGTGTGACAGCTATGCAGTCAAGCTCTATTCCTTTGCCATGGTGTTGTGGTCCCTGTGGAACACACGCAACAAGATGGATATTGAGGGGGTGTTTCTTAAACAACCGGCTGACATCTTCTATAAATACCTTGCTCACTTGCAGAAATGGCACCTAAAGTTGAAGTGTGCTGATCAAGACCGGTTAGACTCATGGGTGGCGATGACAAAAAGATGGCTGGAGGAGTTGGTGGAGAAAATGAGAGAGCGAGTTCCTGAAGACCCTTTCATTTGAGACCTCACTGAAAAAGCTCGCTGTCTTAGCTTTTGTCTATTTTTAGTCTTTTGTCTTCTGTGCTGCTCTGTATAGCTGGAGTCCTCAGCAGAACAACTTGTACAAACCCTATATGCTTTCTATAAAAGCAGGGCAAATGGCCTTTTTCAAAAAAAAAAGATCAATGGGTGTCATTCTTAAACTTGACTTTGAGAAGGCATATGATAAGGTGTGCTGGGAATTTCTCTTTGAAAACCTAAGGATGAGAGGCTTTGATAAGAAATGGTGTGAATGGATGAAACAAGTGGTATCTGGGGGACCATTTGTGTCAAAATAAACAATAAGATGGGGGCTTACTTTACAAGTCACAAGGGTGTCAGGCAAGGGGACCCTTTGTCACCCATCCTGTTTAACATTGTGGTTGATTGCCTAACTAGAATGATAAGGAAAGCCCAAGCAATGGCACGATAAGCGGTCTAGATGACAATCTAATCCCAAAGGGGGTGGCTGTCCTGCAATATGCAGATGACACCATAATATGTCTCAAAGAATGCATGGAGAATGCTAGGAACATGAAGCTACTCCTATACCTATATGAGATGTCGGACTCAAGATAAACTTTGCTAAAAGTTAAGTCATCTTAATAGATGGGGATGAAGAGACAAATATCTGAGATGGCTGAACTTTCAATTGCCAAATTGGGGTTTCCCCCATTAAATATTTAGGGGTTCTGTTAGTCCTTGCGAGGTTGCATGTAAAGGATTGGGAACCATTGGTGAGAAAATGAAAAGAAACTAGTTGTGTGGAAAGGTGGCTCCATGTCTATTGCAGGCGGGACCACTTTGATCAACTCAAGTTTATCCAAATTTCGACTATATATCATATGTCTATGTATCTCATTACCCCAAAACCACAACAGACAATTTGGACAAACAAAGAAGAGTGCTCTTCTAGCAAGGAGGAAGCACTAAAAGAAAATATAGGCTGTTGAAGTGGGAATGTATATGCAAAAGTAAAAAGAAGGGGGGTCTGGGAATTAAAGACATTAGGAAGATGAATATCAGTCTTCTAAGTAAGTGGTGGTGGAAACTCGAGAATGAGGATGACCTATGGCAAAAGGTGGTCAGAGCCAAATACCTACAGGTGGATTCAGTGAGTATTGTGAGACACAGACTGAATGACTCCCCTGTATGGACTGACTTACTAAAAATCAAAAACTTATACTTGAAAGGGAGAAGGGTAGAGACAAAAAATGGGGGGAAAACCCCTATTTTGGAAGGATCCCTGGCTCTTGGATAAGCCAATCTGCATAATCACTCTAGTGGTCTTTGATTTCTGTGAGGAGAAAGATATTACAGTACACCAGTTCTTGGTGAGCAATGGACAATTGAATTTCAGTAGGTGGCTGCCCCCTGTTCTGTTTGAACACTGAGTGAATATTGTAGAAAAAGCCTTTAATTTCCGGTTCTAGAACATGGATGACATTGTTAAATGGAAATGGGGAGGGAATGGGACCTACACAACTAGGTCCATGTATGACCATCTAACCAAAGGTGATGAAGGATGCCCCTTCACACATATTTGGAAAGCAAAAATACCATATAAAATCAAAATCTTCACCTGGCTTCTGGAGAATAATGCTGTCCTTACTAAGGACAACATGGTGAAAAGGAAGTGGACTGGTAATCCTTCATGTATGTTCTGCTCACAAGTTGAAACAATGGAGCACTTATTCTTCCAATGCCCCATTGCAAAATGTGTGTGGGGAATTGTTGGTGCTTGCTTTGGGACTAGAAGGGTCCCAGAGAATGTGGCGCAATACAAGAAGTGGATTAATGATAGCCTTCCCGATGGGAAACATGTTCATCACTTTGGGTTTGCAGCGATTTGCTGGGCCGTATGGAAATGCAGAAACAAAGCCGTCTTTGATAAGAAAATGATCAAATCCCCTGCGGAAATTATTCTTCATGCATGCACTTTCATGCAATCGGGCGGTGTCTGTTTCAACCAAGGCGCAAGAAGCTATCACTGAAGGCGCCAATGTGATGCCGCCATTGCGACAAAGCATCGGGCGCAGCAGAAGGAGCATGCGCGGTCGGCTCACCGGGCGCCGCAAGGGGGCTGCTCGAAGATGAAGATTGAGCCGAAGGAAACTGTGATGCGCAAGGAGCAGCTGAACGATCTGTTGGTAGTGCTATGGAGTAGGCCTGTCTAAGTGGTGTGGTGTTTTGTATGAACTTGTGTCGGGGGTCCAAACTTATTGTCTGGTGATACTTTCTTTTCTGGGAGTCCTAGGACGTTCGTTGCTAGCCTAGCTTGAGTCAAGGTAGGTCTAGGCAGGTCAAGGGCAGTTGCTTCTTCTTTTACCCCTGTTCTGTGACTTGACTGTTATTTCCGTTGTTGCAATGGAAATGGGGATGCCCTCGATTCTAAAAAATCTACACGCTCGAAATTTTTGCAGCTATGTATTGCTGTTGATTGGTATGACTGTTATATAATGACAATTACTTGACGATGCGCTTATATCTCCGCAGCAGACAGACATGAGCAACATCAAATCTGAAAGATACACTGCATATTCAGAATAACCATATTATTGCTGTCTGTTTACTGGTGCTACCTTCCAGACTGTTTCAGATGAAAGCGATCTCAAAAAAAAAGACTGTTTCAGATGAAAGCTCGAAGTGCTCGGCTCCTCGCAACGGTGCGCGACGTGTTCCAGCTCGCCTTCGATATACGCCGATAGTGCAGCGCCGACTGCAATGCAGGCGCAGCGGATTTGCATTGCCTGGACAGGCGTCCTGCAGAGCAAAGGATGACGATTGACGCGTGATCATGCGCAGCGACCAGCTGGGCCTATGCGTTCGATCCGGCGGCGCTATCTGCAACCGGGGACACGCGCGCGGCGGAACCGGCCGGCTTGCGTTCCAGGTGTGCGCGGCGACATCAACTCCGGCATGGCTTCTAACGAACCCGTCAAGATCGCCGCCGCCGTGCTCTGAGCCGGCCGGCATGCCGGGGCGGCCACCGTGGCGTGGTGCCGTGGTGACCCGCACGGACTTAGAGGAGGAAGGTGGAACCCTTGGGGTCGGTCCGCCTCTTGGCCACCGCCGACATGGCTGGCATCGCCGACCACGTCGGCACGGCATCGTGCGCTCCGCCACACGATAACTGGCTGTGGCAGAGGTAGAAGGCTCCGCGGGCCCGCGGGGTCGTCGAGCTGCGGATAGGCATCGCGCGGGGAGTCTTCGGATCAGACGACCCAAGCGCGACTCGAACTAGGAAGTCCGACCCGACTCGACCCAAGTCGGCTCACGTCTATAACAAAAGGAGGGCCACGATCGATCCTCTACTCACGACAAAACAGCTTCAATTCTCGATCGTGCTCACCAGCCGGAACCAAAAAAAAGTTTTCTGCGTGCTCACGGCGCGATCCGACGATCCTCTCTAGCAGCGATCGTATCACCGACGACGAGATCCATGGTGGCGGAGAAGCAGGAGGTCGTCACCACCACCGGAGCCACGCCGATGTGTGCCAACGGCGGCTGTGGTTTCTTCGGGAGCGCCGCGACCAAAAACCTTTGCTCCCAGTGCTACAAGAACCACGTGCTGACGATGAAGACCGCAGCCGTCGCTCCCGTCGCCGAGAAGAAGGTCGACATGCCGGCGGCGCCTGTGCCGGCGGAGAAGGAGAAGCACGAGGTGTCCTCGGACAGCGCCACCGTCGCCGAGAACAAGGTCGACGCGGCGCTGGTACCGGCGGCAGAGAAGGAGAGCGACTCCACTTCGGAGACGACGGAGAAGCACGAGGCGGCCTCCGGCGCCGCTGCTGCGGCGGCGCCCGTCGTGTGCGCAAGCGGGAACGGGTGCAGCTTCTTCGGGTCCGCGGCGACCAAGAACATGTGCTCGAGTTGCTACAGGATTTCCTCAAGAACGCCCACGCCGCTCCTCCTGCCGCGGCGGCGAAGAAGATCGAGGTCGTCGCGCCCGAGCAGCCGGCGCCTCTTGAGATCTCCGCGGCAACCTCTAGCGCGCCGGCGGCGGCGAAGGCGAAGGCGGCGCCGAACAGGTGCGCGGGGTGCAAGAAGAAGGTGGGGCTGCTTGGGTTTGTCTGCCGCTGCGGTGGCACGTTCTGCTCGGTGCACCTGTACAGGGACCAGCACGCCTGCGACTTCGACTTCAAGACGGCCGACCGTGAGCAGATCGCCAAGAAGAACCCCTCGTCGTAGCGCCGAAGATCAATAAGATCTGATGCAGACGGAGACGAAGACGAAGAGTAGTGCGACTAGGTTTGAAGCAAACAGAGGCTGGTAGTAATAGTGTCGTAGACTAGGTTGTTTTCTCTTCCATGTGTTTGCAGTTTGGTGACTTTGAACCATTCTTTGTAGCCAATCAAGTTTAGTTCACATTGTTCCCAATAAACATCTTCGATGTAATATGTTCTCTTCAAAGTTCGATCAAACACGTGCTTGCACATCATGTTTAGTACCATGCATCAAAGAATAGCTTGTCAACAATCCAATTCTATTTGAGAAGCAACTGTATCTTAACCTTTTTTTTTGTGGATGTCCGGACAGCGAAAAAAATTGGACGCTTCTAACATATATTTCAATAGTTGATTTTCGAAGTTGTACTGATTGTTTTCGCATGTTTCATGGTGAATGTTGCATGAAACACAATATTTATGTTGCAGCGAGAATTTTCTAACCGAGAGCAAACAACATAATTAGTTTTTCGCATATTTTTCATGTTGCACCTAAAAATTCTCAACATTGCGGATATTTTGTTTCAATGTATCGTCCCACGGGAGAATTCCCATCGGACATCCAAATGCAAGACGGGAGAGTTCCCATCGGACATCCAGATGCAAGTAGTGTTATTTTTTTTTTGTCACATCTGATATTTGAGTTGTGACTATAACCACATTACATTTTCCGTCCATTTATTCTAGATTGAGCTAACATCTGATGGCATCTCTATATATTATCCAATACAAGTAAATTTGCTCAATCACGTCACTACCATTTCCTTTTCAACATAAACTGAGAGCGGGAGGGGGAGGGGGAGGGGGTGGGGGTGGGGTGTGTGTGTTGCAGTGGTGGGGGATAGGAAATCATCACACCGCCCTCTCACGGATCGAGCTGGCCCATGTAGTCTGCATGCTCCGAGCGCGCTCCGCGGACTGTTTCGTCCTCCCGAGTTTCGGGCTTTTGGCCCATGTAGACTGCAATGTTCGAGCGCGCTCCCGCATCATGATTGTTTCGGCTTATCGACCCATCTAGCACACGCACCTGGTCGGCCCATACGTTCGCCTCGGAACCTGGAAGGCCCAATTCTCGATAAAATGCAGCAAACATAGCATCCACAACTTGATTAGAACTCATGACATGCTAGTTTGAAGTTGGTTGAAGTACCACTGGACTACTTATTGACTTGTAACTATTCGAACCTACTTTAAAGAACTAATTTTCTTCCTTAGTTTTTTTATATTTTATATTTTATTACTATTTGTTTTCCTTACTTGTCAGCATTTATTTTTTGTTCTTTTAATTTTTTGTTCTTTATATATTTTATTGTTTCCTCTCCTCCTTTTTAATATTGAGTTTTCTCTCTTTTTCTTTATTTTCTTTGTTTTCATTTTCCTTTTCTTGTCTCTTTGTTTTTATTTAAACTTTCTTTCTCTATTCTTTTATTTTATTACTTATGTTTCTTTCCATTTATTTTATTTATTTATTTGCATTCCTCCTACTTTTCCCATGTTTTTCCTTTCATTTTCTTATCTTTGTCTCTCTTTTCTTTACAAGTTTTGTGCTTACACCTTTTTCTCATTCTTTTTCAGCTTATATATTTTCTTGATGTTCATATTCTACTATTCTATCTTAGAATCAAAATTTTTATTCTTGTGATATTTAGTTTGCATCATGCAATATTCTTGTTGGTATAAGAATTCCTTTACCATATGTATAAAATTTCTTTTCTCGTCCTCTTTGAGTATTTGTTCTCCTCAATAAATTTTTGTTCCCCTTGGTGAATATTTGCTCTTCCTCGGTGAATAGTTGTTCCTCTTTAGTAAATATTTGTTCTCCTTGGTGAATATTTATTCCACATGAGTGAAAATTTGCCCCACGGTGAATATTTATTCCACCTTAGTAAATATTTGTTCCCCTAAAGTGAATATTTTTCCTCTTAGTGATTTTTGTTCCACTTGTATATATCACATAAAAATATAAATTTAATTAAAATATGAATAAAAATTTTCATCAAAATATAATCGAGTGAGATCTTGTTTTGAAGTTTTAGTGTCGAAATTCAATGGTGCAATCAAAATTTAATTTTGATGCTCGGTTTATGATTTATAGCTTTTAAAGTTTCAATTTGTAGATGGCGTCAACAATTTTTGTGCAACATATATCTATGGAACAAATTCTATAAAGCCACAGAAAAAATTACGTACGAACAAATTTTAGGAAATTAACGAACAAAAAAATTATACGTATGAACAAATATATATTTTGTTCATTGGTTTATATAATTTATAATGTCTTTGTACATATAATTTTTTGTTACGCCTCTCTTGCAATTTGTTCCACGATTATTGTAGCTCGAGAAAACATAAACCTTAATTAAAAATATGAATAAAATATTTTGTCAAAATATAGTTAAGTGAGATCTTGTTTTGAAGTTTTTATTACCAAATATCCAACAGTGCAATTGAAATTATGATTTATATGTTTCTTAACTTTTGATTCGTTTTGCATGTGGATGGCGTCAACAATTCTACGATGCTCATGCATGCGCTACACGTATCCGCATATTCTCAAAATAATGGGGGGGGGGGGGGCTAGATCCCCCTTGCCAAAGAAGGACGAAGAAAATAAGGAGGAAGAAGAGAAAGAGAGGATGAATGGATGAACCTGAGCAATTTTCCAGGTCAATGATCATTAAGTGGTATAGTCTCGAAATTGGTAGATTGATTTCCAGATGACATTGGCCCTTAATCTTTAGGTGGCGAAGATGGACAAGATTGGGCAAATTACGAAGCATATCCTCGGCATACGATGCTTGCAACATGAAAACCGTGCGCAATGTTCTACCTTGCTGAAATAAGTTACCAATTATTTTGGAGACCTATCCATGTTTTCACCAAATATCATCACTGTATGAAGCTTCTGAGTTTGCAGCTTTTGACCAAATTTACTGAGATTCTTTTCGTGGATATTATAGGTAAACCTATCCTCTACACCTGTCTGGTATCAGCATTGATAGATACATGACGTACTGATGGAGCGGATCCAGACTAAATTCTGAGCGTGGGCACACCCTATTGGATCACAAGAAATGAGCAAATATATATGGTGAAAATCTGTGATTTTATACTCATGTTGGGATTCGAATGAGGGCATGTGCCCTCGCTGCATTCAACGTGGGCCCATCTTGTACATAGCTCATTTCAGAAACTCTTACGCTAACAGTCGTGTCTTGAAACTTTCACTACTAAGTCATGAAGTAAGTCGTGCATTGTGTAGTACTCCTGACCATTTTCTTTTTCAACCTTTCTGAAAAATCCATAATCAACCAAGTCAGTTAAGCAACTGCTATCAACATCCTCCATTCTTATATGCTGATCACGCGGATTTAAGGAACCTAGTCCGATCCAAAATTGAATTAATTCTTTTCTGTCAAATTCTTAGTCCTCTGAAAATAAAGAACAATAGGAGAAACAACGGAGTACTACTCAATGCTCGTTCTCTTCCATAACAGCAAGTGCAAAGACTGTTGCAAACGCCCGCCAGACCACGACTGAGCCAGGGGGCCATGCCCCCCGGCAAAAATAAAATAAAAAATAAAATAAATTTACCACTGCAGCTTGAGTGCGGCGGCGGCGACCTTGACGAGCACCTGGTCCTCGCGCTGGCGTTCCCGTACGCGTCGTACGTCCAGGCCTTCATGGTCCCGGGCACCTCCGTCGCGGCCGCGGCCGTGACCGGTGACGAGGACGCGGACGCCGCTACGCACCGGCCCGCCTCTGTCACCGTTCTCCTCGCGACGCCCCTGCTCCCGCTGCCGCTCCGTCGCCGACGTCCCTGCTCCCGCTGCCGCTGCCCGTGTCGCCCACGGAGTCGCTGCTGTCGCGCGCGTTGCCTTCGGTGTCAGCCCGGCCCCCGTACTTCGTGCTCCCCGCGTCGAAGCGGCGGCGGCCGCTGCAGGCGGAGGAGATGGCGGCACTCGCCATCCGCGCCAGCGCCGCGCTCGCGGGCGACCACGACGGCCTGCTCGTGTTCCCGTAGACCACGGCGGCCGGGGGAGGTAGCACAGGCGCGCGGACCGGCGGCAAGGCGACGCCGCGGTGGTGCGATGGCGCAGCAAAGAAAGAAGAGGGACCTCTTGGAGCGCCTCCTGGGCCATCGCTGCGGCGTCCGAGAGGCCGAGGAGGGTGCCGGGTGGCTCGCGGAATCGGTGGCGGAAGGACAGGAGGAGGACACTCGTGTGTGTTCTGCCGCAGCGTCTCGTGCGCCTTGCCCGGCGCGGGCGGCGAGGTCCTTGGCGTCACTGTGGGCGTCGTCATCGCTACACGAGCCACGGCGGAGGGAGCAGGGGAGGACGGCGCCGACCATCTCCGCCTTTCCCCCAAATCCAGCACACCTCGACGTCCGCGCCGGCGCCACGCCGCGGGAGAGGAGGAGGGCGAAAGCGGACGCGGCCGCGTGTCGAGGGCAGGTGCGGCGGACGCAGCGCCGTAGAGGGGCAGAGGAGGCGGCGGAATCGGCGGTCTGCGCGACGGCTAGGGTGGGAGGTGGACGCCCGCGCACAGCGAGGGAAGGACAAGCGGGCGACGGGCGAGGGGCAGGCGGTGCACGGCCAGCGGAGGTGAGGAGGAGAGAGAAAAAGAGTGGGACCCACGTTTGAAGGGAGAACAGAGGGCCTCCAAATGAAGGGAAGGTTTGGAGGTGAAATTTAGAGGAGCATGCAAATGGAGGCTCATTTGAAGGCTTTCTAGCTTGATTTTTTCACCAAACCTCAAATTTTAGAGTAGAGTCCCATATGGAGGTCCTTGTTGGAGTTACTCTTAATCCACTGCCGTGGCGAGGGCATGGATTAGGGCCCTTAAGCGGTAAGATAATCACTCTTAGGGTGGAGTCATATGACACCATTGACAACGTCAGGCTAAGATCCAAGACAGAAGGCTACAGATCCCGTCCAAGACCGTCCGGCAAGACTACCTCATCCTCCGACAAGTCTCCGCCCACGAGGAGTCTCCGCCGCACGACAAGTTTCCGCCTCCGACAACTTGCTCATACGAGGAGTCTCGCCTCACTACTCGTTCGCACGAGTAGTTTCCGTCTTCGACTAAGGCGGGGCCACGCGTGGAGGTCGGAAAGGGGGATCAGGGACTCACACGAACGTGGCGCTGCCCCGACGCTCGAGCTCCCCCACAACGACACGCAAGGCACCAGTTCCCCACGCCATGCAAACACCCGGCGGCACGCGGCGGCGGCCCGGCTGTGGCCGTAATGCTGCACTGCTCGCCACGTAGCTCCCAACACGCCGTCCCGTCCAACCTCTGCGGCATGCCAACCCCGTCAGAAGCACTCAAGTACCCTCTACGGGCGGCACCTATCTACATTTAGGCCCAAACGTGGCGGGCCTAATGCACACTCAGAGTTGATTCACCTACGAAGAGCTCGAGGAGGCGCGGTACTCGGAATGTCTGATGTTTCCTGGACACGCGTGGCGGTCTCAAGCTCGCTCTGATTCAGCCTCCCTTTAATGCTCTGGCGGAGACATCGATGTGGGAAAAGACCTCCAGTTCTTCTAGCATCAGTAGCGCATATTTGTATACCCTTGCCCTCACCCTTGCGACCATAAAAGGGAGAGGAGGGCAACCGTCACAAGGGCGGAAAACCGATCACCCAACACTCCGGGACTTGGGCTCGACACCTCTCCCGACCGTTTGTAACCCCTACTACAAACACTCCTGCATAAGAACACAGCTCGACCTTTGGGCGTAGGGTGTTACTCCTCGGAGGCCCGAACCGATAAACCCTCCGTGTCTCTGTGCTAACCATCCGGCCTCGGACACACGATCCAATACAAATTTCACGCCAGAGAACCCCGGCAGTTGGCGCGCCAGGTAGGGCACATCGTGTGTCTCGCCGAACTTCACCAACGATCCGGATGGAGAGCCGCGGAGTTTCGCTAACTCCAGGGGCCACCATGCTCTTCGGCTCCCTCGGCTTTGTCTACACCGGGCCAGAGTCCGTGTCAGCACCTTCGCGACTGCCACCCCACCGCCTTGGCCGGCGGCGGGCATGCATTTGTCCGAGGCTTCTCGAGCAAAGTAGTCGAACATGGCAATGTTGGGGCCCAACCCAACACAGGAGCGTTTTAGGCTCACCGCCTACTACCTCACCGACCTCTCCTTCCAGGCCAGCGGGTCCGAGCCGATGACCTGGGGCGAGTTCATGGAGCGGTACACCGTCATGTACCCCCACAGGCAGCAAGGCCTCACAGACGACCCGGTGACGCCTCGTGAACGCCCGCAAGCGTCCACCACCGTCCCGGGCACTGCGGCGGCCAGATGAGCACCACCGGCACCCACGCACGACTTCACGCGCGAGTGCCGCGAGGTGGCGCAAGCAACTCCACCGACGAACCGGAATCACGCACGACGCGCCAGCACGCCGACGAGCTCGCCGAGGCGAGGCGCCCGACGAGGAGGTGGCGAACCTGCACCGCACGCTCAGGGAGGAACCGGGGCCACGCGACCCGCAACAAGCCCCGCAGCAGGTCCCGGTACGGGAACAGCGCCAAGGGAGACGGCAACGGCGGGAGCACCGAGGCGCGCGACATCAACCAACAGCATCAACGAGGATCTGACGCTGACGGCGGCGCCGATCTTCAAGCGCGCATCGTAGAACTTGGCGGCCGAGCCGCTGGCTGCCCGAGGCGGCCACCGAGGAGAGGAGGTGCGGCAACAAACTCAAAACCCTCCTCGAGACGGCGGCACAACAGTCGAAAGTTCGCGTCGCGCCGCGGCCGCGCGCGATGCGGCGGCAGATCCGTGCACCGCGAACCCGTCCTCGCGGCATCGGAGCCACGGCGAGGAGGCCGGTGGCTCCGCGGTCAAGCAACGTCTCGGACCTAACCGCGACGCCCGCGACACCATCGGCTTCGCCCGAGCCGGCGGCGACGGCCACGACCACGCGGCGGCGACGCACGACCACCACGATGGCCCGCGCCAACGGGGCGACCGATGGCGATGGGCGCGGCGACAGCTGATGATGACCGGATGGGCTGGTCACCCAACCGAGGGGGCCACGCCGGTGGTGCGCGAGGGCGCCCCCGCGATTTCGAGCAAACGTCCCTGTGTGCACGACGGGGAGACCAGCCCTAGCGTGTGGTTGGAGGATTACAGGCTCGCGTGCCACGCGGGGGGAGCGACGGACTGTTCATCATCAAGAACCTACCACTCTACCTCGGCGACTCGGCGACTGCTCGAGCACCGCCTGCGGCGGGATCAACGATCGGATGGAGCTGCGCCGAACTTTTGTCGGCAACTTCCAGGGCACGTACGCCCGGCCAGGCAAGTAGTGGGAGCTGCGCAAACGCAAAAGGAGAGCTCGCGACTACATCCGGCGTTTCTCAAGCGCCGCAGCTCCTGGTGCAACGGACAACGACGCCATCTCGGCGTTCCAAAATGGCACGACCGCACCACCTCATCCACCGTCTAGGCGGAGGACGCCCCGAACTACTCGGGAACTCCTCGACATCGCGACCAACCACGCGGACGGCGAGAAGGCGGTCGCGGCGACCCTCAACACCCCTCGTGGGGGAAGCAGTCGTGACGACGGCGAGGCCGCCATCGCGCTTCAAGAAGAAGAAGAAGAACGACAAGCGTTGTCGTGATGACAACCTCGTCGCGGCGGTCGGCGCAAGGCCACGCAGCGTCCCAAGAGCAATCCACCCAAGGCGGTCCCAAAGGACCACTTCGAGAAGCTCATGGAGGCGCCGTGTACCCACCACGAGGTGCCCGTCAAGCACGCACTCAAAGACTACCGCTTGATGAAGAACTACGTCAACGGCACGCTCAAGCCTAAGGCGGCAGATCCACAGAAGAAGGTCGCGCCACTCCTCGACAACGACGACGCGGGGCTCGGTACCCGAGGACGGGCGGTCCCACATGATCTTGGCGGATCCCGGCGACCCTCAAGGCGCCAAGAGAAGCTGATCCGG
This sequence comes from Cenchrus purpureus, assembly GCA_022644695.1. Taxonomy (NCBI): domain Eukaryota; kingdom Viridiplantae; phylum Streptophyta; class Magnoliopsida; order Poales; family Poaceae; genus Cenchrus; species Cenchrus purpureus. The sequence continues at coordinate 29,508,815 of CP053456.1, read as the reverse complement.
CGCGGGGTCTACAACACCGAGACCACGACACCGTCGTACCTCAAGTGGTCGGAGGTCCCGATCACCTTCGACCGCACGGACCACCCCGACCGCGTGCCATAGCCGGGATGCTACCCTCTCGTGGTGGCACCCTTGTTCAAGACCAAGCGGATCCACAAGGTCTTGATGGATGGGGGAGCGGCATCAACGCGTCGCTGGCGTCAACACTCGACGACATGGGCATTCCGCGGTCTCATCTGCGGCCGTCGCCTACACCGTTCCACGGGGCCGTCCCTGGAATGGAGGCACTCCCAATCGGGCAGATCGATCTCCCGTCACATTTGGGACATTGCGGAACTTCCGCCGAAACCCTCACCTTGAAGTGGTGGGGTTCGGGGGCGACCACGCCATCCTCGGGAGGCCGGCCCACGCAAGTTTATGGTCGTGCCCAACCATACGCGTTCCTCGTCGAAGATTCCCGGTCCGGAGGGGATCATCAGTGGGGACTACGTTCCCAAAGACGCATTTGAATGCGGCGTCTTTGAGTTCTTCCAGTTCAGAAGCGCTCATACGGTCCGAGAGGCTCCACGCCGAGCCTCCTCCGAGGACCAAGAAATCCCGAGTCCTCCAAGCGGCTTGCTCTTTCGAGCCCGCCAGGGCGTCAAGTATGCGGTCGTCTCGATGACGGCCGCGACGCTCCAGACGGACGCCGATCCTAAATAGGAAAGCGCTCGTCGACTTCCTCAAAGCGAACCTCGGCGTGTTCGCATGGAAACCCTCCGAGCATGAAGGGGATCCCGAGAGGTTGCCGAGCACAAACTGAACATCAAGCCGGGATCGAAGCCGGTGAAACAACGCCTACGCCGCTTCAACGACGACAAGTGCAAGGCGATTGGCGAGGAGATCAACAAGCTCCTTAGTTCGGGGTTCATCAGAAGTATTCCACCCGGTGGCTTGCTAACCCTGTCCTTGTAAAGAAGAAGAATAAGAAATGGAGGATGTGTGTTGACTATACGGGCCATAACAAGGCATGTCCCAAGGACCCGTTCCCTTTGCCTCGCATAGATCAGGTAGTCGATTCGCGGTGGGTGCGAAACCCTCATTTTCTCGTCGTACTCGGGTACCACCGAGATAGCGATGTGCATAGCGGATCAACTCGCGACCTCATTCATCACTCCGTTTGGCGCCTACTGCTACAAAATGATGCCCTTCGGGCTCAAAAACGCGGGCACCACGTTCCAAAGATGCATCGACGCATCTTTGGAGATCTTATAGGCGAATCATTGAAGCGTATGTCGATGACATCGTGGTCAAGTCGAAAAAGACAGGTGATCTGGTCCCAGACCTTACGGAAGTATTCAGCCGAGAGAGCAGGGGTGAAGCTTAACCCGAAGTGCGTTTTCGGGGTTCAGGGTATGCTCCTCGGCTTTGTCATCGAGCGGCATTGAAGCCAATCCAGAAGATCTCGGCCATCACAAATATGGGACCGATCCGGAATCTAAAGGCGTGCAGCGTCACGGTATCTCGCGGCTCTCGATCGTTTCATAGCTTGACTCGAGGCGCTGACTGCTGTATCGTCGATGAAGAAGTCCGACCACTTAGCATGGGCCGAAGCTTAGGCGCTCGACTCCTCAGAATCTCCTCAAGAGTCCACGATACTCACGGCTCCGTGTGGAAGAGCAGATGCTGTACATCATGGCGACAACCGGTGGTCGGTACTGCGTTGGTAGTTGAGCGAGAAGAGCAGGAAGGTCGCTCAAGGTTCAGCGCTTGGGTTTATTTGTGGCGGTACTCTCCAACTCGAAAACCACTACTACGCAAATACAAAAGGCTGGTGTCGCTATCTTGATCAGCGTAAGCTTCATCATTACTTGACGGCGCATCCCATCACGGTGGTGTCCAAGTACCGCTCGAATGATCCGAACCCGAGGCGAGGAGGATAGCCAAGTGGGCGCTCGAGTTGATGGGGCAAAACATATCCTCGCACCACGCATCAATCGCGGTGGCGGACTTTGTCAGAGTGGGCCGGAGATCAAACTCCTCAGGCGCTGTCGAGCACGAGACACTGGATAATGTACTTGGCGCTCGATCATGAAGGAAGGGCGGGAGTAGGCCTTGTCTTGAGATCGCCCACAGGCGTGCGCATGGAGTACATGGTTCGACTACATTTCCCGCCTCAACAATGTCATGATCTGAAGCACTCGTCAACGACCTTGAATGAATCGAGCTCGGAATCCGCCACCTCGAGATCGAGAGGGACTCGAGAACTTGTCGTGGATCAAGTCATGAAAGAGAAAAATTATGTTGATCCGAAGATGGCGGCATATTGTCGAGAAGTGCGTGAGTTGGAGGACAAGTTCCATGGGCTTGAGCTTCATCATGTCTTCTTGACTACAACAAAGCTGCGGACGTCCTCGCCAAGGCGGCATCTAGCCGCAAGCTAGTGGCGCATGGTGTGTTCGCCGTGACCGGCACACGTCATCCGTGCGTGTTGAGGAAATCGCCACAAAACACGAGGGGTGGAAGTCATGGAGATCGACCAACAACACGGCGAACCTTGAAGATCCAGTTGGTGCTTTCCCATCCTCGAGTGGCTGGTCGAAGGAAGCTACCTTAGGCAAGCGGAGGCGTCGCATCTCGCGGCGGGCTAAGGCGTTAAATCGTCCTCATCGAGGCGAGCTCTAGCGAGCATGGCGGCATACTCATGCGGCTGCGTCTTGAGGATCAAGGCAGGAGGCTGCTTCAAGAGATCCACGCGCTTGAACATGCGGGCATCACCGGTCCAAGAACTCTTGTCGGAAAGCCTTGAGCAAGGGTTTCTTGGCCAGCGCGATGGCGGACTCCAAAGACATCGTGCGGCGCTGCGAGGATGCCGATTCGGCGCTCGACAAACTCACCTCCGGCGTAAGCACTCGGACCATACCAATCACGTGGCCCTTGTGTGGGGCACGGACATGGTGGGGCCGCTCAGGCAAGCGCCCGGGGCTTCATGCATCTACTCGTAGCCATCGACAAGTTCTCAAAGTGGATTGAGGCTCGGCCGATAGTGAAGGTCTGCTCAGGAGGCCGTAGCATTCTTCACCGACATCATTTACCGCTTGCATCCCAAATACAATCATCACCGACAATGGCACCCGGTTCACGAGAAGAAATTCCTCAACTTCTGCGGCAACAACATTCATGTGGGCGGTGCAGTGGCGCCCGGACAAGTCGAGAGGGCCAATGGCATCTTTGCAAGGATTGAAGCCCGCATCTTCAAGCGGCTCGAGAAGTTTCGCGCAAGATGGGTGGTTTGTCGCCATCATTCTCTGGAGCTGCGCACCACGCCTGGTCGAGCTCACAGGCCACGGCGTTCTTCATGGTGCCAGGTCGGGCTGTCCTCCCACGGATATCGACTACGGCGGCAGGGTTTGGGCATACAGGAGGGAACCAAGTCGCTCTCGAAGCGCCATCGACCAGGCTCGATGAGGTCTTGTGACGTGGCGGCTTTTCGACTCGACCGGTACCAAAGCCTTGCGGCGCTACCACGATCATCGCAACGTGCGTGGCGCGAGTTCAGTCGGGGACACGGTGCTCACGAGTCAAGGCAGCAAAGATCGACACTGGCTCGCGCCCCATGGGAGGGCCGTTCATCATCGACCAAGTGCTCGGCCAGGAATATTCAAGATCCGATACGAGGGCGGCAGTCGTCTCACGCATGGAACATAGAACACTGCGGCTCTTTCACCCTTGAGTAATGTTTCCGTTTTACCTTATGAATCAATGAATAAATGCATGCTTTTGTTCACATCCATGAGTTCGTAAACTTTTGCGTTGGCATCTTCTTTACGTGCTAGCGTTCCCAAAGGGCGGCGCGAGCATCTGCACCATGCAAAACGCTCACCGTTCGGGGCTACCAGGCACGATGCCCTCCTTCGTTTTCCGTTTTAAAACAAAATTCGCCGACAAGCGTATCGTGGCGATCGCCGCGAGGTTTTAGCGAGCAGCTCGTGCTTGCGAAAGGAGAGGGTGGTGATCTGTGCGTGGCTTGGCGCTGCCGCTCGTTCAAAGCTCTTAGGACCACGCCTCGTGGCTACGGTCCGAAGACTTGCGGCCTGACCAGTCCTGGTCTTCATCTGACCTCTTTTAAAAAGTACTCGGGCTACGGCCCAAAATGATTTTGACGAAAATATCGAGTTACTTTTCAAACTTCCCCAATTACTCGGGGCTCGAACACGTGGCATCGTTTAGTGGCTTGGGTTGGCGGGCTTCCGACTCCCTCGCCCCGCGGCTCAGTGAAGCTCGATCGGCTCGAGTCTCTAAGTTCAGCTACTCGGTTCAGCGATGCGTCCCTAGTGCTCGAGAAGCGTTTGGCGATAGCGTGTTTGGACAAGTTTTAACGAAATAAAGCATTGAGGCAAGCGTACATACAAGTTGTTCTTAATTGCCTACGACATAACATGATTCATCTAATTTGAAGGCACAGAGTTGTCTTGGACTTACGGTGTGTCTTAATGGAATCAGTCCAGTCCTTCATTACTACATCGGCCATGGCGCGGGCGAAGGCGGCGCAGTCCTCCTCAAGCTTGTCGCAGTGGTCGTCGGGCGGTAGGGGCCCGGCCACTCGCTGTGCGATCGCGATCCACAGTGGCGAGTCGAACATGGCAAGCACACGGTGCACCACCTTCGAGCAGTCGACAACTCTCGCTCCTTGACCACGCCCGGGAGGCGCCTGATCTAGTCCATGAGCGTTCCAGGGTGGCTCGGGCCTACGGGGACGCCAACATCCGACAAGCTCCGGCCAACGAACCGACCAAACTTGGCGCGATCCAGGACGTCCTTCTCGCGCAACGCCTCTACCTCGCGTAGGGCCCTCTTGGACTCCTCAAGCTCGGTCTTGGCCTCTTGCTGAGCCTTCCGGGACTCTTCGAGCTCGGCCTTAACCTCTGAAGATGGACAAGTAGTTGTGAAAACAGTTGCGACGCGAGCAAGTGAGAAGGAAAACAAAAATAAAGCCAGGGGATCGTACTCTCGAGCTGCTCTGACAACCTCTTGGCCACCCCGCCCATCTCGAGGATCTTCAGCTCGGCGTCATTCACCTTCCTCGCCTCCTCAAGTAGCCGCCACGACCATCACGGCGCGGCCACGCAGACCACCTCACGAGGAGACAAGTCAACACCGCCAAAAACCGACAAGAAGGAAGAAGCACGCAAAGTTTACTAACCGTCGACGTCTTGCTCCAACTTGGCGTTGGCGTTCCGAAGCCGGCTCCCCTCGTCGGTGGCGTCTTGGAGTTTTGTGGCCGTCGGAGACACCTTGTTGGCGTCCACGAGGTCCGCAGCATTGGCCAAGTCCCGCTCCAGCTCGGCCACTCTCGACTCAAGCGCCATCTTCTCTGGCGGCGGCACAGGTGGCGATGCAGGCGGTGGCCTCGGCAGCAGCGGCGGCGGCCATGGCCTTTTCTGCGGCTTGGTTGGCGGTCGTCGCGGCAGCTCGCAGCTCTGCAGCTGTTGCCTCCGCTTGGGCCAACCTCGCCTCAAGGGCCTCCCGATCTGTCATGGCGGCGGCGGCCGACTCCGTGTGTGGCGCGATCCTCTGCAGACTTCATGGCGGCCTCGAGCGCGGTCCTCGACGACACCTCGCTCGCCGCCGCCCGGCGGCGGTAGCGGCGACGCCCGGTACATCTCCAGTGGAACCGCTGGGAGTTCCTCGATGAAGCACGCCTTCTTGGCGCAGCACTCCATGAGTGTCTGATCCAGGCGGGGAATCATCAACCGCAACGTTTGCAAAGACAAGGAAAACAAGATCAAGGTCGGACTCAGTGAAACTTACCGTCGTGGCGGGGAGGATGAGTTCGTCGAACGCTCGCTGCGCCCACCCGAGGCCTCGCTCGAGGCGGTGGCGGGCAGCGGCCTCTTCGTCCTCGTCGTCATGCGGCTCCGCTTCGTGGGCCGCGGTCCGCGCGGAGCGCACGAGGTCAAAGACCCGCACTCCGCCCTCCAGCGGCTCCGTCAACAACCCCACGCTCGAGAAGGGGCGGCCGCCCGAGCTCTCCCCGACCTCTTGGATCTCCGAGGGAGCCCGCTCGCCGGATCCATGGGAATGACGCGTTCCTGCGGATCTAGGCAGGGTGGGCTTGCAGTTGGCGCTTCAGCGTCGAGCAGCGGCGGGCGACACCATCGTCGGCGCGCTCGCGGCGGCGCCTCTGGCGCTCACGGCGGGGGCCTCCACGACCACAGCGGGTGCCTCCACGATCACGGCGGCGGCGGCGCGGCGGTGGCCTCGTCTCGGCCTCGATCCCGCGGGCTCCTCAAGATTGACCCCAACCACTTGCCATTGCGGCCTCGCGCGTGTCGCGTCCCGACGCCTCGGCCATTGGCTCCTCCCGCCGCTCCGCCCAGCTTCAAAGGCGGCCGTGTCGCCGCCCGAGAGGTTGGAGTCTTCAAGGTTGACGACTTCACAGGGTCGGCGAGCGTCTCGGGCCGCGGCACTTCCATCCGTCTTCGCCGCCAGCTCGCGGCACCGCGCCTCAAGCCGCCGGTGTCTCGGACTTGTCCCACCGGCCGCGGCGCGGGGGCTCGACGGCGGACGCCACCGGAGGCTCGATCGCCACCGGGGGCTCGATCACCACCAACGACTCAACCTCCACCGGAGGCTCGGTCGCCTCGTGCTTGCACCCAGGCAGGATCTTGACCTCCGGCCTTTGGTGGAGGCGCCGTCGTCCCAACGACCTCGACCACCTCGGCGGTCCCGCCCTCGGTGGGGCGGCGACAATCTTGATAGAAGGTTGACGGACAAGGCCCAGCTAGGCTCCACGCAGCTGCGTGGCGTTTTCTTGTGGTGAGCTGCCCGGTGTCGGCGGGGCACGAATAAATAAGCAAGCAAGCAAGGAGGAAGATCGATAAAATGACAAGACACAGTGCACAGATGCTTACATGGAGGATCTGATGCGGGCCCGCTTGACGGGCCTATCGTCTTGACTCGGTGGCCTCTTTTGGCGCCGGTCGGGGTTGGTTGTTGGATCCTCGCCCATTTCGGGGATGATTTCCCGCCCCCCAACGATTTGGGAGCCGCTCTCTGACTCCCTGACGACTCAGGGGCTGCCTTCTTGCCCTCCGCCGCGCTGGAGGATGGCTTCAAACCACCACAGGTGAGAGGGACACCTGCAGCCGAGCCCCCACCGGATGACCAAAGATTGGGCGCCCGCGAAGTGCTCGTACTCCCCTCTGCCAGCGCGCCTTGCGTTGACGTCGGCGGCGTCGACCTCGCTTTGGGCGGTGACCGCCTCCTCGAAGTCCGGCTCCGGCCGGCATCCGGAGGAGCAGCGGGAGGAGGAATCGTGGCCGCCCGCTGGGCGGGTCGTCATCCGTCGAGGATCACGCCGCTCCCCAGGAGCTTAGTGGCCTCCAGATGCCACCTGGGGGCGGGTCGACCCCCGACCTTCTCGGGCGGGGCGAGTTTCCGGGCGCCCGCTGGAAGTTGCACCCTCCTCGGTGGCGGCAGGCACCGCCTGCTGCCTCGAGCTAACCTCCGCGGCCTGACGCGGTGAAGACGTGGGCGACCCAGACAAGGCGCTCCAGTCGACGTCCGCGCTCGGATTGTCGCCACTCCACGGCGGCGGCGGCGAAGGATCTTCATCCGAGGAGACGGCGGCCTCCCTTGTTTTGCGGCGCTTGGCGCGGCGGTCGTTCCGCTCAAGCTTTGCGATCTCCGCCTCCCCATGATTAGCTCGACGCTCGGCCCTGTCTATCCGCGGCGGCCCTGGCGCGGTTGAGGATCGCGTCCTGCGGAAGAGGAGGCTTCGCGGGAATGAGGTGGGAGCACTTCAGCTGAAAACAAGAAAGCAAAGAGAATCATCAACGATCAAAATCTCCGAGAAAACGCAGATCAAAACAAGACCTCGAGCTAGTCGGAAAACTAATCGGAAGGGGAAAACACTTACAAGATTTTCGGTCCCCTCATTGGGGAGCATACGGCAGGTGGCGTGCCACGCGTCTGGCCTTCCCAATGGCTAGCGCGACGCCTGGACCTCGTCTAGCGACGGCAGTTCTGGTGCCGTCACGGACCCTGCGAAGGGGGCCCTGTCGGACGTCATCTCGTGGATACTAAGGGGCCGCCTCCGGAGCGGAACGATTCCCCTCGTATTAGGGATGGATCCAAAACATCCGAATTGTGTAATAGATTGATACTTTTAGATCACAATAAAATAAATTTGGTGCTAATTTTTATGCATTATAACCAGCTAATTACTAGAAAAAAATAAAAAAAATTAGCTACAATTTTTTATGGATTATTTGCTTTCGATAGAAAAAGGTGAAAAACATCCGATCCGAATCCGAATAGATATCCGAATTTCTTTTCATCATTTGATTAAAATATAATGATTAGGGTTTATTTTGTATGAATCTTAACAAGCACAATATCAAGAACAAGAATATAAATTTTTGATACAAAATATTATGCCTAATTTAGTTAAAATAAAAAGAACGGCTAAAAATGATATCCTTGGTATCCGGATCCATCCCTACCAGAGTCTTGATGACGGCCCTTGGTCGATCCCGGCGTTGAGCGAGCCAGACCGCCCGGTCTTGAGCGAGCTTCTCCCTCGCCGTCGAGGCCGTGGCTCCAACTCTTGACCGTGGCGATGGGCGCCGGTGTACTCGGCGTGTGCTCGTGGTCGTTCTTGAGGTAGAACCACCTTTGTGCCATCCGTGGAGGCTCAAACCAGGAGATGTACGCATCCCCCTGCTTCATCCGGGTTGGCGCCCGATCGTCGCAGGAGTGGCGTCCTTCAGCGGTGAACTTGAAGAAGTATCGAAAGAGGTGCCAATGGGCACCAACTCCCAAGTACCCCTCGCACAACGCCTCGAACGCACCCATCTGTTGGATGTTGTTCGGGTTAAGGTGCTGAAGCTGCAATCCGTACTCGAAAAGCACGACGTGGATGAACCGCCCGGCGGGGACGGAGAAGCCGCGCTCGTGGAACGCCACGAACGAGACGATGTAGCCCCGCGGCGGATCGCGCGGTCGTCGCCGGCCTTTCACCTTTCCGGCATCGGTGGGCACGGTGGGCGCGGTGATCGGCTGCAGTCGAGCACGCGTTACGTTGGATCGGGTCCAGTTCGACATGGCGGCGGCAAGCTCTTGGGCGCGGATGGAAGAAGCGGCGGCGTAGGCGTAATAGAATACGAGGCGGTGGCGGCGGCGGTGAAGATTGGAAAGCAAATGATTTAAATCCCAACCGGTGCACGGTTAATAAGGAGAAGGCGTGGACGCCGGCCTTAAATGTTGCCTTATTGGCCTACCACGCCGCCCGCTCAAAGGCGCCGCGGCAAGCAGCCGCGTCCGTCGTAGACGATTCGGCGGCCCAGTGGGCCCAAGAATCACCAAGCGTACTCGTCTTCTCAACCTGTCATATCTGCCATGCCTGTCACGTCCTCCACGACGGACACGTCCCCCACGACTGCCACGACTGCCTCGACCGAAGATTTCGAAACGGCCACAACATTTTCAAGACTAAAACCCCACAAGCGAGTCTACAACTCACTAGCGGGCTCGGGGGCTACATCCGGCGGATGCGCTCGCGCGCACCCACCGGGAAAATCAAAGGAAAAACTACCACGACGCTTCTCTTCTGAACCTTTGAGCGAGTCTTTGACTCCCACTCAGGTTCGGGGGCTATTGACGAGGGCCTGGATTAGGGCCCCTTAAGCGGCAAGATAATCACTCTTGGGGTGGAGTCATCTGACACTATTGACAACGTCAAGGCTAAGATCCAAGACAGGGAAGGCTACGGATCCCCGTCAAGACCGTCACTGGCAAGACTACCTCATCCCCGACTTGTAGGCGGCCTCCCCGACAAGTCTCGCCTGCAGCGAGTCTCGCCTCCGACAAGTTTCCGCCTCAGGCAACTTGCTCAGACGAGGAGTCTCTCTCAGGACTACTGGATTACGACGAGTAGTTTCCGTCTCGACTAAGGCGGGGCCACGTGGAGGTCGAGAGGGGTCGAGGCCCACACGAGCGTGGCGCCCGACGCCGAGCTCCCATACGACACGCAAGGCACCTTCAGCCCATGCAAACACCTAGACTGAAAGCATTCCACGTAGGTAGGTTGGTAGGGCCGAAAACCCGGGTTTTGGTGCCGAGAAAATCCACCATGACCGTCCCATGGGATGTGCCTTAGTTTTGTCGGGCTCGGGCGGCCAGGCGGGTCACGCGCATTTATAGTGTAAAGTAACTAAAAACAAATTTGGTGGGCTCGGGCCAAAAAATTTCGCGAACTTCAAGATCTACTGCTCACGCCCATCGAGGTTTGTGGGTGATGCGGCCGGCCGCCGGGCCAAAAATGCTCAGGTATACAAACACCCCAGCTGGCGGCATGCAGGCGGCCGCTCGGGACGTAATGCTACACTGCTACGGCCACGTAGCTCCCAGCAACGTCTCGTCCAACCTCTCGGCACGCCAACCCCGTCGAAGCACTCAAGTACCCTCTACGGCGGCACCTTTCTACATTTAGGCCCAAACGTGGCAGGCCTAATGCACACTCGGGCGAGTTGAGTCACATACGAAAGAGCTCGGAGGAGGCGCCAGGTACTCAGAATGTACGGTGTTTCCTGGACACGCAGTGGCCTCAAGCTCTGCTACAGTTCAACCTCCCTTTAATGCTCTCGAGACATCGATGTGGGAAAAGACCTCCCGGTTCTCTAGCAGAGCGCATATTTGTATACCCTTTGCCCTCACCCTGCGACCATAAAAGGGAGAGGAGGGCAACCGTCAGGCGGAAAACCGATCACCCAACACTCCACGAGGACTTGGGCTCGACACCTCTCCCAGGCCTTGTAACCCCCTACAAACACTCACGGCATAAGAACACAGCCCGACTCGACCTTTGGGCGTAGGGTGTTACTCCTCGGAGGCCGAAGTATAAACCCTCTGTGTCTCACGTGCACAACCATCAAGGTCGGACACACGATCCGATACTTGCCGTGATGAGAGAACCCCACAGCGTATCGCCAACAAAGCGAGCAAAAGGTTGGCTCGTTAGTAGCTCGAGCTAGCTCGTTAGGCTTGCAAGCTGTATGTAAATTTGAAATTAACATCTGAGCATATGTAAATTTTTTTAAAATAATGATTATAAAGTTGTAAATGATAAAATTAGTCACACATGAAGCACTTAGGAAAGTTTAGCATAGCTTCAATGGCTCGACTCAACTTTGATAGCTCGGTTTTCTATGTTGAAATTAGAAATTTCTACCTCGTTTGGCTCGCGAGTAGCTTGCGAGCTGACTTGAGCCAGCTCGCTAACAAAACGAGCAAAAATAGTTACTCGACTCGTTAAAAAATTGATCGAGCCGAGCCAAGTCGAGCCAAACTATGAACAAGTCGAGGCAGCTCACGAGTTTCTGGCTCACAGTCCAGCCCTAAGATGATCAGACGAACAGACTCTCGGCGACTCGTTGTTTTGTCTCTGTTCGCCGCCTCCTTCCTCGTCTTTCCCAAATCCCTAACCCTATCGGACAGGACGACGTGCTCTCAGGAGAATCGGAGATTCGGAGTCTTCGGAGATCGCCTCCTTGTCTCCTTGAACGCCTAATCAACATCGACGAAATCGCAAGCCATCGTGATCGCACGTCGCACAGAGTCACTGTATCAAGTGATCAAGACCTCAATTTTGTTTGGTTAATTTCACTTTGATTTAGTTAGTTCAATAGCTTCTACTCCCTCCGTCTCATAATAAGTGCAATCCTAATTTTTGAAAAAAATTCCACAAAGAATGCAATTCTAGAAAATAGATCTAATTACTTTCTAAATTAAGTGGTCAGATCTGATTTGCATGGCAAAACTTACTGCATTTGGCAAACTAACGAGGGTATTAGAGTCTTTTTATTTCACCACTAATCTGTCTTAAAAAAATTAGAATTGCACTTATTATGGGACGGAGGGAGTAGATGCTAATTGACCAACTTTTTTTTAGGATAATCATGGTACTAAAAAGGAAGACAGTTGATTCTTATTTCCAAAGGAAAGACAGTGTGCCTGACGTACTTGAAAACTCTGAATCTGACTCTGAGACAGATGAAGCTGCTAGATGGCTTGCTGCCCAGCTAGAGGAGGAAGAAAATGCAGAGGTTGCAGAGGAAATTCCAAGGCAATCACCATCTAAAGTTCAAAGAATCAATCCTGAAGATGTTAGTGTCCTAGTAGTGGAATGATATATATACAACATTATAACAAATAAACATTATATACAACATTATAACAAATAAACAAAGACTCGAAAGAAGGCTAAGAAGTAAGATCAACATGACGCACATGTCATAATCTGCCTGACGGAACATGCGTTTAGAATATACTCATATTCATTCATCAATTTATACACAGTTTACACCTTTCAAGAGCTGTTTTCCTTTTTAACAACATTATCTATACTGAAGAAAATTTTCATTTGTTACAGTCATATCAATTGATGGTAGTGTTTGACAACAAATGATTCCTGCTACGTTACAACTATAATCTAATCTAATAATGCTGAATTTTGGTCATGCTGGATTTACACACAACGAGGATATGATTCCATTCTGAATTCAAGAAATTGGGAATATCCCACTGTGCATATACCTCTCGAGTTGTCTCCTTAAACAAATAACAAAGAGAATGTGACATCTATCTGCTGACTTCAAAAACATCCATCTCTCATTATTGCCTGCTCGGAAAGCATCCTCGCTCAGGAGGAGCTACCTGCAGCTGGATTTTAGCTTCTGCTTCTTGCTGGCAGGTGCTGCCTCAACAATAATTCCAGACTCGAGCTCCCTCTCGATCCAATCATCTTCACTCAAACCATCTAAAGTGATTGCCTGCTTGTTTCTTGGTCCAACCACAATCCCTGATTCGAGCTCCCTCTCAATCCAGGCTTCATCACTCAATTCATCTGAGGCAGCAGGTTCTTGCTTTGTAATAATCCCAGCCTCGAGCTCTCTCTCAATCCAGCTTCTTCACTGAGGTCATCTGAAACAATGGCTTGCTCTTGGATCTCCCTCTTCCTCTTCCTCTTCCTCTTCAACAATAAACCCTTTATTCTGGCAACATCAACCTTTTAAGTTCTGCTCTCAAAGGATCAGCCTCCACCACAACTGGCGATGCAGATGGTGCATCGTCAATGGGTCCTGAAGCAGCATCAGCCAATCTCTGATCAGTGCACAAGCTATCTGCATTGAGACTGTCAGTACAATTGTTAGAGCTTCAATCAATGGTTCCACACACCAAGTGCTTTCTTTGTCCGCCACAGGTAATGGGTTCACACTATCACCATGCCAATTTCTTGATGCCTGGTTCAAGTTTTTGCCATTGACTGTGCAGTGGCTTACATCCTGCTTCATAGATTCAACACTGCCCTCAGCGGCTGCAATTGCATCTAATGGTGTTTGACTACTACATGACATAATCGCATCATCATGTTTGGTTATTGGGGCCTGATCCGAGCTCTCTTCATCATGTGCTTTACTAGAAACATTTATATAAGCATTTGCATTGACGAACTGCTGTCACAGACTGAGACCCTACCATCACCTGTATGACTGTTTATCAAGTATTGACAGGAATCCACCTGCATGTGGTCACTGGGCTCGCCAATATCAGGACTTGAGCTGCTTATTGACAAGCTTGATTGATTAACACAGAGTCCGGGCTGTTAGATACGTGCAGTTTAGCTTCACATGGAACTTCTTTCTGCTTAACTGGACTGGGACGAGCAGGCATCAGTTTTTCACAGCAGCATGCTCCATCATTTGCTGAATGACAGCTGCAGAAATGCAATATTTTCTTTCAAGTTCCAAAGGCAGAGTGCAATAATGCTATGATCCACTTAGTAGTCCACATACCTTCCAAAGGCTTCGGTGCAACATCAAATTGGTGCCACCAGACACGAGCCCCATGCGATGGAAGCTTGATATTGTGAATCTTTGGCCAGGTAAAGCGAACCAGCAGCAATATACTGTGGTTTATACTGTAGGCACAGTGTTGTTTTAAGCCTGAATATAAGTAGCAGAATATTAGCTGAATTGCAAAGGAATCTAAGAAACATTGGTACTAAGGAATTGCAAAGGATCTTAGAAATTTTGTATTACAGGATGAAATAGTATATCACATACCAATCATTCACAAAGTTCCATGCTACTTGTTTTACTTCCTTCTGATTGATGCCAAGATTTCTCATAGCATCAAAAAGTGGTCTGTAAGGATGCTGAATGTTGAAATCAAATCGAATAGTTTTAAGAACCAATCTCTCCCCGATCAAAATTAGTGCTTTCTGCTTCTCAAAACATCCTGCAGAATAGATGATGATCAAACACTGAATGGGCAACACTACAGAAGTTCCAAGCGATGATTTAGTGGCACCTTCTGGCGGATCCTTTGAGCTGCATCAGTGTCCCGCCTATACATTGTTTCATAGGCTACTCTAACTACATGGTCCAAGGGGCAAGGAGTGTCTTCAGATTTCGATGCCAGAAATACACATACAGCTGCAACTGTCTGAAACAGGACAAAAGGTACCGTTAGAACCAACACGTGAAATTAAAAGGATAAGTTCCAGAAGAAGTCAAGAGATGTCGATAAGGAAACCATAGATAGATCGATCATGTAAATGTGAAATAAAAAATTCCCACAAAACTAAGAAAGAAGAAATGCAGAAAGGCTGACATTTCTATAGAACTTACTGGAGAATTCGTAATATTCACAAGATGGTCCGTCAAACTTTTAAAGTTGTAACAGTAAGTTGCAACCCAGTTGGCAGGTCGAGGTTAAGTAACTTCAATAGGAAAATTCTGAACGCACTTGCCCAGTTATGAGTTATGACAAAGTACAGGCACAATATTATCGTATCTGTGATCAGCCAAACTTCCCAAGTAAACTGAAAATAACTCTTAACTACCTCAAAACTTTTTAGTGTTAGAGAAGAGGATTAGCACTTCATCAAAGGTCTAAAACGTATTTCTGAAACATTGTATCTAAGTAGATTCTTTGAAAATGTCGAAATCAATGTGTGAACTTGAAGTAAGAGTAGCATCCCGATGAATTAGCAATTAGCAAGTAATAAAAAAATATACATGCTAATGGCCTTATACAGTCAAATACTTTAGATGATTCTGAAGGATATTTTGCAATGTTAAGTTGGAAACTGAGAACAGGTTGTTGATCATTCCAAGAAATGCTTGGCAAAGAAACTCTGCGCTCTTCTTGCTTTGCAAAGACAGCATCAACCATCACTGCCACAACAAAACAGGGTTTCTCACCTGCCATCCATTTTTTGCAAGGGACTGGTGTAAATAGAAGCGATGACAAAACATTATGGCTGTCGCTAGAGTCATCTGAGGCCTGTGAAAAATTAAAACAGGTAAACATGTTTAGCAAACTTACACAACAAGACAATAATTGAGAGAGTTATCGTGTGCTGAGAATACAATCAGAGTTAACAGAGTTAACCAAAAAAAGCTGTGTCTTAGGAAAGAAAAAGAAGCCTTTCAGGTCCAACAGAGAGAGGAGATCAATGTAAACAAACATGTTATGAGCCACCCTATGAACTAAAAAGAACACCCTAGAACATGGTAAAACAGAGTCAATTCCACTTAATGGAGTGGAAAGAAATCACGTACAGTTTCAGCCTGATGCCAACATCCCGAATGAATGAACAATATAAATTCCGAAGTTCTGACTCCTTGCTTTCAGTAATTCCATCTTTCCTTGACGGAGAAAACTCCTCTAGTTCTTCCCTGGTGAAGTACCAAGAGTACATGCGTTCATGTGATGGTTTCCCAAGGGTCTTGGTTCCCATCCATCAGTATGCCTGAGACACCCTGCTGGATGGGTTCTTTGCAACCTCCTCCAAATCCAGAAAAAAGTTCAAGGACTCTTATAGCTAGTACCCTGGACGTTATAAACTTTGTAAAGTAACCTGTAGAATTGAAATATCTTTTAAAACAATTTTCACTGCTTTGCTTGAGCAAGAACATAGATATATAGAGCAATAAGTATGTATACAGGTGATGACTAAAACAAGCATGTGGTGCAAGATCTTACTACTTTGCTAGCTTTCTATGACAAAGCTCTGAAGGCACGAGGCTGCCGACAGTTTATTCCATATTTCGTTCTGTTGTAGTGCAGCCAGCACTTTTTCCTAAGGTAGCAGGAAAGGCTATTACCTTCTTGGCTACATGTCCACAAGGTATAATTCAAGTTTTATTTTCCTTATGGGATTTGTGCACATTTCCACAGCAATTGGAACTCCAATCCATTGAAGGCATCACATCGGATGAAATTCAAACACTCTAAAGCACTTCCAGTCCTGCTTTTTTTTGCTAAAGGTCAGTCGTTTGAACTATGTGAGCTCAGGTTGAACCATTTCACGTGTGAAAATCACATTAATGGGAGAGCCTATACCGAGAAACAAAGTAATACCTATTTAGAAACTTCACAAAGAAAAAAATACTCTTGTTTAAACACAACGGACTGCTAGAGGGAACTTTACCACAACGGCAAGAAAATCTGAAGCATTCTGAACATTTTACTTTTCCCTTGTGGGGGTTGTAGTGTTTTTTTTTTGGGGTGGATGGGTGGGGGTGGGGGTGGGGGTGGGCTTACAGTTGCAGTAGACCAGCTTAAGTTCTCATCATGCACCTGCGATTTCGACACAATTACCGAAAAATCCTGACTTTTCAACACCTAATCCTGTCTAGACAGAATTCAACCGCAGCTAACGGAGAGGCCGAATTTTGCATACGCCCAGATGCCAGCGCGTCGAACAACGCCAATAGATCCAAAACTGAGCGCAAATCGATTCACCTGTGAATTCACCACCAAACAGGGGCGGGGCCCAGTATTGGACAATTTTTTGCCAAAATTACAAGTTGGTAGGTAAAGCACGGTCAGATCCGAATACAAACATCATAGATTAGGGTTTGGGGTGTTCAATTTCGCACAGCATGAAGGAAAGGGAAGAGAAGGGGCTGGCGTACCTGGCGGACGCTAGTCGTTGGAGAAGCGCCCAACGGAACCTGGCCGAAGGGCGGCGCCGCTCGCCGTGCTCGTCGCCGCTACGGGGGGTTTGGTGTATACGACGCCGGAGCCGGGTTTTGGTTGGGGGGAAGGGAGGAAGGGGAATTCCTAGCGGATTTCGGTGCGGGGTTTGTTGAGAGGAGGCGGAGGCGACACGACGACTCAGAGCACAAAGTCGTCTAGCGCCGGATCCCCTTCTTCCTTATTTCGTCTATCGCCTCTGACAGGTGGGCCTCATCTCGCCGCGTGATGTACTTTTGTGAGGCTGCGCGTGATCGGGTGGGAGGATGGGGGCGAACCGGCAAACGGTTGGAGAAGGTTTTTTATTAATTAAAAAAAGTATTAATGTTGGGACGTGATAACCTTTTTTGTCATGCTCATGCTAGGAAAGAGCTTGACTTGTTACTCATTTTACCCGCTATAAAAGCATCTCCATCAAATTACTCATTTTCAACACAATCCCAAGATTCCAGTATCGGAAATATTTAGGAGGAGTTTACTCATTTGAGATAAAAAATAATTACTCATTTGAGATATTTAGAAGTCGGAGAACGTTTCGACAAATTATCCTGATTCCAATACCAAATTTTTTTAGCAGTTTCTAAAAATTTTGATTTAGGGCGGAAGCAACTCTCTCCTGCCCACTCACTTACTTTCGACGCGCGGACATGTGACATGTCCACTCTAGCGAGGCAGTTATGCAACACGTGTTAGTGCGGTCGTGATTTAATCACGTCTAGGATCCTGACCGTCTTTTTTTCCCCTCCTCTTCTCATCCTCTTTTCTCCTCCACCCGACGACTACCCGAGGCCACCCGAGACAAGGCAAAACTCGCATTGGATAATTCTTTCAGGCGGTACGCATTCTAGAAGTATTTTTTTTTCCTCCCGAAAAACGGAGGGCGCTGAACTGGCTCATCGCTGCTTTTCAATTCGCCCGTGCAGTGCTTCAATTTACTCGTCACGGGTACCATTTTACATTGGATGCTACTAGGTTTTCAATGGATCGAATGCAAATTATTCCTGAAGCAAATCTTGAACTGGATATGAAATAATTATTGAATTGAATTGTAAGCATGTGCTAGTGGCGCTCGAGACTTCGGCGTGACCAAGTCTCTCCCGGACGAAAGAGGAAACTTAACCCAGATGGGGCCAAAAAAACGTAGTGCCCATGATGGAGAAATTAGATAAGAACACAGATAAGCAGCTGCTTTCTGCTGGTTCGAAGTTGACAGTGGCGAACATTTCAAGATACAAACAGCGAAAGGTAGGTCATTGGCCCCATCATATATCATTTGGTCTGAAGTTGAGTCTTCAGACACTGAAGACACCATTTGACTCTAAAATCTATAGCTTAACATACAACATATGTACACCCGACTACATCGAGTTATTTGCATCTGACAAAGATACGTGCTTGCAAAACTGTCAACTATCACTCGAATTACTATTCTTCGTGTCACGTAACATAAGCTAGCGGCGTTTTCGCCAACTCGAGCCATCGCTGAGCTTGAGGGCCGTGAGACGGCTGCTATGGACGGTGGCCATATGCACAAGCCAGGACTCTTTCTTCCCATCTTGCAAAAGAATTGGTACTGAAAAGGCATGCCTGAGAGGCTGGGATGCCGCTGGGCTGGGCAAACTGAATCTATTCTCCCCGTCATTAAGTTCAGTTTTTGCGAGCAGAATGGTACAGTTCCATGTAGTCCAGAGCAGGCCTGTTCCATGTCCAATCCTGCTCCATTACCCTCTTGCAAAGGGAGTTGAACCAGTCACGAGCATCATAAAATGTGGTTATCGCTCTGAAATAAAATGGCGACAGATGGAATAAGTAATGTTGCAGCATTACAGTTTGTGCGACTTCAAATGGGCTATACTTACCTGTCGAGAGCATAATCCACACCACTGGTATCAGCTCCTTCGAAACTGAATCCATTTGGCTCGAAGCCTTGTGCCTGAGCCCGATCTTTATCATTGTCAACGTCAAAGACGGTGTCGTAAAGGCCTGCAACATGCGCGGTACAACCTTTTAATGCCAACTTGAAACATAATGCCATGGGATTATCATGATTCCAGACGTGTTACATACCTCCAGTCTTCCGAACAATTGGGATGGATCCATACCGCATAGCAATGAGCTGTGTTAAACCACAAGGTTCGAAGATGGAAGGAACAAGAATGAAGTCCGCACCAGCATATATCTACAATAGGATCAAATTCAGCACCGACAATATTTCCAATTCTAATACAAGGAGCAATTAGCAGGGTGTCTGAAACTAACCAAATGGGACAGTGGCTCATCATAAGTTAAACAAAGCTTCACCCGGCCATGATATTCATTATGCAGTTGACTTCCTAAGTTTGTGAAGTCACCTTGTATGCGAGGATCTGGTGCTGAACCCAGCAGAACCACCTATTATAGAAAAACAAAACCCTTCATTTTCAGGGAATACTGAATATAGTGTAAATGTAACATAAAAGACTTGCAAGCAATATCCATGAGCAAGAGATAAGACCTGTCCATTGCGTTCAAGAGTTCGATAAATTGCATGTTTGATAAGGTGAATTCCCTTCTGCGCTGTTAGACGACTGATGATTCCAACAATAGGGGTATCAGTTTGCTGTAATCCAAGCTTCTGCTGCAATGCCTTTTTCGCAGCACTCTTGCCCTCAACAACATTCTCTGATGTATAATGGACCTATACCACAGAATGCAGTGAAAAGGAGTTAAGGTGGAAAATGTTCACAATGGTACTGAAACAAAAAGTTGCATCATCAATCTACAACCAAGATAAATGAATGCCGGTGATAGTGATACAACAGAAGTCAAAATCAAATTAGTTGCAATATAATTATTTAACCCTACATAGCTCGAGATGTTCAGAAACTCCCTGAATATGAGCGTACATGGGCTGTTTTACGATAAAACAGAAGGAAAACATAACTAGAGATGTACTCTTGCCACAAGCTTACAACTCCAAGAAGGTAGTAAATGAGAAAATGTGTAGTGATATAATATATATATATATATATATGTGAATGCAGTATGTAATGTTTAGTGTACCGGAATAAAGTTGTCAGTATATGGATCCCAAATATCAGGATCAATCCCATTTCGAATTCCATGGAATTTGAAGTAGTGAGGAGCAATTGCTCCATGTCCAGCCACTTCCTTCGAATATGCATCGGAAACCTAGAAGGAATAGCTGAGAGGGATTAATAAGACAAACAGGAGCATAATTGAGAAATACAAATAATTTATACAACATAATGTATAAAGAAAACAACACTCACAGTTGTAGCTTTGTCACAATGCGCCATTGCCTTGCCGATGTGATGTGCTCCAAACTCAAGATTGTGGATGGTAAATACAACCCGACCATTTCCCAGCCCATTAAGAGCATACTGTTCCTTGTATAGCCAAGCAACTGGAGCACTTGACCAATCATGACAATGTATGATATCCTGCAAGGATAGCGACTAAGCTCTATGAGAAGTTTTTTGGGGAACAAAAAGCAGGCAACATCGAGAGAAAAAAGGCTGCTGTTTGAAATAACTGGCAAGTAGATATTAAGAAAAATTGCTCCACAGTTAGCATAACATGAAATCACATGATATTTATGCGCTGGTGGCACAAGATGAGCAGATGTGATGGGAAATGATTAGTAAACCTCAATGCTATAATTGAAATTTTCCTGAACAAATCATGTACTCACAGGAGAAGATCCCTTTTGGAGGAGAAACTCCAGTGCAGAATGGCAGAAGAAGCCAAACCTACTTTCATCATTCTTCCCATACACACATCCCACCCAAAACATCCTGCAGAAAAAATATCAAATACATATTACAGTTAAATGCTACACTACTATAATATGCTCAAATTAGATGATTATTAAAGTACTGATGATTAGAGGAGCGCAAGATGTTTCAGTATAGGCAGTATGTGAGACAACAATATTCAGATTTTTCTCTAGCCAGTATCAACAACTTGTTCTTAAGTTGGTCTAACAATGTGATGACTAATTTAAATATGTATTGAAACACAAGGCAGGCAACCACTACTGACAAACAAAAATATAAAATAGCTAAAACAAAATAAGAGAACAATGTGCTTTTGTGTGTTGCAAACTTGCAATCAATGATATACTGCATACCCATTTTGTGGCTCCAAGAAGTAAACAGGGAGGTCTTCAACCTTCCCAAACCATACTTTTATCTCTGTGCCACCCCAAGCAAAACTTTGTTGGTAATGTAAATCCTTCACCTGCATCAAAAGAGAGGCAAATCTAATGAGTAAAATGGATACCCACCACCACCATCGATCATGCACACACTTGCAACTCTCCCCGTGAATATTATAAAGATAAAAGGTGTTGCAGATTGACATGCATGAATAAAATTGAAAGCGTTCTCTCTCCAGTAAAAAAGACCAGTATTTTTTGTTGTAAAATACATTTATATAAAAAGCAAGATCTACTTTCTGAGAAGAATTTATACATCATTTTTTTAATGTTCAAACACAATTAAAAGTCTATAAATGGGCAGCGGTTGAATACATTTGACTTTTCATAGCATATAATGGCAATTTATTGTGACTGGAAGAAATGACAATTTTAAGCATCCAATAAACTCCAAGAAGTTAAAAAAGAAACAATCAGCAGCGCATTAAACTCACTGTGGCACAATAGAGTTATGTGCTTTTAAACTACACTAGAAGAAACTAAACTTCATCATCTCAAGAGAAGAAGGCATTGCATCACTGCATGAAAGAAAAAAAGACAGACAGAAAAAGAAAAGAAGATACAATTTACACCAGTAGACAAACTTACATTGCTTAGATTTAAACAATCATACTTTGGCAGAATAACCTCAACCTTGTGGCCTAAATCTTGAACAGCTCGTGAAAGACTGGTAACAACATCGCCAAGACCTCCAACCTGTGTCGATATTGGTCATTGTCAAGCAAGGTCATCATTTTGTGTACCACAAAACAGGAGAAATGTAAAACTACCTTCGCAATAGGGGCCATTTCCACTGCAATGTGTACAATATGCATTGGAGGTTCCTTTGCAACCGAATCCAACACAGGAATGTGATAGTCCATCCCATTCCTGTTGTCATAAATTCCACCATCTTCCGACTCAGAGAAAACAAAGTCCATCATATATGCATCCAAGGGAACCCTGACTGAAAAACGAACAGATAAACTAAGAGAACTCAGAGAACGAAAGCAGTAAATAATGATCAATATTGGCAAGAATGGATCAATATCATGAGGTAAGCATGAATTTGATAAGCTTAAGAGTATCGTGAATTCATGATCAAATGCTTCTCAGATTCCTTCTGATAACCAGGGAAGGGGAAGGTATGAAGCAAGAGTTTGGACTTTGGACAACAGAGTCTTAAAAACCTAACTAAAGGTTTATAGCGACATATCCAATACGAAAATATAACTAGTTCACCATACGAGATAGAATACACAAGTAGCTTTGGGTAAAAATATTTTGGAAGGCCATTTTGGTAGTACTTGATAGTGACATACTAGTACACAAACATGTCCAAGAGAAAAACATTGCAATACACTGTAACTTCACACACCTGTTGCTCGTAAGTGTGAACCATTATCTGCCTTCACCATCTTCTGTGGTGGTAAGGGACCACTTGGATGAGTCCAACGGTTAAAGGAGCCTCTGAACCAAACCTCTGGCTTTCCATTCAGCACTGTGTTCGAAGGATTATAAAGCACATCTACAGTGGTTCCTGCACGCATTTCAAGTGGCTCAGTATACGATATGTTTCTGTGAGAGCAGAAACGCTCTCATAGTCTTTTCCTTCATCTCAGCCTTCATTTTTCCAGATATTGCAGCCTATGTGGAGAAGAAAAGAAGCAATCAAATCATCTTGATTCAGTTATGTAGTTGAAAGAGTCTCAGAACGATTGCTTCTTGTTTCATAAGTATCTAGGTACAACAGTACAAGTAAGTGTTGCTCCTACTACAAGCGAAAGGCTATTTTGAACTAACCTTTAGTCGATTGGCATCCTCCTTTTCTCTTCTCTCTTGCTGAAGCCTTCTAAAGATCCTTTGTTCTTCTTCCACCCAAAACGTGTCCTCTGGTATGTTATTTGGAACAATAGCATGGAAATCCTGGCGTTTATTGTTATCATAATTCTTTGCATTGCCAGGTGGCCCATCAGCAAAAACCCAGTCCAACACCAATGCCCTTTCAGGTAACGTAACTATACATGGAATAGGAGTCAAAAATAATATTTTTGCATAACAGCCAAATGAGCAACTGAATACCAAAAGATCAAGCATGTGATTGATCTTCAGAAGATAAACTGCGTACTTGAAGATTTCAGGTTGCTATACTTTTATGTGTTGAACAATTCTGACTTGTTGAAGTACAACCACCACAACATAATGGTTCGGATTCTCTCCATTGTTTTTAAATGACTTTTGTCCAACATTTTGGACAAACTTTCTAAAATATGAATATTATGAGGTTCTTATTTTTGTTAATAGGACTTATAGAGTACACAGATTGTTAATATCTACTAATATAACAAGTAATGTCAAAGTACATATTAGAGGATGAGGGGGGGGGGGGATCATATCATCTACAGTCAAACTGAGGGAGTGATGGAGATTCATAAATCCTAAGTGATGCAAAGAGTGGATATACATACCTTCTGCATACCACCAATCACCATCCTTTTCATGAGATTTGACAAGTCTTTCCGTGATTGAGAGTCCATCAATCCAGTTGTTGTAACCTCCATGCATCCAAATCTCATTGTTATGCATTAGCGGTCTCGAGCTTCTATTATAGTACAATCTAACCTTGTCCCCTCCTCTATAAGTGTTAGGTTCTATGTACCATAAGTTATCAGAATATCTGCTGGCCAAAAACATCTGGTGCAATTTCTCCTTCTTCATCTCAACCTCGGACTTTGCTTGTGCCCTGTCCGCCTCTATTGCGGCCCTTTCTTCCTCTCTCCTGCGCTCCTCCTCAGCCTGTCTTTTCCTTTCAGCTTCTTCTGCAGCAAGCCTCTCAAGTTCCTTTCGCTTTTCTTCAACCAAGAAGTCCTCAAATGAGTATTCATCTATGTCACTTTCTATTTCCAGGAAAAAATCATTGTGATTGTTGTTTTCATAGATAGTGTCACCATTAAAGAATACAAAGTCTAATCTGTATGCCTGTTTGGGAATGTAGAGTTTGCAACACCACCAATCCCCTCTTAATTCACTTTTATGCAAATTTTCAGTAAACGAGTTCCATCTCCAACCATTGAATGCTCCTTTTATAAGAACGTCAGGCTCGCTAACTAAGACTGACATACTGCGGTTCAAGTAAAGATCAATCATGGAATCAGCCTTCACCACTTCAGGAAAAACAAAACACTTGTTTCCAACTGAATAATTTTCATCAGCAAGCTCTTGAAGCCTCCTCTTTAGCACTTCTGGGTCCACATCATCTTCTACTGGTGCTTGCATATCTGGTTCATACAGTTCCTGATCTTCCTCTGCATCTTTCATTGGATAGCCTACAACTACCTCGGCAAATGGCCTGCCTTTTGGGGGTTCATCAACAATTGAGTCATGTTCCTCAGTTGTTGATCCCTCTTGTTCATGGACACCAACAACTGGTTTGTCTTGTCCGCGAACACTTGCAAGTGATGAAGATTCTGATTTCGAACTTACTAGTGCACTTATTTTACCCGATATTCATCAAGTTTTTGTCAATTGATTCATCATCCAGGGTTGTGGAAGACGATGCTGAAGATTTATTTTGGTCAGCCTCTTCTGTGGCCTGAACCTCGTCATTTGCTGCGGTACCTGCCTGCTCTGTTGCTTCAATATGGAATGTCCCGTTGCTTTTGTCAATATCACCTTCGTCAATGCTGCTTTCCTCAATCTTCTTCGTGCTGGATCCAGCAGTGGGTCTTGAGGCATACCCTCCTCTGGAGGCAGTGCCTTTGGGTTTAGGAGTCGATGTTCTCCTTGGATTCCTCTTGGAATAATCTGAACAATGCAATGTCAGAAAAGCGTGAGCTAAGCAGTATGACCAATGAATCGGCTTTGGCGTGATCATTCCTCAAACCTGAACTTGATACCATGCAACGGACAAGCCTGCCTCCTGTAAATCTGCTCCGCCCTACAGTAGGCTGTAAAGCAGGAAATGGTAGAGAACTGTCAGTTGCAGATCATTTGCACTATCATCACTTCAAAAGTTGCCAAGCTGATAAACCTTTCGTTGACATTAAACAGCAGACCACAAGAGGCCAAAATTTGTTTAAAAGGGAAGCTTATCATAGATTTCACAAGTGATTTTCCACACCTAATTTTCGGTACTACAAGTACCGAACTGACTTCCAGTTTTACAAGTCCCACAACCGATTTTTCTTTGTCAGGGAGCTTGCTAACCCAACCCACTTACCCTTCCTTTCCCAGATGACCAACCACCGAATCCAATCAAAACCTTCGCCGCCACCGACATGGAACAGAAAGCGAAAAGGGGGAAAAACAAAACCGGAACGTAACCGGACAGACAGCTCCACGAACCGGCCGCAACTCACCTGCGCGAGGCCAGCGGCGGCGGCGGCCGGGCGGACGACGAGCAGCGGACGGCCCCGGGAGCAGAGCGGGCTCTGCGCCCGGAGTGCCATCTCCATTGCCGACGGCAAAACCTCCCTCCCCCCCGATCTCCCCCGCTACAGAATAGAAAAATGCTAGTAAAACTCCTCCTCCTCCTCCTCCTCCTCGTTCCTCTCTCAGAGTATTCTACAACTCCCTCGAAATGCGCAGCCGCGCCAGCCGCCAGCGCAGCCGCTCGACCGAAAGAGAAAGGCCCGGTGCTTTACCGTGTGCGTGATTGGGTGGCAAATCCCCGCGATCTTTTTATCTGGGCATTTTTTCTGCGGCGAGCAAAGAAAGGATTTCTCCCGCGAGGAAATGTGTGGACGGGGTTCGGCTCGCTCGCATCAGCTGGCCCCCACGCGCAGAGAGAGAGAGAGAGACGGGTGCGACTGCGACGACGAGGGTGTGGGCCAGGGTCGCGCTACGGACGGCTGCTCTTGGTCGGGCAGGATATGGAATCGACGGGCACGGGCCAGACAAACACGAGTCGTGTTGCTTTCGCCTTTTGCAGTTCTGGGCATCTCCCAGCGAAATTCTGGAACATTCTGCTCTTACATCTCACACTCTCACAGTATACTGCACTGATTTGGTTTTCAGAAACCAGGCATGTGACCTTTAATAGACTAAAGTATTGTACTCTGCACTAACTCCTAGCCATACTAACTTTAACCCGGATCAAATTTTATACCGGGCTAAATCAATGTAATTTGTTGGCGCTTTGGGCTTCCAGGAAATCACGGTTGTACGTGTTTGGTTGGGTGACTAAAGAAAGTCTGACTTGTTGCGCTCATATTTGGTAAGCTGCACAACGTGATAAGATGACCATGTCTTCCAATAGGTGAAGTTACCGCTCTCCACACATCGTCTCTCGCATTCTCTCTTCTTTCCCAATCCGTCTTTCCGCCGCCGCCGAAGCTCGAGCTCCGGTGCAATTGAATTGAGGTCCGGTGCTGCCGAATCGAGGTCCAACGCCATCGAATCGAATTACGGTGCTACCAAATCGAGATCTGACGTGACCAAATCAATATCCGGCAGGCCCAGTTGGACTCCACCAGCCATCGTGTGGGGCTATGCAGGCAAGGTACACTGTGCGGGGCCACCGCCGGCCGGCGAGAGCCGTCGTGACGCAAGGTCCTTCGCGCCGAATCCCCGCCAGCCACCATCTGGGCGAGGTCTGCCACCGACCGCCGGGGCGAAGGCCGTCACGCGGGGCCACCGCCACTAGATGTGCCACCGACACTAGATGTCTGGCGAGGTCCACCGTGCGGGGTCTCACGTTAGACTACTGCAAGCTCCATCAAGCTCCCCGCCGCCACGCCGACCATGAGGATGAGGTTGGTCGGCAAGGCCGCGACTGGAATACAAGCGAACTCCGCTATGAGGATGCCGCCGCCGGCCATGCAGGTGAGCTCGGTGGTGGACGACGGAGAAAGTGAATGGAATCACATGGTTGCTTATGCAAGCCCTGGCATGAAATGGGAAGCGAAATGTGTTTGTTTCCCACTATGATGAAGCTTCTTTTTTTGCATAAGCTAAGTCTGGTTAAGCTCCACAGAGGCAGGTCGCTCCAACTCTTTCAGGTAAGAACCTCCGTCTGACCGTCACTTGCTCCCCGCCTTTCTTGTTTGGCGTTTCGACTTATCCCTTCCTTGCCTTCCCATTACTACCCGCGGGAGCTACGGGGCCGGTGAGCGAGAGGCTCACAGCATCGCCGGTGAGCTCGACCTCGATTAGTGCAAGGGAGCGATGAGTCCACGGATGCCATGGTGGAGGCCTTGTGGGAAGACAACGGTTGGTGGAGTCAAGCTCATGGGCGTGGAGGGCGCCTACACCGACCGTACCTTGGCGGCGGAAAAAGCCGGGAGGTTGAGGAGGTGAAGGCCGCAATCCGGAGAAGGAGGGGCGCGGCCGGCAAGCGGCGAGCCGCAGAGGCACGTGGACGCCCGGTCGAGGCACGAACCTCGGCGGTGCGAAGGCGGCCCTTGCCGAGGCGCGAGCTCAACTCTGCGAGATCGCACGACCCTCGAGGGTGCGGTCTGGCACTCAGTGAGCGAAGGCCCGGAGGTCGAGCTGGATGCGCCTGCAGGAGAAGGTCACGCTCGGGGGGGAGGATCGACTCAACAGAGGCGCGGTGTGGCGCAGTGAGACTCGGCTCCGCGAGGCGAGCCGCTCGAGACGCTCGGTCCGCCCTCCAGCGGGAACGCTCGGCGGGAGGAGGCACAGTCCCAGCTCCACGAGGCGTACCTGCACGACGGGGCAGGCTGCGCTTCAACTCGAGAGGCGGAGGTCGGCGGCTCACCGGGAGCTGGTCCGGTCGCCGTCAAGGCCTTGAGGACTTGCGCGGAGGGACGATCCGGCATGCGAGGAAGCCGGCCGTGCGTCTGGATCTCGAGAAGGAGAGAAAGCGGTCGAGGGTGAGTTGCCCGGCCCTTTGTTTTCTTGATCAGTTTGCCGAGATCCGCTCTCGACTTACCCTTTTTCCTCTCAGGTTTGCGGAAAGCCCTAGGGAGTCAGCGATGCAGGTGGGAGTGCTCCAGACGGCCTGACTCATCCCGGCGGGATTTGGGACTTCGAGCGCGGCCCTCGAATCGTGCGAGCATTGGCGAGGGTACCGGTCATCGGGAGCTCGGTGAGGAGTCGCCGGGCTCTGGGTCGGCGCCGCGCGCATGAAGGGCGCCTCGCCTCGTCATCCGGAAGACCCTCGGCGTGGTGCAACGCACTACGTTGTTATTGGCGGCCACGGGCTACATCATCGCGGACGATTTTGATGATGACGGGGCGCAGGCCGTCGTGAACCGCCTCGACGCTGCCGCTGTGACGCTGCGGACCTCGCCGATGCCTTTGAGGAGGACCTCTTCCCGAACGCTCCTCCCGCGGGTCCCCTCGAGCCACGAAAGTAGTGCCGAGGCCCTTAGATTTGTTAGAATTTGAGCCAGGTGGCTTTTGTAATAAGACAATTCACTTTTGATGTTTGTAAGTTAAGTACGACTCGTTTCGTTTATGCCGTTATGTCCTTTCCCGTTGCTTAGGTAAATTTCAGTTGGGATCGATCGTTGCTTAGGTAAAGTGGTGAGGAGGAGAAGCCGTATCCTGCTAGAGGTGTGGGCCGTCCTTAGCTCACCCGCCTTTACCTTTTGGCCGCTCGCGCCCTGCTCCTTTCTGTCCAAGCTCCCGGGTTGGGACATACTTAGCATTTTTGAAAGAAAGATTTTTGCGAAAAAATAGGACCGTTTAGGGGGGTGCCCCCCGTAGTAGCCCCCGAGGGGGACTTGGCTTTCAGGGGAAAGTCGAGTCACCCTTGACTTTATTCACAATCCTAACGTATATACAACCGACTGAGGCGTCGAATATGCACAAATCGACTTGGAACTTTTTAAGGGTAAAAGCGACGTAGCTGTTGGATGTTTCAAGCGTTGGTGAAGACTTCGCCCTGTTCGTTTGCAAGCTTGTATGTGCCGGGCTTGAGCACCTCGACGACGTAGGGCCCTTCCCATGGCGGCGATAGCTTGTGTCGGCCTCGATTGTCCTGTCGTAGCCTCAGCACTAGGTCGCCCTCGCTGAAGTCACGCCGTCAGATTTTCTGGGCTTGGTGTCGCCGGAGTGCTTGCTGGTATCTCGCCGAGTGCATCATCGCCACATCGCGGGCTTTGTCTACTTGATCCAACGAGTCTTCGCGAGCCCGCTGGTTCGAGTTTTCTTGATAGGCCGTGAGCACAGGCGATCCGTATTCCAGTGTCTCAGGGGAGGACGGCCTCGCGCCATGGGCGAGGAAGAATGGCGTGAATCCCGTGGCTTTGCTCGGGGTGGTCCTGAGGCTCCAAATGACCGACGGTAGCTCTTGAATCCAATTTCAACCAAACTTACTCAGTCTGTCGAAGATCCTAGGCTTGAGGCCTTGTAGAATCATGCCGTTGGCGCGCTCCACTTGGCCATTGGTCTGCGGGTGCGCAACGGCCGCCCAGTCCACGCGGATGATGGAGTTCGGCACCGAACTGCGGGACGATGTCGAAGAATGACACGGCTTGTTCGGATCTAAGGTTAGTAATGGGGGCGCCTCGATCCACTGAATTTGTCGATTGCGACCAAGCGGTCGTGTAGCCCCGGGCGCCTTCCGAGGGGCCCGACGATGTCTAATCCCCATACGGCGAATGGCCACGTAATGGGTATGGTCTGGAGGGCATGAGACGGGAGGTGGGTCTTGCGGGCATGAAGGCATCCCATCGCACACGACCTTCGTTGGCGTCGGCGACCGTGATAATAGAAACCTGGCGAACGTTGCCACAGTGCGCGGCGCTCGCGTGGTGGCCGCATGCCTGCGTGGATATCTCGTATCAACTCGCGACCTTCAGGGACGGGGATGCATCGTTGTAGGATCCCTGGCGCGGCGCGCTTGTACAGCTCGCCGCCAATCATGGTGAATGACTTGGCCTTTCTGGCGATGTGCCTCGCCTCGATCCGATCCAGGGTAGCTCCCTCGATCGATCGAGCGGTACTTGCTTCGCCGATCTTCGCGAGGGGATCGATTTCCATGGCCTCGGCCGTCGACCCGTGCCTCGAGTAAAGAGAGTACGAATTCCTCGTTCAAGGGGTCCTCTTCCATGGGTTCCGCACCCGCTGGATTTGAGGGAGCCCCCGAGGGTTCTTCCGGACTCGGCGAGGCTTTGCTAAGATCGACGGAGGGCTTGGCAAGGTCGCGTGAAAAGACGTTCGGAGGAACGGTGATTCGCCCCGAGGCAATCTTTGCCAGCTCGTCCGCCTCTTCGTTGTACTTGCGGGGGACGTGGTTGAGCTCGATGCCGTAGAACTTGTCCTCGAGTGCACGCACGGCGTTGCAGTACGCTTCCATCTTCTCGTCGTGGCAGCTCGCGTTCTTCATGACTTGATCGATCACAAGCTGTGAATCTCCCCTAACGTCGAGGCATTTGATACCGGTCTCGATGGCGATTCGGAGGCCATAAAGGGTGCTTCGTCTCGCCATGTTGTTCGGCGGGGAAGTGCAAGCGCACCACGCATTACCTCATGTCTCTCAGGGGCGAAATGAAAAGCGAGCCCGCTCTCCGGTTTTCATCACCGACCCATCGAAGTAGAGGGTTCAACACTCGGCTTGGATCTGTAATGGGGCAATTGAGTGTCATCCCATTCAGCGTGAAGTCCGCAAGAATTTGGGATTTGATCGCCTTGCGCGGCGTGGGTGAGAGTTTCCCCATTAGTTCCACGGACCACTTGGCGATTCTACGAGGCATCCGGGTTGCGGATTATCTCTCCCTAGCGGAACGATGAGACCACGGTGGCCGGGTGGGCCTCAGTAGTGCCACGGCTTGCCCGTCGAGTACCACCGTGTAAGCGATTTGGATTTGAGGGTACGGATAGCACCTCGATGTAGTATACCGGCCTTTGGGCTGGTAGGGCATGGCCTCTCCTCATTCTCTCCACCGATGACCGCTACCGACCACCGGGTGGTTGCCGCGGCGTAAAGATCTGAGAGGTTCGCCGTTTTGAGGCGGCGTGAGGATCGACGCGTGTGCAAGCGTTGTTTCGGCTTGTCGAGGGCTTCACGGCCTCGACGATCCGAAAAGCGCTCGTGCTTCTTGAGTCGGTGAGGGCAGCCTTTTCCCGAGGCGTGAGATGAAGCGGCTCAGCGGCGACAACCCAATACCTTCGCACCCTTTACATCTCGAATTGGCCCCATCCGCTCGAGTAGAGACCTTCTCGGGGTTGGGCTCTCGATGCCCAGGAGACTATGAAACCCAATAGTATGTGCGCGGCACCCCAAAGCGTATTTTTCGGGTTGACTTGACCTCGTTGGGCAAGCAATTGAACGTAACACGCAAATCGTTAACGGTCGTCGCCTTTCGGTTTTGACGACAATGTCATCTACGTGCGCCTCAGCGGTCCCCGATGTGATCCCCGTGTTGCATACATCGGCGGTATGTAGCGGCGTTTGAAGACCGAAATGGCATCGTTACGTAGCAAAACATGTCGAGCACGGTGATGAAAGAAGTCGCGGTTGGTCGACTCCTTCATCTTTATTTGGTGGTAACCGAATAGGCATCAAGGAAACACAAGAGCTCGCATCCCGCATGGAATCCACAATTTGATCGATTCGTGGTAAAGGAAAAGGAACCTTAGGACATGCTTTATTTGGCAGGTGTAATCTACACACATCCGCCACTTCCATTCTTCTTCTTAACTAATACGAGGTTAGCAAGCCACTGGGTGGAACACCTCCTTGATGAATCCGGCCTCCGAGCCTTCGCAGCTCACTCCAATCACCCAGCGCCTTTCTTCGTCAAGCGTCGCGGGCGCTATTGCACTGACTCTGGAGTGAGGTGGGATGTCAAGGAGTGCTCGGCGACCTCCCTCGGAATGTGCCCGACATGTCCAGGGGCTCCACGCCAAGATGTCTCGTTGGCGTGGAGAAAGTCGATGAGCACCACTTCCTATTTCGAGGGTGGTGACCCTCAACACCTTGCCCTCGGGGCAGCGCGTCGAGGGTACTTCCTGTGGCTCGGCCGCCCGTGTTTGAGCCTGTGAGTCGAGGCCCACGTTGGCACTTCTCCATATCCGTGACGAGCGACTCGTCCGTCGGCGCTTTATGGCGCTCGCACGACTCGAGCCGTCGAATGTGTGCTCGATCGACGAGCCCATGGTGATGACGCCTTTTGGCCCCGGCATCTTCATCTTGAGGTAGGTGTAGTTTGGGACCGCCATGAACTTGGCGTAGCACGGACGAGGATGGCGTGGTATGCGCCGAAACCCCACCACCTCGAAGGTGAGGGTCTCCTTGCGAAAAATTGTCCGGAGTGCCGAACGAGGAGGTCGATCCGCCGAGGGGCCGGACGCCACCGCGCGCGCCATGGTCTTGGCCGCTGATCGCAGATCCCATCGATCCCATCCGCAGGTATGTGCGTCAGGATGTTGAGGCCGTCGCCGTCCATCGCACCTTAGAGAATCGTGAATTGCCGATGATGGGGTCGACGACCAACAGTGGCCCGGTTGGGGATGCGGTTCGGTTGTGGTCCTTGCGGTGGTGATGGCCTCCTCGACCGACCGAGGAAGGAAGGAGGGCCTTCTGGCGAGAACTTCATGCCGCTCGTGCTTGCGTCTGGTGGACATATCCACCGCCCCGAAGATGAGGAAGACGTTCTCATCCGCGGGCAACCGTGCCTCCGTCACCCCATTCTTCTTGGCCTCGTCCTCCTTCACGGCGACGCTGTAGTACTTGAGCATGTCGCATTACTCGAGGGTGTGGTTGACCGGGTCTTGTGGTGCAGGCAGGGCTTCTTTAGCATGTCGTCAAACACACCGGCCTCGAGGGGGCCTCGAGGACCCCTTACGCGTGTGGTCGAGTGAGGGCTTTCGTCATCCTCACCGTGTCCCTGGCAGCGTCCACGAGGGGGCTTGCCCTTTTGCGCCGCTTCTTTGCGGGTTCCTTGGACTTGCCGCCCTCCGCGGGCGCATCGTCCATGCGCTTGCCCTTTTTGCCATCGAAGATCGTCCCCACCGCCTCTTCTCCGAGGCGGCGGTGGCGATGTCGAATCGTTGGAGTCGACCGGCGGCTCCTCCGAGCTCGCGCACGAGGTCTGGCGGTCGTCGTGCCCTCAAGGAAGGCATGCACAATTTCCGACTGAGCAACGCTCGGGAGCTCGGTACAATGCTTGGAAAAGCGCCGTATGAAGTCCCGGAGCGACTCGCCGGGTTTCTGGGTGCACCCAGTCCCGGAGTTCCGGGCGCACGTGACGCGTTCTCGAAGTTCCCCACGCGTGCGGTCATCCCGATGGATCCGGTGGCCGGCGATGTTCGAGCCACGTGGCCGAATCCGCAAGGTGTAGCGGTAGATTGCGGATGATCACCGCATCACCGGTGGCGCCGCCCAGCTGGCAAGCCAGGCGATAGTCGTTGAGCCAGACTCGAGGGTCCGTCTCCCCCGTGTACTTGGTGATGGTGGTAGGTTGGCGGAAGGCTGGGGATGTTCGCCGCGGATCTCCCAGAACACACGGGTCCCCGGGGTTCCGGCGCTGAGCGGTCCTCCCTGTCGTGGCGACCACCACGTCGAGGGTGGTAGCTCGCCGCCGCTCGCCCGCCGCTTTTCTTGGCGTTCGGGACGTTAGCATCACCATCTCGGGCCCAGCCGTGTCAAGGATCCGATCCACGACAGCGTCCCCGCCTCTTGGTTGCCCGGCCGCGTGGACGGATGATGCTGGTCTGCACTGCCACCGCCTTGTGCAATGGACTGGCGCATGTGGGATGCGGAGCTCTCGGCCTTTGCCGCACTGCTCGATGAGGGCCTGCGCCTGCGGCGTAGGTTGCGCCCGGTGTTGACGGCTCGGGCATGGCCCGGCGCGCCGCCGCCGACGAGCTTTTGGCGGCTCGTGGTGGCGTGTGTGGCGACGCGTTGAAGTCGGTGTTGATGCGTTCATGGGCTGCGTCCGGCTTCCCGGGCGTTCGCCGCACCGAGGCTTCCCCGCGATGGTAGCACGCAAGAGCCGCACTGTTTATTCTGCGAGCCGCCTCGAGCTCGCGCTGGCCACCGTGCATTAATGTCCGCATTGCCCGCTGGTGGGGCCGGTGGAGGGTTTGGCTCGATCTTTGGGCCGCATCCCGCCGCCGCTCCGCTTGGCGCCACATGCTCATTGATGACGACAACGAGCACTCGCGAGGATCGTAGCTCCCTTGGAGTCGTTGAGCAACCGAACCGATGGTCCGTGGCGTCAAGGAACCGCTGAACACCACGGTCCGCGAGAAGTCCCACTCCGGTGCGCGAGGTCGCGGGCAACTTCGGTGGCGAGCCGTGGTACGACTCGTCGTTGGTGGTGGTGATGAGGTTTGACGGTGATGGCGGAAGATCCTCGTATGCGGCCATGTTTGGCCGGGCGGATGAGGCATACGTTGCGGAGTTGTGCATCCTGGGGAATTGCGGCCCGGCGCGCTCGCCCGCAGGGTGCGCCGTCGCTCGCCGCGGCGGTGTTGCCGCATCGCGCGCCGCCGCCGCCGCCGCGGCGTGCTGACGCGGCGCCGACCGCGGTCGAGACGCCGAGGCAACCGCCGTCGGGTTCGCCGGCGTCGGTCGTCGGCGGGATCGAGCCGGCGGTTGACCGCCACGGGTGGAGTTCATCCGATTGGTAAGGCGCATGTGGTAGCCTCGTAGCAAGTTCGAGCTCCGAACCGGTTCGAATCCGGCGTGGAAAGGTCCGAGCTGCCCATGGCGTACCTGGGACGTCATCTCGTGCGAATCACCATCGAGACTTGGTGAGGGCGGTCACACATCGCGAGCCCCCTACCTGGCGCGCCAACTGACGGTGTTGAGATTAGTCCCGACACTAACTAGTGAAATGCGCCGTGATCGGTCTCTCGATGGCCGGTCTTTGAGCAATGCGGGACACGGGTTTATCTGGTTCGTGGTGAGGCCGTCACGTCCAGCAGTTGCGCTTGAGCGCCAGCAATGCACCGTGGTGCCTGTAGAGGAGGGCTATAAGCTAGGCGGGATAGGAGGAAAAGCCTCCAGGTCCATGCTAGATGATTGAGGCGGAGTGCCAATATCAAAGGAATGAGCGGCGTGTGAGCGTGGGTGAAAGTGATGCCGATCGTCCCCTTCGCAGAGGCTCGCCTCCTTTATAGGCCAAGGATGGTAATAGCGGTGACGCGCACATCGCCGACATGTTATGTATTAATAAGCATGGCGCCGGCGGTCTTGTCCCACGTCATGGTTCCCGGCGTGAGTTGGTGGCGTTCTCCGGCTTCGCGGGCGTCGGTCGTCGTGACCCATCCCGCCTTGATCGAGGCGGCCCATTGGATCGAGGGCCTATCCACGGAGGAAGGGCCTGAGTTGGTGGCGCGGGATGGCGGCTGCGTCATCGGCGTCCGCACCGATGTGCGTGTGCCGTCGCCGGGATGGCGGCGCTGGTGATGGCCGCACCCCGGGATGGCGGACGGCCCGGAGTTGAGTGGAGGGACGCCGACGCCGCAGACGGCCGGTGTGTCGCGCTACCGCCGCCGCGTATACCTTTCGAGGGTGCCCCATGCCCTTTCGAGGGCCTCGGCGGCGGAGCGCCCATGCCATGAGGGGCCGGCGGTGTCCCATCGAACAGGCTCCACAAAGACTGGATGGTTCCACGCTGCGGGATGGTGGCACGGTCGGGATGGCCGCGCCGGAGGTGACAGAGGAACGTGCTTTGCCTACCTCGCTTCATGGGCGTGGCGCCGGTGGCCGTACGCCCGTCGAGGGCGTTGCCATCCCTTTTCGAGGGGTATGGCGGGAAGGAAGGACGGGAGGGGGTGGCACATTGTCGAACAATGACACCGGCCATCCCGCCACACTGTACGGATCGATTCCCGTGCGGTGTCGAGATCGGCGTGGCGGGAATGCACCGCCGGTCGTATTTAATGCTCCGGTGGGGTGGTAGGTGAGGCGCTACGGGTCGAGGGGTGGCCTCGAGCGAGGCGGAGATTCGCTCGAGGGGCCAGAGCCCCCGAACGAGGCGGAGATCCACTCAAGGCGCCCGGTTTTGTGTCAATTTTTTAGGAAGGGTAATCTCCCCCATAGTTAGGGGACCCCTATGGCTGTCCTCGACAACACCAATACTCACTTAGGAGGCCAAGATACCCTTCAATCACCCCGTTTTTAGTGATTGGTGACAATACACTTAAGTCTTACAAGAGAGAAATCTTAAAAACAATACCCATCTTATGCTACTCCCCTTTAATATGTACACTATGAGATTGAATCTCAGTGATCATTTGAGGATCAAATTTTGCACAAGAAACAAGGTCATGGGAGTATCACAAGATAAGCTTGTGCTTGTGTGAGTGCCAAAAACATCTGTGAAATGTGTATGACAGGTTATGCACTCAAGAAATGGCAAAAAAGAAATGACGCCCAAATGTCTGGAGTATCCGAATTTCTGTCCGGAGTCCCCTGAAAATCCAGAGTCTCCGGGCAAAATTTCAAAGTCTCCAGGAAATTTGGTCATCACAAAAAAAAACGACCACCAAGTCAATTTCAAACTACCACAAGACATCCTTAGATAAATTAAATAGTAGTTCGACATCACAAGCACACATACAAGTCTCAAGCTCACATAGTTTTACACAAATAGTCATAAATAAAGTTTTAAGATACAACACATCATCCATCGATCCATCCATCAAGTCCAAATCACCAAATCATCACTCCCATTTGGTATCAAGCACAAAAAGGAAGCGAAACACATTAGCAGCAGGGATCATTCCTCGTTGTTGTTGTCGTCGTCGCTACCTACTTCTTCTTCTTCCTCTTCTTCATATGGAACACGTGGATCACCCGAGAAGGGGAGACGGTGGGTGGCTAGTGTGGTGAAAGGGTGGTGCCGCCACGACCAGCGAGGGCAGAGCTCGACGGGGAGAGAAGTCAGCAAATGGATAAGAAGAGATCACAAGGGTATTATGGTCATGTCATGTGTCTAAAAGATGGAAAAAAACTCAAAATGGAGATGACAATGTTGAAAATTACATGCATGGATGCTATTAGTCATAGAAAATTGGTGGAAGCCATAAATAGATGATTCCAATGGATGATGATGTGACATATGATGTAGCGAGTTCCTAGATGAGAAGAATAGCTTGTATGGTGAGAGAAATATAATTAAGGACCCTTAATGGATGCATCTATATAGGTTATATAGATAGATAGATATATGCTTTTGTATCCAATGATTAAAATTTTAATAATGACAATCCGATGAAACCTATTTGCGGGATGACAATCCATGCTGCACAGATACGGATACATGTATTAGTATCGGACTGATACATTATTTTTTCAAAAAGTTAGATACATTTCACACAATTATAAAAATATATCATGTACTACTTATAACAGCAAAAACAATATATAATTAAATTAGCTTATATTTATAACGGTGGCTAGCTAGCAAGCATAGCACCAAACTGAGTGCCCAATGACTAGCCCACCAAGAGCAAGCTGAGGAAGGGTGTACAGAGCGGAAGGGATGGGAAGGTGGACTTGGCAATTTGGGTGATGGGTGAGTAATGGCGGGATGAGGGGAGGGGCAAGGGTGAGTAGGCTGCAAGCGGGAGGGTAGTCAAACTAGAAGGGAAAAAGTTATACCTCATTCGGGTGATTTGAAGCTCCTCCTCACACAATTTTTTCTTCACCTCCACCCTCTTTCTTCTCCAACTCTGACGAGGTTAGGAAGTGTGGGGGATATACCCCGAGGCGTGGGCGGCCACCTAGAAGTCAAGGAGGGGCTCATCTACACTTTCTTCTTCCTCTTCATCTTCTTTATCTATGGCTAAAAATTGTTGGAGGGGTTTAATGGAGTTTCCAGTGGTAGGGGGGCTTGAGCCCCGGCCGCCCCACCGCTAGCTCCGCCCCTGCCCCGGGTACCATATATACGTAGTCAGTGGAGCCCATCCGGGACTCCCCAAATATTCAGTTGTAATCTAAATAGATCTCCTGATTTGTAACCGACTAGGGCACACACCAATATCAAACAAACCACCTCCGGGCAAACCCTTTACAATTTACAGCATCTACTTTACAGCATCTGCTTTTCAGCGACTTCGCCATTGCGTTTTTCTTTTCTCCAACGTCGTCCTTCAAGTTCGTCGGGCTGCATCGATCGATCTCCGGCAAGCTTGTGAGTACCGTTTTACCGAATAATCCTAAGCTTTAACCTCCGAGCGCATCGCTGAGGTTTCATCTAGTTCTTTATTCACCCCTTACCGACATTAGCTAGATCTACAAGTTTTCGTACCAATTCTTGTAGTATTTTAGCTTTTATCACCAATTTATCCAGCTCGATCTAGATCTCGTCGGCTTTATCACCACAGCCGATCTGACTCGTTCGAGTGCTGACGTCACGATCGGCCAATCCAGCCGATCTCTTTACTCACGCTTTCGCGCCTCGGTTGCTCTCGAGTCGGCCAATCCCGCTTCTCTGTATCGGCCGATTGGCTGGTACCGTGTCCTTTGAAGGACCATCGGTTCTCTGGCCGATGCCTAATATTTTCCATTGTCAATCAGCGGTCGGATTGGGTGGCGCCTCGCTTCTGGATCGAAGTCACGTGTGTCGCCAGCGGAGGTGGCGATCTATTTTCAACAACTTCTCCCTTTCTCCCATCTCGAACACCACGAAGTCGGCGGGGATAAAGTGGTGTCCAGGCCTTCCAGAGCACATCCACGGCGATGCCCAAAGGATAGCGAATGGGTTATCACCCAACTCCAAACACATGGTCGTAGGCTCTAGCTCCGGTAGGCGTAGCTTCTCGAACACGTCTCTTGGCATGATGCTCACACTTGCTCTAAGATCGCATAATGCTTTCTCGAACTTGAAGGAACCAACGGAACACGGAATCGTCGGGCATCCGGGTCTCCTTGCTTCTCTAGTCCGCGTTTGCAATAGCGGCTACATTGCTCGGACATCTTGACGTGATCCACCCTGAGTGTTTCTATCTCATACTTGTTTGCAAGTATATATTTGAAGTAGCGAGAATATGTAGGAACTTGAAGGGCGTCCAATAGCGGCATGTTGATGCTCAACCTACGCACAACTTCCACAAACTTCTCAAAATGATTATCAAGTTTACCTCGGAAGTAGCGTGGCTTGAGTTGCGGTATCTTCGTGTCTTCTCCCGGCATCTCAAACTCGGGCTCTTCGGTGACGATCTCGGTAACCTTCTCTTTAGCAAACTCCTCTGCATCGATAGATGGTTTAGACTTTCTAGCTCCCGCGGAATGCTCTGGATCTTCAGTTTCCTTCCCCGAACGAGTTTGAATGGCCTTCGCCGTCTCGGGACCTTGAGGTTGTCCTGGTAACTTTCCTTCATTGGCGGATAGGCGCCCGACAAGTTGTCCCATTTGTGTCTCGAGCATCTTCATCATATTGAGCACTTGATGGTTAGAGCTTCCAACCTCCGTCACCTTGCTATCGATGTTCTCCAACACATTGTCTATGGCTTTGAATTTGGTGACGGTGTCCTTGTTGATCTTACCTTGCTCGTCCATTCAATTGCATACGAAGAGGAACCGAATTTGGAATGGACGAACTTGCATTAAATTGAGGTCTTCCTTGCCCGTAGCGGAAGTTTGGCAAATCTCCCTTCCTCATGTATTCAATCATCTTGGCTTCCTCCGGGCAATCCTTTTGGACATGGTCATACTCCCCGCACTCTTCACATGTGGATCTTGCTTCGGCAGCCTTTAAATCTTGAGCTTCTTTCTTTTCTATCTTCATCTTCTCCAACCTCCTCATGAGCGAGTCAATCTTGCCTTCGAGTAGATCTTCCTTCTCCACTTGCAAGACTCCTTTAACGTTCCCCGTGGGTTGAACCGGAAGTAAGCGTCCGGATGACGCCCATGTATCATTGTTTGCGACCTTCTTGAATAGAGTGAAAGCTTCGGTCGGTGTAAGCTCGATGATGGATCCTTCCGCCGATGCATCGATGATCGTCCTTGACGCCATGGTAAGTCCTTGATAGAACTTTTGAACGAGATCTTCCTTGGGAACTTATGATGTGGCACTTGCGGTGTACTCATTGAAGCGCTCGAAAGCTTCCGATATGGTCTCCGTAAGATATTGAGCAAAGGTAGCAATCTTATTGCGCAAACTTTGAGTCTTACCCGGTGAGTAGTATTCCTTCATGAAAGCTCTCATCAAAGCAAACCAATTTTGCACCGTCTCCGCCGGTTGAGTGTAGAACCATTGCAAACCTTTCCGAGTAGCGAGAACGGAAAGAGTCTTACCCTCATTTGGTTTTGAGTCACCCCGTCCATGTTGAATATCTGACAAAGTTGAATGAACGCTTGGAGGTGAAGGTTGGGATCCTCTTTACCGGTGAAGGGTGAATGTTACACCATGCGGATTGTTGAGGTCTTGATCTCGAACGGCCTTCCGATCTCCGCGAGGTTCAAGATTGGTAGGTCGACGATGTCCAGGGTGCATAGCTCCCCGATCTTGCGCTCCGGCTGCGGTTGTTCTCCCATCGGTTGCGGTGGAAGTTGATTTCCCCTAGGGTTTGGAGGTGGTGATTCTTTTGAAGACTCTGACGATCCTTCGACCTCCGTTTTTGGATCTGCAAATTCCAGCTTTTTAGCTTGTGCTTCACGTCTCCTTAGCCTGTAAAGTTTTTCTGGATCATCCACAAAATTTTCGGGTTTGTTGGAGAGGTAGCCGTCTATCTCCTGTTAGGGTTAGCAATAAACAAAATATATACAAAAACGAAAGTAAAAACAAATCTAATAAAATTAGGGTTAGTCAAAGACTAGATTAGATTGATTTTGAGGATGATCAAAAGTTATTAGATGCAAAAAAAACCAAAAGAAAACTGAAAATATTCACAAAAAGCTATAAAAGATCGAATCTTGATCACTTGTTCCCCGGCAACGGTACCAGAAAAAGAGGGCTTGTTGACGGTATATATGCGTATCAAACTTCGTTTGGATTGCAAGCGTACAAATCCTCCGTCGTAGTCAAGGAACCCTTCTTCTCTCAAGTGTGAACCCAAGGTATCAAATCCGTGGAACAAATGTGTGATGCAAGAGCCAATCTATTAAAGCCGAAAACACTTAGATTTTCAAAGGAAGTGCTTTGGCATCTAATCTAAAGAACATCATGAAAACGAATCTAATCTAATGAAAACGGAGGTAGCAAGAGATAGAGAGGGATAGGTAAAACCAATCTAGAGAGATTGGATCAAGCTCTTGTTGAAGTTCCAAGCAAAGATGAATAAACCAAATCGAATCTCATAAAAAGCTTCTTTAAATCGCGCCTTCCCTTCCAACTCCGAAGACGCCCACCTTTTGGAGCCACCGTTCTGTCACAACGCACTCCTATTCGTGTGGGTTAGCCTAGGGCGAGTCCAATGGACAAGTTGAAATCTCTTGGTAGGTCAGGCGTGCACCTCTAGCCACCACGGCTACAAGAACACCCTATGTGATCTATCTCGATAATAGATCTTAAAGTGGGAAAAACCAATCGAAGACAAAGTCGTAGAAGAAGCACTTGATCGCTAGAAATCAGATTACAATTTGATAATTCAACATACTCAAAGGTATATGGACAAGATCACCACTGGGATCCTAACTTGATCTTGCTCCTAGCTCCTGGAACTCCGACGTGGTCTTCCTTGCAAGGTTCCCACGCCGGCTAGGGAAACCCTAGACAACTAGCTCGACCCTCTCCTCTCCGGAATGATGTCCCTCTCTTCTCTGCTCCTTAGTGGCGAATGGCGAATGAGTTGATGCGTGGCTCTTGGCAGGGGGACTATAAATAGTCCGAGGATCGTCTAGGTTAAAGGGGGTGGCGAATGGTGCCCGAAATGGGGCTGTGGCCGCGGCCTGGGCCCACCGGCCCTGTTGGCCATGCTTCCGTGTCTTCTAGAACGTTCTTCCTTCATACGCATGTGGGCCCTTGGCGTCGGTTTCTCGCGGTTTGGATAGAGCTTCTTGTCTATAGCTTCAGACATTTTTGTTCAGGTCCTCGGAGTTCTCTGCCTTCATGGGTTGGTCCTTGGGCTTCTTGGAGTCATGTTCACTTCATTGCTTGATTTGTACCGGGCTTCATGGTCTTCTCACGAGGTGCTTGATGAACTTTACCCGGAAGTCTTGCATTTTACGCTAAATTCCTGCATAAACACTAAACTCAAAAACCGACATGCACGAACGAACTTGTTATGTCAAGAGGTTAGTACCAATGGATAAGATATAAAATTAATGCCAACATCGAAGGTAAACTCATGGCTAGGTTGACGGAAACTCATCATCAACAAAGAGCGAACTTGTTATATTAAGGGGGTTAGTACAAATAGATAAGATATTAAATTGATGCCAACACCGAAAGTAAACTCATGACTAGGTTGACGGAAATTCACCGTCAACGTCTGCACGAAGAAAGAAAAACAATCTGCATCAAGGGTAAAGAGGGCAAACCACTCAAATTCTCAATTTTCGGAGCTGGAGCTCTTATTTCTGCCCAACACATTTCTTCAGCTTCAATTTGATAGTCCAGCTTCACGATAGAGCTGCTCTGTGGGGAGCAAAGACTCGGGAGTTGATTTGGCGAGGACAGATCTGCCAAACACGCCCTAAAGCTCTCGATTGGAGCAGAAGGTGAGGGAGCAGCTTGCCGGAGGCAGTGCGCGCCGCCCGATCTCTGCTCCACCGTCGTCGAATCGCTGCCGCAAGATATGTCATTGATGTGTAGGTGCGGAGGCACTTGTGGCGATAAGTTCTTGTCTGGACATATGGAGTTGGGGAGGTAAGACATTCTGGAGGTATCCAACTCAACCAATATGTATCATCCATGTATCTAATTTTGTTTTTATCTTTTTACCGGATACTCCTTGATAGTATGGGCGACATATCTACAGCGTATTTGATACGTATCCGTACCAAATATAAGGTACGCGTCCTACTTGATGTAGGTAATGTAGATAATAATTTGTGAATCCTATACTTTTGAAAGTCTTTTCTAAATTCTCCTTCCTCCTCTCCCACGAAATCTGTCGAGTCGGTTCGCAGACACTACGGTCTTCTTCCTCCCCGCGACACATCTCCTTCCCAGCTCGGCCACCCCATCCCACCCAAAGACGCTGCCGCCTCTCTCCACACGGTCGGCCCATGCACCACCCTCCAAACTCCCCGCCTGTGCACCTCGAGTCCTACCGTGCGGCAACACGCTCCTTTCCCACAACTTATCTTTCACTAGGATCGTGCCCGTGCGTTGCTACGGGCAGAGAAAAATCATCACACAATGCACATTGCATTTAACAAAGCAATATATCAAATGAAAATAGATAATTCACAGATTTAATTATTAATATCCTTTGAATCGTATACATAAATTTCAGCGATCCGGTAACCTAAGATTCATGTATAAAGTTACTCTTCTATTCTATAATGCATACTATTGATTCATGTATGATCACTCTTCCATGTACTTTCTCTTGACTATTGTGCTATAATAGTAAAAGTTCCACATAAGACCATAGCAATCGCAATGAAATAAATATGCATATAATCGCCATTGTGGCGAACTCCTCCATAACAACGAGTGGCTGATTTGAATTCTTCAATAAATTGATTGGCGTGAATACTCAAATGAAATCAGTTTAGAAAGTACATTTCACCAACATGCTCCTGCGAAGGCGCATATGAAAAATTAGTACCTTACGCTAGCATACATATGTTGAAGCAGTTCTGCAAGCCTATATGGCATCCATTAAAGTACTTAGCACCATGCATTGCTTTGTGTGAAGTTATCCTAGTTTAAAATAGAGATTATATTTTCCATTTAGCAAACAGTCGAGAGAAGAAAAATTCAGAAATGATGTCTGCCAAAACTGGTGATATCTAACAATTTGATGATTGGAGTGGACATCACGGGACAAAACTGTGCACCACGAGCAAATCACCAACCTTGTTTAATTGGAGGACATCACGGTGATAGGCAAGAGTTGAAGTGATGACCTTTATCATCCAGTTCTCACTATTTTCAAGTTTCTTGATGGGCTTTTGAAACACAATGGTGTAATTTCTGCTGCGATTTCTCTCTACTTTTGTAGTTTACTAACTTATTCATTTTGGACATAGGAAATAGCATGACCAAAAACAATACACAACTCCTCCAGTCCTTATGGTCTAATAATATGCTAAAACCTCAAAGATATGTGGAAAAGCATCATACCACAAATCATTAGAGGTATATAAACAAAATAAGATATGTGTGGCTTTGAGACACGAACACAATAGAGGGATATACCTTCTTTTCCTTGTCGGTTATCTTACGCCTAAGATGCTAGTTCCGGTCCTTGTAGCTCAATGTTTGGCTTTGCGCCATTCAAAGTTTCAATGGTCGCATCTCACGTACTATGTCACAAAGCGATATTTATGTCGACTAAGCGTTGATTCTATTCTATGAAAGACAATTGTATAGAAGCAAGTAATACTAACCTTGTGCAATGAATGAGACTTGAAGATACTAATATGATGAACTATTACGAATAACGAAGAACTGAAGCTATGTATAAACCGAATAATATATAATGTTGGTCTTTCAACTTTCTCCTCAAAGTAAATGGACTCCTAGCTTGGAGAGCGAATCTACAATCTAGCCATGCATGCGGAAACCAGAAAGTTCGAACCTTACATTCCCAATGCACGGTCATCGAGTGTGGCTCATTGAATAAAATTGAATATTTCGATCAATCACAAAATGTGCAATTTTAAAAGATAGTAGGACTGCAATATTGTCACATTATTTTTGACACATTTAAATTACTATTAGACCACGCATTTGTTTCTTTTTCACAATCAATGAGTGGTACTGGAATTGC
This sequence comes from Cenchrus purpureus, assembly GCA_022644695.1. Classification (NCBI taxonomy): domain Eukaryota; kingdom Viridiplantae; phylum Streptophyta; class Magnoliopsida; order Poales; family Poaceae; genus Cenchrus; species Cenchrus purpureus. The sequence continues at coordinate 29,463,838 of CP053456.1, read as the reverse complement.
TTGTAGTCACTAAATGAACAAAGTTACTTACCGGATGTGAAACACCTTTACAGGTAAATCTTGGCTCTACTTTCTCTTGGCTTTACAAGTGTCCTAGCCACGCCCGACGGAGCATGCGGTGGTGGTAGAGTAAGGTTGGAAACCAAAACAAATAGACAACGCAACCAATTGAATGGACAAATGGATACAAATCCATGAGAAATAATTCGAATGGTGATATCGCAGATTTTGAACTTAATAGCGATGAAAATTCAATTCAATAAATTTGAATCAAGTAGTAAGAATTCAACACAACGTGATACATTCGAGATGCCGAGCACTCAACAAAATTGTAAACAATTGAACATGTCAAGGATGAATGCTTGTTGCTACTGGCGTGACCTCAAATTATGCTTTTCTTGCACGGGAGATCCAAACATGCATCTGAATGTACAAAAGAAATAAGAAGATTCCAAAGCTTAGAGTAGCTAGCGGACCACGAGGCGGTGCTTTAGAGGCATGTTCTTGTACGACTTACCTCACTTGAAGATACTCCATATCCAATTGTGTATACACATACGCTCCTCGCTTGCACCCTCCATCTAAAAAGGCATAAAACAACAAATCTCCTGTGAACTTCTCAGCAACACAATTTTTGTTCAATGGATCCAAAAGCAGAACCGGTGCCTTTAACTATCATCTTGCCATTGGCTCTTGTTGATATCATATCAGAAAACTTAGATCGGTCATTTTACATAACACCTTTCAAAAATAGATGAATATTAATCGGTTGATGGCCTAATGGACCATAGGAATATATTGTTCTGCGCATTCCACATGAACTTAGTAAAGAAAGAAATTAGAGACCTTAGAAAGAAATAATACAATCGGTGAACTATGAAACATCTCTCATATATAAAACCGATATGCGAACAATCTTTGGTTTATTGTGATCAATTAGCACCAAATGGCGAATTTATGCGGTGTTGCAAGCTAACTTAAAGATTGACAAAATCTAAGAAACATTAGAAGGAACAAGTTATATTTTTTTAATCGGTCAAGCAACACACCACCAACATCCTCATTGCAGCATGCATCTGGAATTGAATATACAAAACTAAGATACCATTAATTTTATAACGCACATTTCGTCTGTTTATTGCCCATGCATAGATTTAGGAGCTTAAAATTGAGAGATGTTCATCTATTGTTTCTCGAGTTAATCAAATCGCATCCTTTGGTCCTTCCCTTTAATAGGTAAGAAACATCAAAACGCATGGTACAATTCCTAAAAGAGAAGCGCTACAAATTAGCCAGAAGCGATGCAGGAGGAGGAGAGATGGTGTAGGAGCGAACACGAACCAGGAGGATTGCACCTTGAGAGAGTATTATCGAAAAAGAGAAATATTAGGAACCCGCATACCCAACTATAGATTCACTGACTTATGAGTAAAAGACTTTATCATCAAATAGCCAGTTGGCTATTAGCTAAATAACTAAAATAAAATCCATCACCAATCGATCCGCCTTACGAATATAATCATATATACATTGGATTGGACAAGCAAGATATGCAACATTGATGGCTCGCCCTACTACATTCTCTCACAATGAAAGCCACCTCATTTTCAGATTTGAGTTAGGAGGCAAAGATGAATTTGAGACCAGGCAAATATAATTGGATGTTTCATCACCGCACCTAAAGAAAGTTGCACATGTCTCATGGTGCTAAATATAATCGGGGTTTAAGGTCCGCTAATTGGTTTGTTACAGTTAAATGTAACATTTGTATTTAATTAGCCCCTACTATTCAGCAAATGTTGTTTCAGAACTATTTAAAAGGTAGTTACGTGAAAATCAACATCACTTGAATTTAAGACACTACTCAATGGTAAACAAATAACATTTTCTGGCGGTGATTAGTCACGAGTGTGGTCGATCACCTCGGATAATCATTTATAACCGAGATAATTCAAGACATTGTTAACACCAAACATAGTTCTAACTATTTAAAGAAATATGTATATCATTGTCTGTTGCGAAGAAAACAATCGATTATGCGACAAACCTGGAGTATCTACGACCAAATGTTCAGTCTCACTATATTGATCCAAATTTCCTCTATGGAGCAAGTCATTATTTTCATCTTCCTCCACGGTACACACCCATCTGCTAACAAAAATTTGATGTGTTTCAAGAAATGAAAAGTGATCAAATTCGTATTGAAACAAATTTCTACCATGTTTCTGAAAAAAATGAGTTTAAGACCTACCTGTTGTTTCAGTTTCCACATGTTCCATATGTAGCCAGTCATTATTTTCATCTTCCTCCATCGACACATACATCTGCACATAAAATTATCCAACGTTTCGGTAATCCATCATTATTATTAAATGGCCCCACCCGACATGACCCCTGCATATAGAGGTATGCACCTTCTTCTATGTTTGCAATCATTGTTTACCAAGTTAAACCATCCCTTTCTACGGTATTGGTATTATACGCATAAATGAAAAATGAAGACGGCATTGGTAGGATGAATATATGTGATGTCTATGAAACAATTGATGGCATGCCAATTTGATAAGTCTAGTACTTGGTCCAAAGATCGATCTGCTACATAATAGCAATATGTTCATGAATGATAGTAAAAGTAGTGGAAAACAAATTGAAGCATATTGTATGTGTAGCTGCTCTCTTGGTAGTAGACAAAAGGAAGCTAATAGGAAACCAAACTAACCAAAATCATGGATTATTCAAGTCTACAGCAGATAGCTTTTTTCCCACATAGCGGGCCAGATGTTCACATATTCTTGACCAACTTCATCGTTTCGACAAGAAATCGGCAGAAAAAACGATTGAAAAGCAGTATACCGATTCCGAAGCGAGATAGGGAATAATTGTAGCTGAATTTTAACGACAAAGCGATGGTGGAGTACAGTTCGATCGGTTCCGTGGGAGTGGGCGTACTGTTCCACTCGTCGTCCCCGTGACGTGCTCCACAGTGGCGGCGTGGGCTGCTGCTGCTGCGCGCCGGCGGCTCCTTCATCCGGAGCATCTTTTGACGATGCGCGACCACAGCTGCGGAAAAATCAGCAAATAATCACCGAGCACGGGCATCAATTTGGGCGATTCGATGGCGGCGGCAGGCGAGCAGGCGATCCTTGGCGGGTGCGGGCGGCGGATGCTCCAGCGGGTGCGAAGGTTCGGTGGCGCGTCCTCGGGCGTGGGTGCGGGGCTCGGCGGCGGCTCCTCGGGCGCGTGTGAGGGTCTCCGGCGGACGAAGGCTCGTGCGGATGGCGGATGGCGGGTGGAGCGCGAGGAGGCGGCGGGGCGAGGGAGGCGGCGTGCGGGCTGCGAGAGGCACGGTGGCGGCGGCCTTAGGGTTTTCTATCGCGGGTGCGGGGCGGGAGGCGATGCGGAGAAAAGAGGGAGGGCGGGGCGCGGTGCGTGGGCGGACGCACGGGTGGACGCGTGGGTAGAGCGAAAAAAGTAGGAACAAATTTTTATTTTCACTTCATTCTTTTTAGGAGTAGAGATGACTTATCTCTCTCGGTGGCGACGACAGGGCGAGTTACGCTGCCCGTTGCTCTTCGAGCGACAAGCACGACAAACATCCTACACGGTATGGCTGCCTATTCGGTGGGAGGAGAGTTCTTCTACCGGGTGTGGGTCGATTGGGTGTAGAATAGGAATCAGGTGTAGAATATCACCGCCGATATTATTTTTATTGATTTTGGAAAACGTAAGTTACCGTTTACGTGTTTCGTCGGGCGAACGCGGACCCTCTCGCCTGCAAACGCGGACCCACCGGGCCGCCGCCCGCCGGCCCCGCCCTTCTCCGTCCGTCCGTGGTCAATCCGGCAGCTCGCTCTTCTCTCCTCCGACGCTTCGTGCTCGTACAACTCTGGTGAGCGGTGGTAGGCGGCCGGCGACGAGGTGGGCCTCTTCCCCTCCTCCTGCTCCTGCTCCTGCTCCTCATTGCTCTTTCGGATTGAGGCATGGTGGTGCCTGGGTTAGGGTTTCAGGTTCGAGGGAGGACTCCAGGGCCGGCGGGCTTAGAGTTTTTTGCGGCGGTAGTAGGCACGGCGGCGGTGGCGGATCGATGGTGGCTATGTGAGGTGCGTAGGAATCCATCAATCCATCTGTCGAAGCTCCGTTTCCCCACCTCCAGGCTCCAGGCTGCCGTTTGCTCGCCCGCGCCGCAACTGGCGGCTCCTGCAGCGGCGGCGCCGGTGTCCGCCCATGCGTCCTCCGCGGCTCTTCGCATCTTGCTGCTGCTCGCACTCGGTGGCCATCACTTGATGGCATGGGGGCGCTTCTTTTCCCCTCGGATTCGGTCGCGCTTCTTTTCCCCTCGGATTCGGTCGTCGTCTGACGGCACCTGATGCAGCTTGGCACCGAGATTTGCCTTGTTTTGCATTCCATCATGTTGACTTTTGTTTCATCCGTGCTGATTCGTGTCGATTCTGCTAATTGGGGTCTTTTTATGTGCTGATTTGCCAAGTCTGGTGCCGTGGTTTCGTGATGCTTTCTTGCTGTGTTCTCCAATAGCTCGGTTAGTTCAGTCAAGACCGAGACCGAATCCGAACGCCACCCCTAGAATCATGGCCATGAGGAAGCTAAATCCCTACACTATTGTAATCTTCTGTTTACACTATTTATTCATTCTGTAATTTATGCAAGTTTCGGATTTATTTGTTGAGTGTGTTGTGTACCTAATCGTTTGGGGAATTTTGTACTTGTGTTACCGAATTGCATATTTGAGTTTTGGCTAGGGCATATACCGTGGGTTAGAGGTAGGCCACGGTAGTGACACTGTTGAACCCTTCGTACTCCTCCACGGTTGCCACAAGATGCTGATTTTTCTTCTTTCAGGCTAAGCAGTTTCCGGTATCTCCTCGCTCTGAATGGCAGACCTTACGGACATGGGCTGCTGCAGTTGCTTTGGATTTTGAGGAAACCCAGTGTACCTGCACGTCAGCGGGAAGCTGATGGCATCTTATCTGAAGATTTGCTGAAGCGCCAATCAGCTGAAGATCCTGATGGGAGTTTCTACACTGGAGATGATCCTGATGCAAGCTTTTGCAATGGGGATTATCTTGATCAAAGCTTCTACAATGGGGACGATCCTGATAGGAGCTTCTATGATAGAGACGATGCTGCGTATCTTGATGGAAGTGATGATGGGCCACCGAGGAAGACTTCTGAGGATATTATACAATCAAGAGTTCAAAGTGGCTTTGCGTGTAGAGAGATCCCGGTTAAAGAGACAAAAAAAGTATTCCGTTCAGAGGTAACATTTTTTAATGCTTACCTTTTCTTGTCCAGTTATCTGTGTACGTGTTCTTGCATTTCCATATTTGAAGCTATGTCTATTGCGATTCTGCCTAACCTTGCCCACTGTATGCACGAGCTTTTCTTAAGAACTTGTTTCTTTCATATCAAGCAATTAGCGTCTCCTATTAATTTAGATATTTTATACCATTACGTGTTCTTGCATTTCCATAATTGAAAATATGTCTATTGTGATCCTACCTAACCTTGCCTGCTGTATGCATGAGCTTTTCATAAGGACTTGTTTCTTTCATATCAGGCAACTAGCATCTCCTATTAATTTATATATTTTATACCATTCCCAACTTGAACTGAACACCGGTGATGGACTGTGAATGGTGTTATCTTCTTTCCATTTTGCATAAATAAATCCATTTTTCTGAATGATAAAGAAGTAATGCATCTTTTCTGGAATGGTAAACAACTAGGCCAACATTTTTATTGCATGATAGGAAAAGCCCATTCTACTTCCCGTGAAAAATCTGACCTGTTTAAAGATTTACACAAAGCACTTGAAAGTGGTTTACATAATTTAGCATGTCCAATGAGGGATAGCAAGTTGTATGAGATAATTTTACCTTTACATTGGACACTACAGTAACACTGTCCTTTTTGGCATGTTAAGGATGAAAATGGTAATAAAATGGTCAATCAGTATGTCCATCTGGGAAAGATTGGTTCTGGAAGCTATGGCAAAGTGGTAAGAAACCTTGTTTGTGCTAATAATTAAAATTTCCAAATAGATGTCTAATTTTTTTTTATTGTGCTGTTGAAAAAGGTTCTGTACAGAAACATTAAAGATGGGAAGCTATACGCGGTGAAGGTATTGCTTTCTGCTACTCTGTGTTGTTACTAACATAAATATCTTATTATTAAACCCTTTAAGGATTGTGTATGCTTGCTGAATATGCATGTTCTTCTGGTAGCTATTAGTCATTATACTTTGTTTCTTTCTAATATGTTGCACCTTGGTCATATTTCGGCTGCTAGCTAATATGCTTTCTTCAGGACTTTGTAATTAGCTGTTCTGTATTTCATCTTTGCTTTGCTCAACACTACTTATATGTGTGTTGGGTGCATGTCCTGATGTTGCACTTATGTAATTTTAGTCTTTTCTCTTCTTTTCAGGTTTTGAATAAACCTTACATGTTGAAAATACGTGTTGTACGGTCAGAAACTGCCATGACAGATGTTCTTCGCGAGGTGAGTAACTTTGTCAGCTTATCTGCCCACGTAATAGTTGTATTGTTGTCATGCATGTGTATCTTAGTTCTGTTTGAAAGTCGTGCATGCTTTAATGATGTTATCCCTCTAGGATCTAAATACATAAGCTAATCAGTTGAGAAAAAAATTTTATGGGAGTGTTATAGAATTCATATATCTTTGTTTATTTGGAAACTCTATTTGCTGCCATTGCTGGTTTCTTTACAGTTTCATTGCCCATACGATTTTGTTTGCTAGATGAGTCCCCAGCTGATAACTACCATGAATAGGCTGATCTGTAGTTTTATTTCCTTTCCAAAGTCATGAAATTCACTATTAGTCTTGAGCTACACTAAAAGGCTAAATAGATACCCATTACCAATATAGGTGGATTATGGGTCAAAATATTGTTAGAATCAGTGGAAAGTTTCCTACCAAAAATTAGAAGGATACTATATTGGTCACTGGCACTATGGCACACCCTAGGTGCAGTGTATGCTTCCTGATTTTGCATGCTAATTTGCTTCAATGCTTGATTTTACATGCTAATTTGCTTCAATGTTTATTGTTTACAATATCTAATTCCTTGCCCCTTTTTTGTATTGTATATAGGTATCCATAATGAAAATGTTGAATCACCCCAATATTGTAAATCTTGTTGAAGTGATTGATGACCCAAACATAGATAAATTCTACATGGGTATGTAATTATGTTCCCACTGTTATACTTTTTCTTATTTTATATTACTCAAATATAATGTTATGCATTTTATCAATGTTTAATACAATTGCCATTTACATTTTAATTTTTTATTTGCATTGCCAGTTCTTGAGTATGTTGAAGGAAAAATGGTTTGTGATAAAGGTTTAGAAGAAGCTACCGCAAGAAATTATTTGCGAGACATAATATCCGGTCTTATGTATCTTCACTCTCATGTAAGATAGTTTTTCATTTCTGATAACTCTGGTTTATCATGGTGAATACCTGCCATATCAAAGTTTACAATTTAGGAACACAAATGCTGTATAAGTCGCTCTATTTTATGTTTAAAACAATTTTCAAAAGCGCTGGGATTTTGAAAATTGTATTCAAGCATCTCTTTATTTTGCGCTTATTAATCCAAGCAGCCTATTTTTTTTGCTTTCACCAAGCTCTCAGCAATCAATACTAGGCAAATCAAAATCAACAGTTAGGATGGTGGCATACCTCAGAGATCGGTTTCTTTTGTTGAATAAAGCTCCAGTTATCTGTCATGCATATTATTTATTTACCGCTGTGGTGGACGGTGCTGGAAGGAGCAACAGCATGCTCAATGTGGTTCATTTAAGTTTTCAACAATCAAGTTAGGTTTAGAATAGAGGGTATCTGGAACAGGTCTGTTAGGCATGCTCTGCAACACAAATCTAGGAGGACTAAAACTAGTTAGTAATTGAGTTGATTTAGGTTCTTAAAGACAGTTGGAGATGAAGCTGTGCAGAGTTTTGTTCAAGCATGGAATAATTTCTCTAGTCTCTACACTGTTTGCTAGCTCTCAACCCTTCAAGTCTCTTATCTCAATCACGTAATAATATCATAATTCAAGTATGCCATCTGGCATCATCTGTACAGTAGCAATGCTAATGCAAACCATGTTTCATGGTTCCCATCGGGAAACCGCTAAACTCCAATGCGAACCACAGTTCAAAATTGTGTTTCCCTACAAAAGCAAATCTCACAGTTCCAAGATTCCCAGTTGGTGTTTCCGTACCCCATTTTTGGACATATTTACATGTTATTTACATGCACTTCTGATCGCCTGTTTTTCAATGCCATGCTGTATGCTGTGTGCTTCTCAGATTGATCGAGAATCTTTATTTTTTCCCCTAATACACAGAATGTTATTCATGGTGACATTAAACCAGACAATCTCTTGGTTACCAGTACTGGCAATGTGAAGATAGGAGATTTCAGTGTTAGCCAGGTTTTTGAGGTAGGTTCCATAGTCCTGTAACTTTGTGTATTATAAAATTGTTATTATTATTCTTGTCAGGAAATAATGCTTTTCAGTTGAATGAACCCACCCTTGCAAGAAATAAAATGCCTAAAATTTCTGCTAGCTTTGATAAAAATGGCTATGTAGATTCAGATTTTCTCAACCTTTGGTTTGTATTGATGTAAACACTTTTAATTATGTCACTTGCTGTCTTCCCTAGGATTTTAAGATAACTTGAGTTGAAAACAAAATATGATGCTTCCACTGTTTCAAAAAAGAAGACGACGAAGAAGCTTCTATGTTCTTCTATTGGAAATATGTTGATTGCTTATTAGGCCCGCAAATTGGATAAAACTTGTTTCATTCTTCAACTCAGGAAGATCTACTTGATCTTTTCAAAGTATTAGTGTGCTCTTGTGGTGAATTCTCCTAGATTATTGAATTTCATATTTTGGTGTTCTACTGATAAATGGGTACAGTGGTGCTTATGTGTTTGCAACGTAGGATGATGATGATATGCTTTGGAGATCTCCCGGCACTCCTGTTTTCACTGCACCAGAGTGCTGTCAAGGTACTAGCTATCTTTGATGTTTAATTTCTAAATGCTGCATATTAAATTAATCAATCTTCATACTGTCTATTAAAGTGACTTTTAGATGTTCTATTTTCATAGCTACATGATTGCAGAGTCACAAATAAATGAAAATGCGAGTATGCAAAAGGCCAGATTTTTTTATCATTTCCAAAATTACTAAATTTTCTTTGGCTATCGGATATAAACTTGCTAACTACGGGAATGTAATCTCTTTACCTTACTGCAGGTTCAGCCTACCATGGTCGGGCATCTGATACATGGGCAGTTGGTGTAACTTTATACATTATGATTTCTGGGCAATATCCATTTCTTGGAGATACATTGCAGGAAACTTATGATAAGGTGCAAAAAAACCGCCTCTTCCCTTTCCTTTTGATTTTATTTAGAAAAATGCATGAAACTCACTTTGTTGCTACAAAAATAGATCGCCAATGATCCTGTGCAAATACCTGGTGACATGAACCCCCACCTCGCTGATTTGCTCCTAAGGCTTCTGTGTAAAGGTTGCTTTACCACCCTATGGTTTTGATAAATCGAGTTTTGGTGCCAGTTGTGCTCTATAAACAGATGCTGTTTTTGTTTCCTCGTGTTTCTTATTTGCAGATCCAGGGGATCGCATCACCCTGCAGGCTGCGGCAGGGCATCCTTGGGTTGCTGGGGACAAGGGGCCAGTCCCTGAATTCATGTGTAGATGTGGCTTTGGTCGCAGGAAGAGGATTGATTTTCTGGAAGAAGTGCAATAACATAGATGGTCTAAAGGTCTAGTGTAGATAATTGATGAGGTGTTGCAAGGCCCTGACGATACGTTTCTCTGTTGTCTTGTATTCCCCTTTTCCAGTCGAGCTGTAGGTGCTCCACTGGACATTTCTTTGTTTTTTTCTCTCCGGTACAGAGTATACTTTAACCGCCTCTACCCCATAGGATAGATAAATATAGTTACAAACTCACAAGCCAAGATGCTTCAAGTGTGCTGACATTCAAATACAGTTTCTGAACGCTGCTGTGTGCATTGGTTGAAAGTTGGAGCATATATCATTTCTATCTCTGGCGGGTTTTTTAATCACATTCTGTGACGTTCATTCTGTCAATTCTGTTTTCGCGAATCATTCTATCAATCCTTGTATACCACTGTAGTGTGTGCACTTAACTTCATAGCACGATGGCTTCATATTGTAGCTAAGGTCTGTTTGGATCCACAACTAAAATTTAGTTGGATCCACTCAACAAAAATTTAGCTAGCTAAAGTTTAGGGGTTATCTTTTATAGCCAGCTAAAATTTAAATGGTACTACTAATTGAAAAGATATTTGTCTAGCATATCCCTTTTATTTTAAATACCTTTCTCAAGGAAAGTGGAGGGGTAATTTGATCTTCTATTGTTTAAGCTGGGCTCAACCGGGGCCTCCTATATGTCTTCCGGAAGATAGAGAAGCATGCGAACTTCCAGCCCACCAAAGCTCATCTAAATGATGTTTTTTATTTTCCCCACCATCCCACTTAATAATTATTAAATTAAAGATGTTCCAACATTTTTCAAAAATGTTACAACATTTTTTTCTTCAACGTTTCTAGTAATTTTTCGTCAACATTTTATAAATGTTCCAACATTTTTTTAGTCAACATTTTTCTGGAGGCTTCTTCCAACATTTTTCATAAATGTTCCAACATTTTTAAGAAATGTTGATTTCGTCAACTATTTTTTGTCAACATTTTTTAAATCTTGCAACATTTTTTAAAATATTGGACAACATTTTTCTCCTTTTTAGACTTCTTCCAACATTTTTCGAAATGTTACAACATTTTAAGAAATGTTGGTTTAAATCAACTATTTTTCCAATATTTTGCGAAATGTTGCAACATTTTAAAAATGTTGGAAAAATCAACATTTTTGAGTCGCTGTGAGCACCATGAGGCGGTGGCCGGCGACTCTGGCGGCGGCGGGACGGGAGCGACGGGCCGAGCCGGGCGCGCCGGCAGAGTGGGAGGCTGACAGCGTGACCCTCGGCCGCCAGCCATGGTCGCCGGCTCGGCCGCATGAGGTCTCGCGTCCGCGGCCCATGTGAGGCGGCGTCTTCTTGTGATGCATGCGGCCTTGGCCTTGTGGGTCGCGGTATGGCGCGCCATGGATGGGGTCACGGGAGGGAGAAGAGAGAAGGAGAGAGAGGGGCGACGCTAGGGTTACCAGCGGGATCCAAGGACTGTGGTTAGCTGCACGAATCTCAAACATATAGGATTCCCGGGCTCAACCAGCTAAATAAATCTTTAGCCAGCTACCATAGACAACCCAATAGCCCATCTTACAGAAGGCGAGTTAGCACCTCGGCCCAACGGTGTGGCCGGCTCCTCCTTCCTCTCTCCTCTCCTCTCTCCTCTCCTCTGCTCTTCCTCGCCGGCTCGCCGCCTTCTTCCCCTCACCGCCGCAGCGATGGTGTACTTGGATTCGTGGGACGACTTCGTGGAGCGGTCCGTCCAGCTCTTCCGCGCCGACCCCATTGCCGTACGCCGCCGCCGCGTCCCCGATCCGCTCCTCTCCCCCCGAATCCCCTCCCGCTTCGTTTTCCTGTGCCCGATCTAACCTGCCCTGCTTGTGCGCCTCTCTGCAGACCCGCTATGTGATGAAGTACCGGCACAGCGAGGGGAAGCTCGTCCTCAAGGTCACCGATGACCGCGAGGTACCGCGCGTGACTTGTTCACTAAGATTTCCCTTTTGCGCTGTTGCCTGTTGGTTCGGGACATGGACGGCTGCTAGATGGTGTGTTCTAGATGCCAATCGCTAGGGCAGCTGTGCAATTGCGCAGATTGCAGCGGAACTGTGCTGATCAAGTGTTACATATTATTCGCTCTGTCAAATTTGGCTTCCGTTGGAGCAATCATCCTGTGTTTCACGAGGTCTGTTGGGTCTTTTGATTGGGTGATGTGAAAGCTGGATACGTTGCAGTATCCAGTATGTGACCTAAAATTCAGCAGTCTGAAAATGTATTGGACCATGTGCGCCAATTGCTCTGAAGTGACTTATTCATATATCAAATCTGATTGATCATGTGGCATTAGTGAATATTAGTCCTGTGTGGAGTTAGTTAAAATTAATCATGAAGATCAGTACTGTTTGTTGGCATGCGTAGGTTTCCTTTATACTTCAAAAGTTCATTATTATTTACAAGTCAATTGCTCTTGCTTCCAGCTAATCAGTTTTTGAATGACCATCATATGTGAACTGTTTTCTGCTTGTTGGATACTGAATGGTGCTGTTTTAGCTCAAATTCGAAAGGTGCTTATTCTATTGGGGAACACTCAACACTGTGTTCTGTGCAGCTTCTACACACGCGTCAGTAGATTAATGCAGTTCCTGTGTAGCAATCTAATTTCCTTGCTAAGTTTTTCTTGACCAAAGGCAACAATTTCATTGCTAAATGCTTCCCTATTCTGAAGCCTTCCACTTCTGTATTTGCATCATTGCACTGCAATGCAGCTGATTGCTCCCAGTATAAGCACATTGTGCTAATGTCTAAAACAAAATTGTTGGAACTATGTATGCATAAGTTTCCTAGAGCAAACACATGTCTGTACATTACTTCTCTAAATAGATGATTGATCGTCAGAGTTCTGTAAGGAAGGTTTACTTTCAAATTAAGTCTTTAATTTGGTATTTTATTAGAAACCTTCTTCAGCTAAATGATATGCTTTTTTCATTCTTGTTTTTAAAGAAATATGCCCTTTTTCATTCATAGTTCATATTACACATAGATTGTTCTAATTGTTAAAAGCACTAACAAGGCCACTGTCAATCTGTTTAAGGGGTACTTTAACCCAGGTTCCTTGTCATACATATCTTTTTAAACAGATGAATTTGGATGTCTTTTTTTAATGATTTTTATGCCTCACGCTATCACTTTGGCATGTGTTTAATTAATTAAGAAAATTTTTTTACAAGCAACTGCAATGTACTACTGCACTCCTGTCTGATGTGTTTGATTGTGTTATCTTATCTTGACATAATGATTGTCACATGTTAAGATATCCTGCTCCAGTCCATACTTAGTACACCTTGTTTCTCACAAATGATTTTTCTTTAACTCATCTTTAAGAGCCCGTCCCAACTTGCTTGGAACCAACGGGTTTCTTATTTTCTTTTAAAAAGGAAGATTATCCTTGTGTTCCAGTTGATCTCGCACATGGTCTAGTATGTTGCATTGCTGTACTGTTATGCAAAGATAAGCCTACTTGTGCAAGGCATTGCTTTAGTTAACATTGTGTTGTGTAATTGTCCAGCACCTCCCTGAGCTTCATTAGCACAAAGTCAATGGAGTTGGTAGAACTCCTCCAGTGCTCCTGTCTTGGCCGTATATGGGCACAGGGCACTCATTTGTATCAGGCAAGCATGCCTCACTAGTCATGTATATAGTCTAGGTAGAGGTACAAGTAGTTGGGAATAGCCCTCAAGTAGTATTTGTACCATAGTTGACTTTGGCCTCTACGAAAGAGAGTAGAAGGCAGCAGTGCAAAGCAGTTCAAGCAGAGCATTTGTTCAGCAGCAAGTGGTTGTGTGCGTGTGTGTGCTTGAGCTCACAGGACTTGTTGTCACAGGCATTGGAGGCTGGGCAGCTCCATTTTCCAACAGTTGGCATCAGAGCCGCGGTTAGGAGGGCCGGAGCGGGGAGATGTCCGAGCAGCAGCAGCGCGGACGCGACGGCGGGCGAGGCCGTGGCCGTGGTGGGCGAGGTCACGCTCGGCCGCCGGGCGTCTCTGTCACACCACGCGCGGGCGGCGTGCGTGGTGAAGAAGGCGATCCGCGACATCGGCGGCGCACACTTCCGTGCTCCACGTACAAACTACGCGGAGTGGGAGCGATGAAGGTGATCTGCGAGCCGCGGCCTCACGGGAGGCCGTGGACATCGACGCAAGCGACAACGAGGGCGACAAGCTCGCCATGGAGGGCATCCTCAAGTCCGTGCCGTCGAGATATCGTCGCGCTCGGCTCGAAGACCGCGAAGGAGGCGTGGGGCGCCTCAAGGTGACGCGGCTCGGCATCCGGCGCGCAAGGCGGCGCGGCTGCGGTACGGCGCTCGACTTCAAGGGCGGTGAGACCGTCGAAGATTTCGTGCGCCTCAGGTCGGAGAAGAAGACGCAGCGGCTGCAAGTTCTGCGTCACAATACCCGAGTTGTACGACCAAATCGGGCGATCTCAATCGAGACGGTCTCGAGACGGAGTGAGCCGACCATCGAGGAGGTGACCGCCACTCAAGGCTGCGGAAGATCGATTCGCCGCAGCATGGGCTGGCGCGATACGCGCCACCGGGCCAAGCCGCCCGCCGAAAGGCGGCCGCACTGGCGCACACGCTGGAACAGGAAGGATCCTCTCGCCCCGCTGCGGGCGGTGCAAGAGGAGAGCGGCAGAGGACGCGGCGCTTCCAAAGACTGTGGGCGCGGAGGCGGGCGGGCGGGCGCAGCGAAGCCGCAGAATCGCTAAGGACCAGGCTCTCAATCAAGGCGAAGCATCCGTCCCGGATCGCAAGCAACATGGAAGGAAAGCGCGCCAACCCGGGCGCAGAGGACTGAGCGAGGAGCCGGCTGCCGCCGATGGCATGCGCGCGCTCAACGACGCCGAGGATACAGACGGTAGTGCTCGACGAAGGCGAGCACAAGTTCACCCTGGGAGCGAGGACGATGGCGATAAGAAGAAAGCAAGGTGTGGTACTGACTCGTGCCAAGAATTACATGACCGGAGAACGCAAGGCCTTCTCCGAAGCCGACACCGCCGCTTTAACGGTGAAGTTCTACGACGGCCGCTGGAGATTCGTGGGCGCATCGCCATCTTCAGTGCCGTAATCCGGGAGCGGGCGCTCACGACGCCTACTACATCCCGGTCGCCAAGAACATCATCAAGACGGGCAACTGACGAGCGAGGCCGCTGCGCCGATCGACGACGGAGGCCGCGATCCGCCGATAAGGACCGAAGTCGCCGCCAAGGTGAAAAGGTCCACCAACCTATCAGATGTACTGACCGCAATGTTAAGACCGGCCAGGCTCGGCGGCGACGCCGTGACGCATGGCGTGGCACACGCTGTTCGGCACCTCGCCTTCGACGCATCCGAAGAACCTCGACGCGCCATGGATGGTGCGCGCGGATGCCGACATCGACCACGCCGGAGCCGTAGGATACCGCCTTTGCCGCAAGTAGCGGCGGCGATCCTTCCCTAAGACCGCCACGCATCGCGCCGAGGACGGTCGGAGCTCGCCCACGGGCGACTGGGGCCAATCACGCCGCCACTCACTCATGGAGGCGCCATTCCTCGCCGTCAACCACTACGCACCGCTACATGTGGCCGCAGCTTTGCCGAAAGGCCGAGGCGGCGGCGGCGATCAAGCACCCAAGGCCAAGGCGCGAGGCAGAGACTGTAAGAAATTAAGGCCGCGATGATCGTGGGAGCGAATTCCACCTCGATTGAGTTCGGGTCTATCAAGCAGGAGTGGTGCAGAGGCACCTCATCGACCTTACCGCCGCAGCAGTAATCCGCTGCGTGGTTGAGCGCGGAACCGCATTTATCGATCGCAGATGGCGCGCAAAGATGCTCAAGGCCAAGGATGATGCCGCCGCTGGCTGGGCGGCGCGAGCATGGCAGTGTTCATCCCGAACCGCCGCCGACGAAGAGCTTGCGATGACCCGCTTTGAGGTTGGCACGGCACGAAGCCGGACGTAGGTCGCTCCCACGCACGCTCAGCAGGGTGAAAGGATCAAGATGTCGATCAGAGGGGTGAATAGTCGAACCCGAAATTTACAAACTTTTCACACATACACCAGTCCCGAGTTTCCTGGATATTTTTCCGAACCGGAGAATCCGGAAAATGTCCTGATTGTCCCGCCTAGGGGAATTCAAATCGATGTAAATTAAACTTGCTCAAACAAAGATCCGTGAAAATAGGTTATGCACTAGTGAGAGACAAGCTGTTTATCCACCTAGAACCCGTAAAACCTCAACACGGAGTAGATCGGCACCAAACCCTAGAAATGTGCTCAAGAGGTATACAAGCATACAACAAGAGCAACGAACACAAGAGACACAAGGATTTGTTACTGAGTTCAACCTCACACCTTGAGGTCTCGTCTGGATTGAGGAACCCACAAAGGGTGGACCTTTACACCTAGGTCACTTTCCTCCCTAGCGACCACAAAGATCAAGCTAGAGTTACTTACTCAATTTCGGGTGATACAAACCTCCTTGGGCAGCCACAAACCTTTGGATGCTCCAAGGCAACGCTATGGCTAGGAGCTCAAGGCTCCAAGAGTAACAAACACGAAATGTGCCAACCAAGCGAAGAACGAGGTGCTCTAGAGATGGGAAATCAGCTCACTAGCACTCTCCAAGCTCTTGCTCTCAATCCTCTTTAAATCCCCAACAAATCTCACCAAACCAAGGCCAAGGGAGTAAAGGAAGGAGTGAATGAGTTCGAGTTGATGCGGTCGAAATGGGCAAGAGGAGAGAAGGGTGGAGGGTTTTATACCCACTCACACGTAAAAGACAATTCTGACTCTAAGACCGGAATATCCGGAAAAACCGGAAACTCCGGCCTTCCAAGGTCGACACCCAAAAGTTAACCCGTGAGCGTGTTGGTGCAAAGGTGTCTCTCATAGGTTTTGTTTTGACAACAAGAGCACTGTCGACTCTTGGAAGATACATTTCTGTCCTCTTTATAGTACCGTTCCTAGGACTCAAATTCAAAATATAAAATAAATAAGCCTTCATAGGAACCCTTTGTAGCATCACTTCCTTTTGCTTACTCAATGAATCAACACTTGATGCCACATACAATTTTAATTCTGCCATCCACTAGATAAATCATTAGCCACTTAAGCGTGTGTCATTAAATCACCAAAACCCACTAGGGGCCAAGATACTCTTGATAGGATCGTGAAGGCGAGGCCGAGCCTCGGGAAGCCGTGAGACGAGCACACCAATGGTGTTCACAGGCTAGGGCGAGGAGCAAGGCCTACCGCCTCTACGATCCTCGTGCGCAACGTGTATGCGTGTCGTGCGACGTCGTGTTCGACGAGAAGCGGGCATGGCGCTGGGCGGAGCACGCCGCAGGGGAAGACCACGGAGGAGCGACGGCGGCTCCTTCAATTGGCGGGGTGACTCAAGACGCAGAGGAGCTGCACGAGGAAGGCGAGCGCGGCAGGTGGAGCGAGGAGCCCGCACGAAAAGCAGAGGAGGGGAATACCGGGCGGAGGATCCTGCTCGAGAACGCAGTGGGGCCAGGGCCGTGGCAAGCGCTTCCCCAAGCACGGTTTCGTCGATTCGATTCGCCACGCCGCCACTAGAGATCTCTGATCTGGTAGATGACGACTATGACGGCGAGCCACTGCGATTCCGGGCACTGGACAACATAGTCGGCCAAGTTGCTCCGCCCGGGTTTGCGGAGCGCATCCTCGACGATCAGGAGCTGCATTTGGGAAGCGCAGAGGAGCCGACAACGTTTCGCGAGGCGGAACGCGATCACCGGTGGCGGAAGGCCATGGACGAGGAGATGCGCTCGATCGAGGAGAACAAGACATGGCAGCTCGTCGATCCCGCCAATTGCCGCCAATTGGGCTGAAATGGGTCTTCAGGAGAAGCACGACGAGCACGGAAACGTCGTGAAGCACAAGGCGAGGCTGGTAGCCAAGGGCTACGTGCAGCGGGAAGGCGTGGACTTTGAGGAGGTTTTCGCACCGGTGGCACGGATGGAGTCCGTACGGCTGCTGATGGCGATGGCGGCAATGAGGGACTGGGCGATCCATCACATGGATGTGAAGTCGGCTTTCCTCAACGGAGAGCTCGAAGAAGAGGTCTTCGTGCAGCAGCCGCCGGGATTTGTGGTTGCCGGCAAGGAGCACAAGGTGCTCCGCGCAAGCGCACTGCCGCGGCGCGCCGCGGGCATGGAATATCGTCGACGAGAGCGACGACGCTGGCTTCACTGCCCAAGTGCGCCGCCACACCAAGCGGACGGCGGGCGGCTCCATCGTCGTAGGGGTGTATGTGGATGACTTGGTCATCACCGGCGAGAAGAAGGCGGACATCGAGGCGTTCAAGAAGCAGATGACGAAGATGTTCCGCATGAGCGATCTAGGATTGCTCAGCTACTACCTTGGGATCGAGGTGGAGCAGGGGAGCCGTGGCATCACCTTGTGCCAGAGCACGTACGCACAGAAGCTCCTGGAGCGAAGCGGCATGATGGGTTGCAAGGCGCACGCGCGTAATGGAAGAAAGGCTCGGCCGAAGAGCACAACTGTGGCGAAAATGCGACGACGCGATGTCGAGCATCGTCGGCGGATTGCGGTACTTGACGCACACACGGCCCGACATCACCTTCGCCGTGGGATATGTGAGCCGGTTCATGGAGGATCCCAGGGAGGATCACCTCGCCGCGGTCAAGCATTTGCTGCGGTACATTGCGGGGACGAGCGGCTACGGCCTAATCTACCCGCGGCGAGGAACGGCGGCGCTGGTGGCCCAGGGTTCATGACAGCACATGGCGGGCGACATCGATGGGAGAAAAGCACCTCCGGCGTGCTGTTCTTCCTCGGCGATTGCCCAATCACCGCGATCGCGCAAAGCGAAAGATCTGTCCACCTGCGAGGCAGAGTACATTGCGGCGGCAACGGCAAGCTGCCAGGGAATTTGGCTGGCGCGACTGCTCAAGGAGCTGACTGGAGGAGGGCTCCAGGCGCCAGCGCTGGTGGTGGACAACAAATCCGCCATTGCACTAGCCAAGAATCCTGTCCTACACGATCGCAGCAAGCACATCGACACCAAATTCCACTACATTCGGGACTGCATCGATGAGGGAAGGATCGGAATCGAGTATGTTGAGACGGCTCAGCAGCTCGGTGACATCCTCACCAAACCATTGGGGCGGCTTCAGTTCCAGGAACTAAGAAGCTAGGTGGGGATGATGGAGATCAAGAAGGTGCTGCACACTTAAGGGAAGAATTGTTGTGTAATTGTCCAGCACCTCCCTGAGCTTCATTAGCACAAAGTCAATGGAGTTGGTAGAACTCCTCCAGTGCTCCTGTCTTAGCCGTATGTGGGCACAGGGCACTCATTTGTATCAGGCAAGCATGCCTCACTAGTCATGTATATAGTCTAGGTAGAGGTACAAGTAGTTGGGAATAGCCCTCAAGTAGTATTTGTACCATAGTTGACTTTGGCCTCTACGAAAGAGAGTAGAAGGCAGCAGTGCAAAGCAGTTCAAGCAGAGCATTTGTTCAGCAGCAAGTGGTTGTGTGCGTGTGTGTGCTTGAGCTCACCTGGGACTTGTTGTCCTGGGCATTGGAGGCTGCTGGGCAGCTCCATTTTCCAACACATTGTTCATCATTGCTTCATTAAGATTGTGTTTTATATTGGTTTGTATTTGCCACTACTGCAGATGATGTTCTGTAATGAAAGCCATAACCTTGAACTTCCCATAGTAGGAAGACATCTTGTTTGCTTATTACAGGAGCAAGCATTGTGTTTTCTAAGCTGAGGAAAGCACCTAATAATATCAAAACCCAGACCCTAGTGTAACTCATTACTAGTTTCTGAAAGGCCATTGATTGCTAGCCAGTGTTTTAATTTTGCTCGATGCATGTTGTGATAAGTTTGATTGAAATTAAGCAACCCCTGCTTTGCTGACTGAAGTGTATTTGCCCACAGTGTTTGAAGTTCAAGACAGATCAAGCTCAAGATGCAAAGAAGATGGAGAAGCTCAACAATATCTTTTTTGCTCTCATGACTCATGGACCTGATGGTATTATTCTTTGTTTCCACCAAAGTATACGATCACTGAAGTGCTGAATTTTATCGTTTCACTAATTTGGCATTCTATTATTTGGATTGTGCAGCTGATATCAGTGAAGTTTCGGCGAAGGAACAGGCAGAGCAACAGCAATCAAAGAAAGGACGGGGCAGGAGGCAGTGACGACTGGCTGCTCCTGATTTCTTTCAGAAGATTCACAACTGGGATGGTGGATTGACATTTCATTGACTCTAGTCCCTACTACCTTGAAGGAATTTTGAACGATTTTGGACATTTTGTGGTACAGAACCAAGAACATACTGAATGAACTATTATGAATTTTCTATACAATTTATTATTGCCTTCCCACGGATATCTGTGTGATGCTTTCACTTCCTGGTATGCAGGATGATGAACCTGATTTTTCCCCTTCGGCACCTATCGTACCCATAATGCTTTAAAGAACATAAAAATAATTGAGTATCTATGAAGGAATGCCAATTTTTCACATGCTGATTGCCCACCTATTTTGTGAACCTATGGAATCAGATTATTCATGTGTGTGTTGTGGTTTTTTTTAGCCAATCTCGAGAGCTTTCAGTCTGTTCGTTTGGCTGGTGGCTAGTGCTGATTTGTTCTGAGAGAAAAGTAATGTTGCTGGTGGCTGGTTTGTTCTCAGAGAAAAGTAATGTTGGCTGGTGGCTGATAAGTCAAAGGAACAGGGTGTTTATTAAGACATAACAGGATTACAACCTGCTTTGACCACTCGGGCCAACGAGCAGTACCCAAGACAACACCGGGTTCGATTCTGAGACAAACTCGCACACACATTTTCTGCCTCATTGCCCTCTCGGTACACAAACGAGAATCTGCTGAGCTCTCGGATCTCTTGCCAAAGACCAGCAATAGTACACCGCCCTCCTCCACCTGAGTGCAACATATTATATAGGGAAAGATTGTCCGCCTCCAAAGTGACTTTCTCACCTCCCTGCGCTATTGCCAACAGAAGGCCATCTCTTGCTGCCATCGCCTCTTCCATTAGAGCGTCAATCACGTATGTATATCTTTTTGCCGCTGCTGCAATCAAATTCCCTTCCTCATCCCTAATGACCATACCCCCAGCTCCAGTGGATAAGAGAGCATTGAAAGAAGCATCTGTGTTGATCTTCCACCAGCCAGCCTTAGGTTTTTGCCACTGCTGTTTCTACCGTATTGGCCTACTGTTCCCTCCCAGGTCCAAACATAACAGCTCCTCCACCATTGCCGCAACATGTTTCACAGCCGCCACCGAGCTCCATTTCTCCTTACCATGCCGGTGTGCATTCCTTCCTGACCAAAGAGACCACACACCACATATAATCACTGTTGTATCTTTCTCTGAACAATGCTCCCCCGACAACAGGTCCCAGGTCCATGTTGCCGGATGTAAGTTCAGCACTCTGCAGCCTGTTATGGTCATAGCTGCATCCCAGAACCGTTTTGCAAAGCTACACTAGAAAGCCACATGAACCAGGTTCTCTCCCGGTTCCCCACACGCCTAACAATGATCTTCCTGTGACACGTCTCCGTTTCAATTCTCCTTTGGAAGGAAGTTGTTCACCGCACGCCACCAGAAAATACGTATTTTCGGTTCCAGATTTTCTTCCACCATGGATTCGGTCCTGAAGTTCCTGCCTCATTCATAGCAGTAGCATCCTTTGGTCACTCTCCTTTTTAAGCAGTCTATAACAGGACCTGACTGAGAAGTACTCGCTGCGTTCCGGAGCCCATCCAAGCACATCCTCCCTGTTCCGGGTGTCGTGTCGTGTTGGGTTGTTGAAAATTGCTGGAACTCATATGTTGTAACTTTTTGGCTTGCCAAAAGCCCATCAATGAATTCAGGTGGGGATGCTCTCCCTCCGGTGACCGTAAAAAAAAAACAGCCCTTAACACTCCCTATTGCCCCCTATCAATACGATGATAGTATTCAGTACATAAGAAACGGCAAGCAGCCAGTCAGGAATGGAACGGTGGTGAAATAATGTTAATGATATGAGCCATGAAGGCATAAATGGAAATAACTAGCAAGAGATGTGCATTCAAGTATTGAACTCAATTCATGGAGCAGATAGACTGACTTCGGATGGGGATGATGGTTGCAGTTAAATAAGATAAAAGTTAGTGGGCGAGTCTAGGTGACACATCATCACAAAGATCAAGAGGCATATGTTATCATAGATCAAGAATTGGGTAGTATCCAGAATTATGCAGTTATGCCAGAAACCATCAAAGATCAAACAAGGAAACTAATATGCTCATCATGTGTCAATTGCCTGAGTGGTGGCAAGACTAAAATGCCATCTTGAGATATGCCAGAAACTCACCATAACCTGTGAATGTACTCCTAATTAAAGAGTTGTAACCTAAACGCAATGAGGTTGAATTGATGTATAAACAAAATGAGTGATTATAAATACAAGGAGAAGAGAAAGGTTGACCAAAAAATTCAACTCTGATTAATCACTTGTTTGGCATAATTTTTGTGGTGCAGTCAGATAAATATGCTATATTCTGAGTAGAGAACGGGAAGAAAAACACCAGCATCAGATCAAAAAGATCACAATCACATGTAACTAGCAAGTGAATGAGCCTAGTTCGATCCAGATGCACGTGAGAATGATAAGCTATGATTTTAGTTCACAAATTAAGCAACATATCATGATAGGAACTGGACATCATACCATGATTTTCTTTCCCCAGTTTATGGTAATTTTGTATTTATTTCACAGCAGACATATCCTTCTGTCTTTTTTCCACATAAAGATAAGTACAAAAAAAAATTATAGCACACTAAGCTCACAAAACAAGTGAGGAACAGATCCACGAATCTACAAGGTATTGTTCTATAGAGATTAGGGTATATAGATTTACCTTGTGTTGCTCAATGAAGTTAGCAACCATCAACACATCAGACATGATAGACCTGAGATCATCCCACTCCCACCAGTATTATTGACGGGCACAGCCACAGCTGGTTCACAAGAATATAATAACGGGATATACTTCATTCCAAATAAGAAACTGTTAGTAGTGTTGGACTACAAAATGTAGTTGTCAAATCAGTTTCATGTCATGTTCAAACATTTTTAATAAAGCTATACTCAACTGAAACTTGATATCTTCTTAGACGGACCTGGAAATTACAATAACTGTAAGCACACTATCATAATAAAACTAGGCATGAATCAGTTAGTGATATGGAAATTAGACTACAGTGGAGAACAAATCTTAAGACAAGATGGTGCAGCAACAAACAGTAACAAAAAAAAAAGATGGCACTACATTCTGTGATATGTAAGGTGCTTGATATCGAATTGAAACCCCACAGCTCGCTACTGCAATTGTTTACAAGTTAAACAAGATGCACAGAACACAGTTAATAGGCAAAGTAGCAACACCCCTTGTTGGCCCCTAGCCCTCTATCAAGAAGATGGCAGTGTTGTCCATCAGAAACTGCAAGCAGATGTTCATGTTCTGAAAATTAAACAGTGGCAGTGGTGAAAGGATGCTTTTGATACAAACCACCACGAATGGCATAATTCGACATTACTAGTAAGGAGTAACAGATGTACATTAATTTCTGTTCAGGGAATGTTTAACTTCGGACAAGGATGTGGATGATGGTTTGAATAAGGTAGAAGTCACTGAGCAAGCCTAGGTGACATGTCATTGAAAAGATCACAATAAAGGAAGAAACGGTAATATAGAGAAATGAGCGTATATCAAACAAGGAAATTAAAATGCTGAGCGTGTCATTCGCCTGACTGGTAAGCACTAGAAAGAATCTTGAGGTAAGCGAAAAATCACCATAAGTAGCAACAAGCTGTAAAGCAACTGCTAAATTAAAGAGTTCATATAAAGGAGGAATTGAACTAGCGTAACGACAAGAGTGATTAAATATAAAAGAGAGATGAGTAATGCTCAATTGAAAGCAACAATTAATTACTAGTGTCACTTGTTTGACAGCATTTCCGTTGTAGAATCAGATAAACGTACCAACTTCCGAATAGAGAATGGAAACCATCTGCCGATCCTTGAGATCAAGCGTGTAAGCAATTGAATGAGCCTAGTTCTATATCCGTATGCCGCCCACATACCAACCATAAGCTAAATGATTTCAGCTCACAACTGCGGATTTAATTCCCCGATCTCTTATAATTTTGTATTCAATAGCAGACTTTACTCTCGTTTGTCATTGTTTTCACAAGATGAGTACAAACAAAGGAGGAAAAATTTTGTAACTCACTAAGCTAAGCAAGCAAGTAATAGATCCACAAATCTACAAGGCTACACCCGACCAATAACAACAGTGCTTCGAAGGCACTCTAGTGGGCGGCGACCACCATGTCAGGCGAGCTCAGGAACTCGATGACCGCCTCGACGGGCAGATCGGGGCTCGGGGGCGGCGGGGAGAAGAGCACCGCGTACTTGGCCGCCGCGAGCTTCTTCCGCTGGGGGCACCTCGGCGTGAGGAGCCTGGAGGCGGGCACGAAGTAGGGCGCGGTGGCGCCGCCGCCGTCGCCAGCCGGAGGAGGAGGCGGTGACGCGGGAGGAGACGCCGGCTCCGGCGCCGGCGACGAGGGCGGCGGGGGCAGGCGGGATGCGCGGCTCCCGTGGCGGAGCCTGGCGTCGCGGAGGCGTGCGAGGGCCCCCGGGCGGAGGAACCGGTGGTGGTCGGCGCTGGCGGCGGCGGCGGGCTTGCGTGTGGCCGCCATGTGGGTCCCGGGTGTCGGTGAGGGGTGGATGGCCGGATGGATGGGTGTGAGGTGTGTGCTGCGGTGGACGGGTGGAGGCGGGGGGTATTTGAAGTGGGCTAGGGCTCAGCGGGAGGCGCGAGCTTTGGGAGGGAAAAGTTTCGGCTGAAAATGCTACGCTTACCTCGTCTTTTCCCTGTTATTGACTCGATCTCACACTGCCAAGTGGGGCTACGGTGTAGTTGGGCCCAGGTGGCGGTGGGACTGGTTTGCTCATGGTTTCGTAGGGAAGTTGGTGGGGGGAACGGGTGCCCGCGGTTTGAAACGGGACGGCGGCGGCTTGCGGCGTGGCGCGTGAGACCGACGCGTCCGGCAAGGCCGCATCGGTGGTATGGGCCGGCTGATCGGAGTGATCCTGAAAGGAGGAAGTTGTTGGCTCACGGGAATGTTAACGATCCACACGTAGGTTTTGGCAAATCGATCCATCAGAGCTTAAAATTATTTCCAAAATGGGCTAGTTTTTTCTTTCTTTCTAATTTTTTCCTTTTTGCTTTTGTTGGGGAAAATTGAAATCCATCATTGGATCACTCAGAATTGTGGTCGATGAATCATAAATTAGAACTCTCAGTGCGATAGAGTTCATCGATATGTTCGTCATTATGCTCATCACAACCTACTTCCATGCATGGCAAACACCAAGTGGCCCTGGTATCAACACAAGCATACTACACTGTCACTATGGCTCGAAAACGTGATGCATAACCTGATGCATGCTGAAACAAAGTTACATGTAATCACATATGATACGCAATTAAGCACTCTAAGAGATTGAGTATCATGTAACACTGACACCATCATGGTCATCATCATTCGTCACACCTACTGGTACAGAATTAAGGGGAAGAAAGAAATTAAATATGCTGGATAATCTGCGACCCTGTAAGAACTACGAGCCTTGGAACTGCAAACTCACAATCCTTAGGTCCCTAGGCACGGGGACCTCCTTCAGCCACACCACACGGCGCATCCGCCCACCTCTCACAACACCTGCCGATGGCAAAATGCAAAAAAGAACGGACATGAACTCCATCATTTCTTTACGTTGGCAATCATCATGACTATTACAAGTAGTTCACTCTTGACTATACTTACTGCGCTCGTTGGAGGACTCTTGATAGTAGGTGCAGGTCCGCCGCCCTGCTGGTGCGTATGGTGGCGTGAGGACGTCGAGGAATGCACAATGCTCCTCCCCCGTGGGCGCGAACCGGTGTAGGTTCCCACCACCGTCTGAGAATAGCATCCAGGTGTGAGACGCCGTTGTGACATTGCAGTCTTGCACCTTCTCGGCGAGCATATGTGGCCCCATTGTTGACAAGATGCGAGGGCGGACCCAATCGTACGCCTCGAGGCGTGCTGACCCCATTAGAAGCTTGCTGAACACCGTCATGCCCGGGTGGTCGTGGAGGGGCATGACTGATCTTGATGGAACAAAGAATACTGCAATCTACAAGGTCCATACAGGCGTGCGAAAAAAGATATATATATATATATATACGTCAATGTTCGAATAAAGTGTTCCAGTTCAGCTTATTGTTTTTCGATAAATTATGCATTGGCTCGATTAGTTACCGTAAAATTGTTGCATTGGTGAACGGTTTTGCAGGTAATGATCGGAGGATTCTGATGACGACGGGTGTTCATCCTGTTGAAGAAGCTGATCTCGTCCCGAAGCCCAACGTCATCCGGCCCGATCGTGTCTGAAAAGTGAAAACATCAACATCAGCTACTTTCGAATTTAATTGACGTGCTGACTGATAACTTATTTTCCGAACGGTAAATGAATCTGAATTTAACAAATTATTATAAAGGTCTAAAAAGTAAAAGAATCTGTCTCCTTGTCAGTCGATTGAAGCAAACGTTTTCCATCAATCATCAATCGCGACCGTTGGATGCAGATCTAACGATCCAAATCGCGCCCCTTCTCTCTTATCTACTCTTCCCTAACGTCTTCGTCTTCCTCCCGACAAACCAAGCCGCGACGGCTCCCGACGAGATGCCCCCGCCGTCCTCCGCCTCCATCCTGCTCCGGCGGCTTCCGCCGCCTCCGCAGCCGTCCTCTTCCGCCGCCCGACGTTAATTCGTCCGGGATTGAAGCCCCCGCCGCCTCCACCGCCCACCGGAGTAACTCCACCGTCCGGCTCCGGCGGCGGCGCCTCCGCCGCCTCCGCTCCACCGTCGTCTCTCCCGCCTCCATCGTCGGCCGGCGAGCCTCCCGGAGGTCCCTCCATGGCCGGCATGAGGTAAAGCCCCAAACCTAACCTCCCTAACCTCTCCGATGCCACGCCCGCGGGACCTTGCCCAGCCGGCAGCCACCACCACCCGGCGGCTCGCCGCGCCGCTGCCTGCCCGCCACACACGCCGCCCACCGCGGTCGATTCCTCCCACCCCGAACCTTCTTCTCGTGTCCGCAGCCATGGAGATGGAGCATAACACCGGAAACCCCGGAACACTAACGCCATGGCCTCTACCACCACCGGCCGGCGACGACCTGCCGCCACCACTCCCCACCTCCCGCCCAACACCGAACCCCAGCCCCAACCCAGAACCTAGTCGATTGAAGGATAACCAGGATTTCAATCGGTTGACAGGAGTAAAACTCAAAGTAAAAAGGCAAAAAAATCATATGTCGATTATCATGCAAATAACTATATAGCACGTTCGGCACGTACCCATTACGCCGCGGATCTGATGTACGATGGACGCCATCGGTGGTGCGCTGGCGACACCGAACGCGGCGCGGCACGCGTCCAGGAGTCGCTGGAGCGGCCGCGGCGCCGGCGCCAGGGTAGGTTGCTGCACCGGCGTCGCGGCGGAGAGCTCCCGCCTGCTGCGACCCTTCGGCCTCCGGTTCCTCGTCCCGCTTCCTCTTCCTGCCGGACTGCGCCTCGACGACGATCTCATCCGGGGCCACGGGCACGTCCCGTCCTCCATCCGCCGCTCCGCCCCTGAGCCGCTGGATTGGCAATCTCCCTAGCTCCTCCGCGCGGCGCCAGTTCGCCAGCTTCGCCGTTTCCTCCATCGCCGCCGACGCCGACACAGTTCCGCACTCTCAATAAGCACCGACCACACCTGCAATGGAACCAGCAGCAAATAAAGCGATCAACAAAACCAGAATTTCGCCGTGCAAAGTGCAAATAAACTACTCTCTGATCGATCACGCCGACGATCGCCTGACCTCTCACTCTCATCAGCGAGCAGGAAGAGAGCAATGAGCTAATAAGCAAAGAAGAACTGTGAGCACAGCACGGGATGAGATGAGCAGGGGCTGCCGGCGCCGGCCACATTTATATCCGTGAACCCCGAGCCCCTCCTGAACGAAACCGTGGACGGGTGATCAGAGGATCGACGTTCTACGTCATGAACTTAGGGATCACGCAGGAGGCAACTGGTGGATTAGACGAAACCATCCCGGCCGGCCGCTACCGAGGGCGCGCGCACCTCCCATTTGAGCCCACCGGCCGTCCCGGCCCTTGCACGCAGTGCTCCCCGCCGTGGCTGGCCGCTGGCGCGCGCGGCCGGCGTGCCTTCCTTCTGATCTGGCGCGTCGTCACGCGATAATGGAGAAGAAACTGATCGACGACGTTTCCAGCTCCATGTTTATCGAGAGTTATTATCGTCTTTCGGCTGGTATACGGTGGTGGTGCAGGATCGATGGATACGGTGTGTGGGAGACGAAAAGAAACGAACCTTGCGTGCCTTGCTGCCATACTCATACTGCACTGGCCGGCCGGCGCACTAGCAGTAGCTATAGGACAGCGCGAGGAGGAAGATGAACGTGATGCGTGCAAGGACCGGACAAGCAGCAGGGATGTGTGCTGGGCCTGCGGGCCTCTTGGCTGCGCTGCCCACTAGCCTGCTATTTCTGTGGGCTGCTAGTGCGTCCTGTTCTCCTGCGGCTGTGATGGATTGCTTGTAACTGGTACGGTTTAGTTTCTTGCGGAATAAACATTTGTGATGGGTCATGAGAATAATCGAGCATAAACAGAAAACGTGAACAAAAGAATTGTTCTCGGGAATAATAAAAACGGACAACAGTAGGTTTCAAAAAGAGTATACAATAAAATGATCTAGGACCAGAAATTGGTGTGGTTGCAAGGTAAAATAATTCTAAGTTAATTCTAACACCATGGTAAAGATTAAGAAATATACAAGCACCCATGTAAAAAAGTAAGAGTACTGCTAAAAAATCACAAATTATGCATATATAATTTACAAATTACCTGTGATGGAATGTCGGGGTCAAGGGCTGGCGATAAGGACAAGGATGTAAGGCGGTGGCATGAACATGCAATTGTAAGATTTGGTTGGGAGATGTATACGATTCGTCGATATATTGTCAGTGGTGTGTTCGCGGGAAAGGGAGTAGGGGAGATAAAAATTGTGATCCCTGATGAAGAAGGGCAGCGCCGACGACATGAACAAAATTAGCGACGAGGTTGGGTCGTATCTCAAGTAAACGAGAAGCACTGCAAGAAGAGAACGACGGTGGTGCCCTTTTAAAGGCGGTGAGGGTGGTCATGTTGTGGGATGGGATTTTGGGGCTACATGGGACAATCAATGAAATAGCTAGAGAAGAGGGGAAGAGAAAGGTGCTAATGGTGTAAATGAGGATTTGGATTCATGAATCTAGAGATTGAATGCATTCTTGTTGATATAGCGGGTATATATAGAAGTGAAGGATTAATTGGTGGACATAAGGGGTGTGTTTGGTTTGGTGCTAAAGCACATCCCACCGACTGCGGATGCGCCCGCGGTATTTGGCTTTGCGCCCACAGTATTTAGGTTTGCGCCCGCGGTATTTGGCTACCGCCTGGTTTGGCGCCCTCTCATTGCCACGTCAATGCGCCTATGCTCATCCACTTTGGCGAATCGCAGATGGAAGAATTGGTTGCCCACACGTTGGTGGGCTTTGCAGATGATGGGGTGCGGTTAGGTGAAAACGAAGAGTGTCAAGAAGTTCTTGAGGGTGGCAAATGATATTCTCTTGGAGTCTTTTCGGTAGATCCTCTGCTAATTTATAGGGCAAATTTATTTTGAGAAAAAATATCATACGCTAATTTGTACGGCAAATTTGTTCTGAGAGAAAAATACTTGGTAAGAAGTCAAAAAAAAAGAGTTTCCCAACGAAGCTTAACATGTCACCGCAAAAATATTGTTGCTAGCAAAAATGCTTTATGGTAAGTTTGGATTGAGTGAGCGCAATGCAAGCCTCATTCTTGAAGCAGATCAAGCCACCTCACACTGCAGCCGGTTGTTAGAAATTTGTACCGCGGGCGGGAAACGGTCAGCATTTTCCTTGTTGTGCAACCGAGATTTTTTTTATATATTTTTTATCTCTATTTTGCAAAAATAAATGGTCCGTCAGAAATTTTGCAAAACTATACATCTGCCGTGCGGCACGGCGGTAGGGGCCGGGGCCCACGGCCCGACGTGGGCCCGTAGCTTGCGGCGGACATACGCCCGTAACCTGGCGTTAAGGGACATCTGGCGGCGGCGGTACACTGTGCAGTGGGCCACGGCGGCAGCAGGCCTGGTACCGCCATGCCCCACGGCGCTAAGAACTTGCTGCCTATATAAGGTCCAAATTCAGCCGAAAATGTCATAATAATTCAAAAAAAAGAAAGAGGGGAAGAAGAGGGAAGGGAGGAGGAGGAGGTGGTGAAGGTGCGAAGCTCTGCGGTTTTTGTCTCGTTAGAGGTAATACTGGTACTTAATAGTTTGAACTGTGATAATAGTAAAAATATAGTTTTAGTGTAGACACCTTAGTAAAAATATAGTTTTAGTGTAGACCGCTTAGTAAAAATATAGTTTTAGTGTAGATGGATTAGTAAAATTATAGTTTTAGTGTAGCTCGAGTAGATATATTTTGTAGTTGCATCCACTTGTTAATAGCGGTTTTTTATCTTTGTCGGACATGTTGGATGCGATCGGTGTCAAGTTGTATTTCGTAATGGGCGATTAGATATGGTGAACATGGAGTTGACTTGTCGAATTTAATTCGGTTGACCATGTGATTAGAAGAGCGAAGAACTTGGGGGTCCATTACCAACTTTTTTTATAGGGCATTCCATGTAGATGCAGAGCAACATGACTTGTCCATTATGGCTCTAATCAACGAGGTGAGTCAAGATATTGGGAGCTTATGCCACTTCAAGGCACCGAACATTGGAGGAGTTATATCAAACGGCATGTGAAATTGGTTTGCGTGATGTTGTTTATCCAAGTTGTTCATAAGGCTGGGTCTAGTAGTCAAGTGCATGAGGAGGGTAGTGCTGCTCACCAGGGTGAGGCTGAACTACAAGCGAGGAGAGTCCCGAATCGAGCCACAAGAAGGAGATGGTGCTTCCACTGAGGCAGAAGAAGGAGATGGTGACACACCCTTTGAGGCCCGTGGTGAAATTGACGAGGGGGAAGTTAATGAAGAAGTACTCAGGCAGTATGAAATGGAGGCTGATGAGGATGAACGTGGGTTGGAAGAGGACTCCTCAGATGATGAGGATGACCCGCTAGTTCCAAGGGGTGGGATAGTTACAATTTCTCCACGACTATCTATCAATCACGGTGAGAATGTGTCACCGGGAGTATAGAGACAATCGGTTTACGTTGGCGCCATGTATAAGAGTGCGATGAGGTGAAGGATGTAGTGAAGAGGTGGGCCACCCTTACTCTGCAGAGAGAGTTCAGGGTAGTGAAGAGTTCTCCACACATATATGATGTACAATGTGTGAAGCCCAACTGTCCTTTTCGAGTGTATGCTTCCAAGGGCAAGTGGAAAATTATCGGGAGATCGGAGATCCGTTGTCGATCACACTTGTGTACTTGAGCAGCTAGATGCGAGCCATCGTAATTTGTCAGCCGGTTTTGTGGCCAGCCAGATGTTTGCTAAGATTGTGGAAAATCCTGCTTATGAGCCAAAGTCCATTATCTTGGCAATTGAGGAGAAATTTAGGTACCAGATAAGTTATGGTAAGGCATACATGGCGAAGAAGAAGGTATTGGAGATGAAGTGGGGTACTTACGAAGCATCCTCGACAATCGCTCGATTGAACACAATTGCCACGCTCAATCGGTAGTTATTACGATATCAAGACTTATAATCTTGTATCAAGGTCAGGGAAGCAAGTCTTGCAGCGGGCATTCTTAGCATTGGGTCCAACTACTGCTGCATTCAAACAGTGTCGACCAGTCATTTGCATAGATGGCACATTCCTAACAAGAAATACAAGGGCACAATCCTTACAGCTGTGGCTGCAGATGGCAACAATCAGTTGTTGTCATTGGCAATTGCTTTTGCAGAGGGAGAGAATGGTGACAGTTGGTATTGGTTTACGGAGATTGAAGCGAGATGGTGGTGGGAGATGTGTCGACGTGTGTGTGATACGATAGACACAAAGGTATTTTGCGAGCCATTAATGACATCAAAGAAGGTAGCCAAGAGCGTCACGAGCACCACAATGGCGGATGTGCATAGCGGTGGTGCATGAGGCATATGGGCAAACTTTCATAGTTCAAGAACAAAGAACTTACACAATTGTTCAAGCGCTTATGTTCGACCAATCGGAGAAAAAATTCTACGAGCTATGGCAAAATTAGATGATCGGCGAAGAAAGCATCGAAGAGATAGCTAAGAAGCCAATAGAACCCGGGAAGAGCCGGTTTCTACGGAGGACGGGGCTAGATGCTCCAAATGTCGGAAGGAGAAGGGACGTCTTTGTGAAGACCTTGACCCAGTGGATTCGAGAATGAGCCTAAGGAGAAATGGTGTCTCTGTTTGATAAGAGAGGTGTGAGGCATGGGATAATGACAACAAATTTAGGTCTACAATACGCTTTTGCGTGGTGCGAGCTCTCCCTCTTGTTGGTATCATTGAGTTCTTCTTATACCGCACAATGAAGTACTTTCTTGAGCGTGCTCTGCAGCACATGTAGCTATGCGATCTTGTCAAAAGGTGTATTCAACATGGATGGTAGTACTTGACCACAAAGCGAATGCTCTTGCTCACGAGCTTACCCACAACCTCTACGTCGTGATCCCGTGAGAAAGTTCGGTGGAAATATCGGATAAATTGCCAGTCCAAATCACAAAAAGCGAATGGTGAAATAACAATACAACAAACAGTTATTGGGAATCAGACATGCTCATGCTCTTGCGAAGTCACCGCTACACTACCCTGCTCACATGTGATCGCTGCATGCCTTAGAACAAAGAATAACCATTGGGGTCGCTTCGTGCCTAAATACTTTTGAAGCAAACCATTCTAGACACTTGGAACCACACTATTGAGGGTTACCTGCATCTTGGAACTTTCACTCAAGACCCCAAAGATAGTGCGTTGTACATACTAAATCCAGATCCAACCATGTGCCAAGGTGTCGGTCGACGCAAGAAGAAGAGGATTAGGAACAACATGGATGAGGCTGAAGCTGGACCTGCGGTGCAGATATGCTCTAAGTGCAACAATCCAGGACACTCCTACAAGAAATGCACCGAAGCATCTTACTTTTCCACTGCCACTTCTCCAGCACCTTCAGCTAGTGCACGTGGACGTCGTTCCGTCGCTTCTAGCGAAGGAATGCAGTGACCGTACTTGTTTGTGCTACCGTGTTGTAATATTTGAAATACTGATGCATGTTTTCGTCTTGTAATATTTGAACCATTTTATTTGGCAAGGTCTTGTAATATTTGAACTTATGCATGTTATCGTGTTGTAATAATTGAACTACCTTTTCATTTGCTTGTTGTTTTCTTCTTGCCATCAAATTTATTATCATATCCTTATGTATTATACTCTAATTTCAAATGAAACATGTAATGAATTATCATATTTCTAATCTTTTTTTGTAGGCTTTCAATGGCTTCCTCGGGTCTGAGTTGGATTTGGAGTTGCTCACCGAGGGAAGGACAAGGTTGCGGTGCCAAAGGGATCCACACTCCTATGTGCTCTGCGGTGATAACGTAAGCTTGTCAAGTGCAATATTCTCGGGTACTGCTACGGGATGAGGTTCTTCATGTGCGTGAACTACGAGCATGACCCCCTCCCACCATGTCGCAATGTTAGACCAAAAGTAAGAACAAACTGCATTACTAAATAAATAATATGTCATTGCTATTTTATTATGTGCTAACTTGTCTTTGAAAAAAGACTCCACCTCCTCTCTGTGATTTTGGACTAGATTGTGAGCGGTCCGAACAAGACAAGCGTTACGTCCGAGGACGGGTCGTTCACGTGAGAGGTGGCAAAGGATGGTTGAGGCAGAAAAACAAGAAGAAAAACGTAAGGAGCAGCAGGAGGAAATTCGCATTCACCGGGAGATCAAAGAACGTGAAGCGGTCGCGGCCCGTGAAGCAGATAGAGAGGAAGAGGGAGAGAGCTCGCGGGCTAAAGAAGCTGGGCGGATGCTATGAGGAAGGAAATACCCCGTTGTACCCATAGCGTAGTAGTACGCCGTGCTTGTATCCATAAAAATTATGATTTCATTTCATCATTCTCTAGAGTCGGGTTGTATCTTTAAGAACTTGATTTCAGATGCAAACAGTAAAACTCGTACTAGGGTGTGTTTTCTGTGAGTCACTGCACCAAACAGTGTACCTAGTACTAGGGTGTGTTTCCTCTGAGTCACTGCCCGTTTTCTTGCCCCGGATCGAATGGCCCACCGTCCAGTCTGCTTTATTGCCTACATATATGTGAGCACTCTTCTCCAGTGTCACTTCACAACACAACAAGCACCAATGAGTTCCTGGACTGGGGATGATGATGACTCCCTCGGTCCAGCACTGTGGAGCCAGCAAGATCCGAGTTCAACGAATTTTCCGGTCTTAGATAAGAGATTTCAAATCCATGCGTGATGTTAGAAAGTACGCACCAAATCAAACGGTGAACTGGCCAAGGTGTGCACACGGTGAGTTCTGTGTGATGCAGGTTTATCAGGGATGGGACAACTCTGGTCGACGCTTCTGGCATTGCTCACGAGCATGGGTAAGCAAAACTCCTTGACCTCTGTCCTTCATCATTATATGATTTACTAATGTAATCACGATTTACCGCATACTCGAACAACCGAGATAGCTGCGGTTTCGGTGCAATGGGTGGATCTGACTATTGACCTGTAATAAGATACATCAATTACCTCGAGGATGTTGTCATCTTCAACCTGAGGCAAGAACTCGCGTCGGCATTGGCTTCTCCGGATCCGACATCTACCAACGACGACGACGGTGGCCGGACCAATGGTGGTGAAGACGAACACCGGGTGTGAGGACGAGTTCAGTTGTCCGTGCTACGAGAAGAAGGACAACACTCCACCAGCAACTCCACCCCACCGTCTCGATCCAACTCCACCCCGTCGGGTACTCGTGCCCTCCCAAAGACACTCGTGGGTCTATGATGTCCGGGTTCTCCGGGTACTATTCGTACAACTAGACTACAAATATTGTAATCGTTTATCTAAATTCCCTAAGGCATGTTAGGACTAGCGGCACAAAGTTAGGGTACTTGTGCACGTGCCATTGCTTGTTTTGTAATCCGTCGTTAAGTATTAATGGTTCGTCGTTAAGTATCAATGCTTCAAAAATACACGCCACGCTGGCTGGCTCCTACCGCCCGTCTTGCCAGTGTTGGCCCTCACCGTGTGCAGTATGTGCTGCCGTGGGCCTGCCGCCCGTGCCGCCTTGCGGTAGAACCACCGTCGTGGGCCACGGCGGCAGATGTATAGTTTTGCAAAATTTCTGACGGACCATTTATTTTTGCAAAATAGAGATAAAAAATATAAAAAAAATTCTGCAACCGAAAGGCGCTGTGTATATGGGCCAGGCATAGTTGCGACTCTATAGAAAAAGCCCAGGTAACGGTTTGCCATAGTATTTCGCCATGGTATAGGAACTGCTTTCCTTTCGACATACTGCAACAGGAAGTAACCATGGTCGTCGAGTTGCAGAAGAAAGATGAAATTACTAGAAAGGAAGTAAAACAGCTTAGAGAATTTCCATATCCGGGGAAGCATTTTTTTTTCTGAACATTGCTGCTTGTATATGTCTGTATTATACATCATGACGGATCTCACCATAGCCTATAAAATGGAACCATTACCTCAAAACTAAAGTAAGATACAGAAGCAGCAAGGCTCCAGAGCCGGCCCACAAAGGCCAGCATTGTCCCCGTTTTTTCATTCTAGTCCTTGTTGTACATGCATTACAGGTTACTCTAAAACATGGAAAAGGAAGCATCTAAGTACTCTTGACATTATTCCTTGGACTAAAATTCTAGGATTACAATGTTTCACCTCCTGGTTCTGGCCGCTCTAGATCTTCTGCTTGAGCACCT
The DNA here is from genome assembly GCA_022644695.1 of Cenchrus purpureus. Taxonomy (NCBI): domain Eukaryota; kingdom Viridiplantae; phylum Streptophyta; class Magnoliopsida; order Poales; family Poaceae; genus Cenchrus; species Cenchrus purpureus. Next base: position 29,427,884 of record CP053456.1, on the reverse strand, counting down.
GCCGGAGCTGGACCTTCTGGCTCTCCATCCGTGCCTCCATCAGCTTTGCCTTCAAGCTGTGCTTCTGGGACGTCCGCGGGTACTCTATACAGCCCTTGAAGCCCCGGTTGAATTGGATGTTCATCGAGTCTGGGAGCTCCACTGCCCGACACTCGGTGGACTGAGTCCTATTTCCTGAATGCCACTTTCAACAGTGGAGTAAGTCCCTACTGACAGCCGAACATTGGATGATCTTGCATTTACTGTTTCGACAGCATCTTTCTTGCATATCTCACTGTTCTTTGGCGTGATGACTTCCAGAGCTTTGATATGGCTGATTCTTTCTTCTTGGGTTGGTTCATGTTTGTCAGGTATGCATCAGTTAGATCATCCTTTAGCTTCTCATTCCTGTGTACTGGAAATCATTTCCACTCTTCCAAGAAATGCTGCCATCACAGATCTTGTTGTTGACTGATGGTTCACTTCCATCAGGTGAACCACTTGAACCCTGCATATCTTCATGACTTATTGTCTCCCAGCTGCTGCCATCTTCAGTGTCGCTTTCATCTTGAGGGCTTTTATTTGAGTACATTGGCTTTCTTTTCAAGGAATATATCTGTCATTGGGCTAGCCTCTTGAATTTCTGATTCACATTTGGCAGAGCTATTCTTGTAGCATGGCTCAATCTCCTTGATGACAGGCTCCTCACTCGGACGCAGCTCCTCGAAAATGGAAAATATGTCTTCTGAGGCTGCCGGTGGGTCATATCTGAATTCAGCATCTTGGGCTCTGACTGACTTGATTGCCTGTATTATGTTCTCTGCTTCTACTACCGTGATGTCTCCATTAGCACAACTGCATGCAGAAATAAAAGCCTCAACATCCTGTTGCAGTTTGTTCAGCTGTGCGTATTTGGCATCGAGAGTGAGTTTTGCATCAACAAGCTTCATCTGCACCCGTTCTTCACGCCACACCTCAGCCATCTGCAGCATCTTCCGCTCCTCATCCACCTCCTCTCGCAGCTTCAGGGAGTCCTGTTTCAAGGCCTCAATCTCAGCTTTGTCTTCCTCCACCTCTCTTGCCAGCTCATTGCACACCTCCTCAGTGAGCTCACGCGCCTTTCTCTCTGTCCCGTACTCTTGTAACAGCTGCTTCGTTGACATCTTGGCCTCCTTCAATTCATTGACAAGCTTCAAGTTAATCATCTCCAGCCGCCTCCTGTTTTTCTTCTCATGGTCAAGGTCCGCCTTCATATCTTCAAGAATGGCACGAACTTTCTCATGCTCTCTATTCCTCCAGGCTGCTTTCTCCTCCGCAAGTTTCTTGAACAGGTGGTCAAGCTTCTTCTTAGCTGACCGCCGCTCAGTTTCCAGCTCAGTCACCCTATCACGTGCTTGCGGGAGCTCCATCTGGAGGTTGGCCACATAAGTTGTGTCTTGCTGCTCATCAAGAAGATTTAGCTGGCTGGCTATCAGATAGGCATCATGATTCCATTCCTTTCTGTCCATCAGGCTCCCATTTTGTTGCCTTCTCCATGGTAGTGGAAGTAGCATGAAGTTGTACCTGCATAATTTGCTATGTCAATGATCTTATTACAGGCTGATACAAACAGAAGTAGTTAATGTTTCAGTAGGTTCTTTCTGTCACTTGTGAAGCTCTCCACTCTTCCGCTCCAAAACAGAGATGGGGCTTGAAACCTCATTCTTCATACTCTGATGATGGCCCAAAGTGTTCTGCTTGAGAAGCTGGACTTGTAGATGCCTTGGGATATGCTGTCATACAGGCACATGAGACAAATAAGACACACAAGCACGTCAGGAATTTTTCACATTTTACAAAGAAAATACTGTTTCCACGGTAAGACAAATAAATGTTCATGTTTACTGTTTTGTACCCACTTGAAAGGGACACTAAAGGTCTTTTTTTTTTCAAAAAAAAAGGTGATTTTTCAATAGATATTCTCAAAGAACAAAGAGAATCTTTAGGGTCCCAAACAATCATAACATGGAGAGACCTCTCCCAAGTCCCAATCCGAATCATATACAGAGAACCGTTGATAACATCGTCACATTTGTTAGCTAGCATTTTGATCCCAACCTAAAGTTCAGAATTGAAGCCCCATCAGTTGGATAGCTAGCTAGGATAGTCCCAAATAGCACGAGACAAGCAACTAAAACAGGACCACGTGCTCCCTGAACCCAGTTGTTTGTTGCTGCACGGCACAAGAGCGGATCCGCACACCCCCTGCCAATGCTTTCACCATTCGATCCAAATTCCAAGCTCCAACTCACCAATCTCCCCCCACGCAGCAATTGGGTAAAAACGAAGCTGTGCCCTTGTACTGATGGGCTGATGGCCAACCATAAAGGGCTAATTTGTGGTTGCACGGGCAGCGCATTTGTGGTTGCACGGGCAGAGGCATGGAGACTCTCGGAGAGGATCCGATGCCTGAGGGGGGCCCCGCGCAGGAATCACATGACGAGGAGATCCCAGCACAGGGGAAGGCGGAAGGCGCTGCGCCTTTTGCTTCGGACGGGTAGATTTATGGGGAGGAAGGCGATCACGGCCGACCGTAGTGCGGCTGCTGCACGGCCGCCTTCGTAAATGGCCATGCTTCAGTCAGTGTAACGCATCCAACGTCCAGGCAGGAAGCCAGGAACTAAATGCGGCGACATGGCAATCGGCAGTGTTACTGCTCAGGATTCAATGAGGAGACTCGGTTTGTACCAGATTTGACTTGCGCTTAATCGAGTCTTAGGCTAATTAAGCAGCTCTAACTATATAAGTACTGGTAAACAAGGAGTTAAAGGGTAGTAATGTTGAAGTTAACCCAATACAGTACCAGAGATCTGTGTCCTTGTTTGGCTCAAAATAAGAATGAAATTTGAGGTTAGAGATCCTAATCTGCAAAATATATTTAGAGTTTGCATTTTATTCACTAAACACCAAAATGATTTAGCTTCAAAAAAAATAGGGGAGAAAAGATGCCACAAGGAGAAACAACGCACAAAGCACGCGCTCGTCCGCCTCCTATTGCTATCAGCAGCCAGCATAGGCATACAGCAAGACAAAACGAAACAAACCGAAGTGGAGAGGCAGATGCGGAAGCACGCCGCGGACACATACCTCGACGCCGACGCGGACCCTCCTCTCGGCGCCTCCGGCCGCGGCGGCCCCGGGCACCGCCTCGGGCGGGCGCAGGCGCCACACCCCGGCCACGAGCCTCCGCACCGACACCTCCCTCGCCTTCTCCCACGCGCCGGCCGCCGCCTCGCCGCCGCCACCGACCTGCAGCTTCCTCCCCTCACCACCGCCGCCGCCGCCGGTCACGTCCCATTTCAGCAGCGGCGTGGCGGGGCCGCTCCGCCGCCCGCCGCCGGACGCCGAGGCCTTAACGGGCCGCCGTCGCAGCCGCCGCGGCGTCCGGAGGGACGGCGCCGCAGCAGGAGGTGCGGCAGCGCATGATGCGGTGGAGGAGCGGTTCCTGGAGCTCATCTCCGTCGGCTGTTGCTCGGGACGACGGCGCGCGCCGGCGGCAGCATCGGAGGGGAGCAGACAGACAGGCAGAGAGGAGAGGAGACGCACGGCGCACGCACGCGGAGCTGCTGCGTGTGGAAGTGCAGGGGAGAGACGTTGGGGGTGTGCGGGTCCGTTGGGAATGGGAGCGCGAGCAAGCAAGCGGGGCAAGCCAAAGCCAAGTGGGGGGAAGTGGGACACATGGGAGTGGGTGTTTTTGTTTTGGGGCGCCGTGCCCGATGCCATGCCAAGGACGGATTTGGGCTAGGGGCGCTTTGGGGATTTCGTTTCGGGCTTCTGTCCGCTACTGTGCCGGATATGATGAATGTGGCCGTGCAATTGGTCTCGTGATCCTTGCTTGCTGGTGCTTGCTTGCAGAGTGGCAGTGGTGGTGGGTGTGTGCAGTGCAGCAGCCTGCAGGGCAGGGAACCTGCTGCCCTCCTGCTGCTCAACAACTGGAGATCATGCGCGGTGGGAGAATTTACCGCTTCACAAAAATGGAGTATGAATCAGTTTTGGGCCTTGTTTAGTTCGGTGAAAAATTTATCTTTTTAACGTTTGGAACTCATGTAGCACACTGTAGCACTTTCGTTTGTTTGTGGTAAATATTATCCTACATGGCTAGCTCAAAAGATTCGTGTCAAATCAAAACCGTGTAATTAGTTATTTTTTACCTATATTTAATACTCGAACATACGCTTTTAAGCGTATTTAATGTGATGTGATGGAGAGAGTGGAGAAAACGTTAGAAACTTTAGCAAACTAAACGAGACCTTGTTTCAAATAAACGTACATTTCGTGTGGAATGTGAGCAAACAGCATATGATCATGAGTTCATGACCTAGCATTGTTGCTACTGATCATCGTAGGCGTCGGTGGAAATTGCAGGATTGGACAGATCGCTGGAGTACGTCAGACAATTAACCACGTCAGTCCACTGTTGAGCGGCCATGCGCCCAGGTCGGTGCGGGCCCCGTCGCATGACGCCTCCTCCAACAGCAAGGCCGTGTTTAGTTAGGCAAATTTTTCTCCTTTCCACTCTCTCTCATCACATTAAATACACCAAAGATATATGTTCGAGTCTAAATGTAGATGAAATCAAAACTAATTACACGGTTTGGATAGCACTGCGACACGGATCTTTGGGTTAAGCGCATGGTAGGACAATATTTACCAAAAAGTAAAACACATACCACGTGTGTTTGAAAAGTCAAATTTTTCAAACAACTAAACACAGCCCAAATTCCCCATCCCCGGCACACCACCGGCGCGCCGCCGCAGTCCCGTCCAAAACGGAGGGCAGTAACGGAACAGTGCCCCTGTGCCTCTGCATGCTTGGCTGCTCCCCGTCGATGAATCCTTCCCATCTCCATCAAATCCGATCCCACCTAACTTCAAAAAAAAATCCGATCCCACCCGCCCGCCAGCTCGCCGCTGCGCTCCTCCCCTGCCGGGCGTGGCCGTCCGCTAGCCCGCCGGCCGCCGCGACCCACGTGGCCGCCGCGCGCACGGGCGCCGCGCTGCCCGGTGTTCGGACGCGAGCAGGCACGCGCGGGCGGCGGGACGAAGGAAGGCATCCGAGGGGCGGAGCACGAGGAGAGACTCGAGGCCCGCCACGTCGGACTCGAGGCCCTCACATGTCAGGGACGACGTGGGGCGCAGGGGCCGACGACGGGGCCCCACGTGACCGCAGGTGGTGCCGGTGGTGGGTGCCATCGTGGCCGCGGGAATATAGAATGGTGGCGGGAAGGCGACGACGACGACACCGTGCGGCCCGGCCGGCCGGCCCCTCTGACGACGGTGCATGGGGCGCTGTAAATTTTGGCACTGTGATTCCTGCGACGGAACAGTTCGAGGCTCGTGCGGTTCAAATTTTAAACCGAGCCGAGCGGCGCAACAAAGCTAACAGTAACAGTAAACACCACGCCCGAGGTTAATCTCGTGCAAGCAAATCCTGTTTATCCGTAACGACCCGTTCATTCAAGAGCGCTAATTTTAATCTGGGATCGTGTACGCACTGCACTCATGATGGGCCGGGGGTAGACAGCTCGCTGTAAATTATCAGAGTAATGTTAGGTCAGAAGTAATAATGCATGATCTAGGAGACGAGCAAGAAGGATCCACAGCTGCTCGACCGCTCATCGAAAGGGAATACGATGTAGCTCGATTAAGTGGCGCTTGTCGGATGCCGTGTATTTTACTGTGGATTCTCTTGGCGATCCATGTGACCTGCTCTGCTCGATCGATGCCTGATCCATCCTTGGCTGCTCGGTGCCGAGACAGGTATTATTAGCGTGTGGTGTGATCGGGTTCCGCTCCGTGATCATAGGGGTGGATCGGTCAAGCTAGTGTGCGTGTTTTGCCTGGCCAGCTTGGGGCAGTTGGGTTGTATCGATCGTTCCCTGTCAAGCGGCGATATGGTTGTTAGATCGTGTAAAGTTGTCTAATACTTCCTACGGCCTACCGGGTACAGTAGCAGTTAAGCAGACAATGCAGGGGAAGAGTGTAAACAAAGCTTGTCATTGATTCTTGGAGAGTACTGTCCTGTGTCGTCTTAAATCTTAATCATGCATTTGCTAAGACAGGTAGGGTTGTTTACGCCTTCCTTGGATACCAGTATCGATGATGAACATGGTCAGCATCCAAGGAATGCAGCTTGCGTCGCGCAACACCGATGTAGACCGGCCAGCACATGGTGGCGGGTGGCCCGTGGCCCGACCGAAAATCTCTCGAGGAGAGAGAGTTTCGGCCTGTGCGGATAGTATATGTAGTTCTTGAGAGTTGTATCTAAAATAAATTATTTAGTAGCTACATAATTCACTTATGCATATGAATTATCCGTTCAGCAATTTTTTCTAAAAAAAATCCAGTCCCAAACATCGGATCAAGAACGAGTACGTGATAGGAAATTAGCAATGTTTTTTAGAAACAGGAAATTAGCAATGTAGCATCAAAATTCAGAACTCACCGTGTAACAGAGAATTCATGGCGTGCCAGAGAGGCCCATGACTGTTTGAGCACGATTAGATTTTAGGAGGTGGGCTGAATTCAGCCCAACACGGGGAGCCGCGCGTGCTGGCCGTCTTCTTCCGCAGCACGCCAGCAGCACCTTCGTCTCCGCACGCCCGCACGGCTGCACCCACCTCCTCCTCCACTCCACTCCACTCCTCTCACCTAAGCCCAAGTGGCCAAGTCCAAACCCCAAACCCATTCCCAAAACCCTCCACGAAATTTACGAAACCAGAGCTCCCCCGCCAATAACCCGCCCATTTCGATCGCCATTCCTCTCCCCAAATCGAGCTATCTCAATCTCGTGCCGCGCCGAGACAACCCCTAGCTCCCGCCTCCACCTCCGCCTCCGCCGGGATGGACTTCACGGCGCCCTCCTTCTCGCTGGGCTTCGATTTGGATGACGATGAGCCCACTCCCCCGGTCGCGACCGAGCGGCGCGAGCAGCCGCGAGGGTACACGGCCCCCGACGCACCGTCGTTCTCGCTCGGGATCGACTTCGACGACGACGTCGACAAGGATCCCCGGCTCCTCGCAGGCCCTTGGCTTCCACGACGACGACGACGACGATGCGGAGGAGGAGGCCCGCAACCCGCGGGCGGCCGTCGCCCGTCGGGAGGAGCGGGCGCGGGGGTTCGCTGCGCCCGATCCGCCGTCATTCTCCCTGGGCGTCAACGACGACGACGACTGTGGAATCTTTTTTTAGAGTTATAGGGCGTGGCCCCGGTCTATATTGATCAAGACCAAAAGTACGTTTACAGCTCCAGTTTTTGTAACTCAAAGAGGGGAAATACATGTAGAGGACTAATACATAGGACAAGTTCCTCAGGAAACAAAGCAGCCTATTACATGGAAATAAAACAAACGAAGAACCAGAAGAGCCTTCACAATGAGTCTTGTGCCTTCTTCGTCTTACGAGTCGAACCGCTGGCTCACGCAATCCTCCTTCACAAGAGGTACCGCACTTCGGAACTTGGCTGTCCTTCCAGTCACCTCCATGTTTTGCCAGGAAACTAAAGAGTTCACCTTTGACATTGTCATCTAGCCTGCCAATCTCCCCGGTTGTTTTGCTAAACAGCTCAAATTGTGAAGCTTTGCTTCCAGTTCTGAAAGTTTTTGTGACGGGCACAAAATTTTTCAGCTGTGGATTAAGTTTGCTATCTTCATCAGTGCTCCACTCACATCTTTCCAGCAGCCATCCTGAAAACAAAGGTGATTTCTTAGCTTCCAAAGCTCAGGCTGCAGTAAAAATGTTGATCACAGTATATTTCTTATTGCTAAGCCAGTACTTTCCTATTGATTCGAAGGAAAAGACATGAGCGATCTCTAGGCAGTCTGAGATGTTCACCCAAATCTGTTTAGCCACCACACAATCAAAGAACAGGTGTTGTACAGATTCAGGTTCATTGCAGAAGAGACAATTAGTATCTGGGATGGGTTTCTTTTTGTTTACATTATCTCTAGTTAAGATCTTGTTTTGGGTGAATAGCCAGAGGAAGAAATGAACTCTAGGAGGGATTTTCAAACTCAGACTACGGGGGTGTGTACAGGTTTTATCCCTCTGAAATTTATGATCTTGTAAAGGGATTGAGGAATACACCCCATTTGAGTTAAAAGTCCACACCATCTCATCCTGCTCACCGCTAAAGGTGATAGTTGAGGCTAACTGTAAAATTTCCTTCCACTCTCTAAACATGTGGGGGTTCACTATCCTTCTGAAGGTACATTTTAGATTGGTGCCATCCCAAAGCTCTTGCACTGTTTTGTTCTTCTCATTCATAATAATGTAAAGGTCCCAAAACTGGATAGCTAAGCTGGAAGAGCCCAACCAGTTATCCTCCCAGAACTTGACCTTCCTACCATTACCTATCTTCCACCTGTATCCTATTTTGACTGCTTTAGCTACCCACATGACTCCCTTGAAAAATTGGGAGCTGCCATCAGTGCTACTGCAAAAGATATTTGGCCTATTGGTATTGTATTTATTGTCTATAAGTTGTTTCCATAATTTCCCTTCATCTTGCTGATATCTCCTTAGCCAGGATCCCAAGAGGCATATATTGAGGTCTCTGAGGTTGGGTATACCCACACCTCCATACTCTTTGCACATGGTGATGCTCTCCCAGTTAGCCAAATGCCACCTATGCCTATCAGTATTGTCATTCCAAAGGCAATTGGCCATATGGGAAGAGATTGTCCTAATTGCCCATTTGGGGAATTTTATAAAAGAGAGCAGGTATACTGGGATTGATGCTATACAAGTCTGAATCAGGGTTACTCTGGCTGCATAGGAAAGCAATCTCCCCTTCCAACCTGAGATTTTCTGCATAATTTTGTCCACTAAGGGTTGAATGTCCTCCCTTTTTAGTTTCTCAAAGTGGAGGGGAACCCCAAGGTATTTAATAGGGAAGCTACCTACTGGACAGCTGAAGATATGTGCTATGCCATGTGTTTGACTGTCTTCTAGGTTTATTGGGATTAGCTCGCTCTTGTGGAAATTGATCCTCATCCCTGAGATTTACTCAAACAGGGTCAAGGTATTTTTCAGGTTCTCCAACAGAGGTTTATCTATACTAGAGAACAGGATGGTATTATCTGCGTATTGCAGGGAAATAACCTCCTTACCCTGGCTGGTTGACAAGCCTTTTATGAGGTTTCTATTAGTAGCTTTTGCTAGCATTCTTGTTAGCACATCTCCAACTAGGTTGTATAGCAGAGGGGACAGAGGGTCCCCCTGTCTTAAACCTTTACCAGTTTTAAAGAAAGAGCTGTCATTACCATTCAGGGTAACTCCCACAGAGCCCCCCTTGACAATATTCTTTATCCATCCCACCCATCTATCACTAAAGCCTCTAGTTTGTAGAATTTCAAAGAGGAAGTCTAAGTTAACCCTGTCATAAGCTTTCTCGTAGTCCAACTTGAGAATTATGCCAGGCTCCTTGCTTTTGTGCACACTATGGACTAGTTCATGTGCTACAACAACACTTTCTAGTATGTATCTCCCTCCTATAAAGGCACTCTGCTGGGGGCAGATAAGCCTGTCTGCTATTCTATCTAGTCTTATGGTTAGCACCTTGGAGAAGATTTTAAAGCTACAGTTACAAAGACTGATGGGCCTATACTTCTTCATGGATCTGGCTCCTAATTCTTTTGGGATCAGGGTTAGTAGAGCAAAATTTAATCTATAAAGGTCAAGATTTCCGTCATAGAAATCTTTAAACATGTTGACTACATCTCTTTTGACTACCTCCCAGAACTTCTGGAAGAAGAGGAAGGAAAGGCCATCGGCCGGGCCTGCATAGCGGCTATCAATGGCTGCTTTTATCTCCTCCTCAGTGAAAGGTGCAGAGAGAATATCATTCTCATCTTGGTTCACCTTATCTATTTCTTCCCAAAAGTTCTCTCCTAGAGATATCTCCTCTTTTCTTCTCTAAAAAGGTTTTTATAGAAATCTACAACAATCTTCATCATCCCTTGGTCATCTTCAACTAGACCATTGGGTCCTTCTAGGCTTCTATCCTCTTCTTTCTATTTCTTTGGTTGGCTGCTGCCTGAAAATATGATGTTCCTATCTCCCTCTAGGATATCACTATCTCTCGCTCTCGCTGGCTTTGATCTCCTCTAAAGCCCAAATTTTGTTTAGGTTATCGCTATTTCTTTCATCCTTTCCTCTCAACATCTAGGATGGTGTTTTGTTCTACCTTTAACTCTAATCTATTAAACTCGCTAAAGCAGCCTTCTCCTTGTTCATGGCTGCTATATTTCATTGGAGGCCCAGCCGGTCGCCTTCCTAAAAGTTCTCACTCTGAACTGCCAAACATCTATAGCCTTAGTTTCTCTACAGGGTGTGGACCAAGCTTTCCTCACCACCTCTTTGAAGTTCTCCTTCTCTAACCACCACTTTTCAAACCTGAACTTTTTCTTAGGTCTATTGACATTGACCCCTGTGTCAAGCAGTAGGGGATTGTGATCACTAGGCAGTCTCTCTAGAGCTTTAACTCTAGTGAGAGGGAAATTTGCATCCCAATCTGTGGAGGCAAAAATCCTATCTATTCTAGCTAGGATTGGGATCTCCTGGTTATTTGTCCAAGTATAAAGTCTGTTATTAGGGTCTAGTTCTATTAGACCCCACCTAGAGACCCAATCATTGAAGGCATCAACACATTTATTGTTGATGATGCTATTGCTTTTGTCTCCAGATTTCCTAACTAAGTTGAAGTCCCCACCTAAAAGGATGGGTCCTTGCCAGGAATTCATAATGTGATGCAACTCATCTATAAACTCTTGCTTTCCTTCCTCATAAGGACTCCCATAGATGACTATTAGTTTCCAGCTAAAACCAGATAATTTGTCTTGTAGAAAAACAGAGATGGAAAACTTCAAAGCATCACCCTCAGTGATGATGAAGTTTTCTGAATTAGCACCCACTAGAATGCCTCCTGCACTGCCAACAGCAGGCAAGAAGTGCCAATCAAAAGGGATATTACCAGTTAAAGATCTAAGGAAACCATTTGAGAAAGAATCTTTCTTAGTTTCTACAAGGCCTATGAAGTCTACATGGTTGCATCTAATTTTACTTACTAAAGCAGGAATTCTCCCAGGGAGGCCTAGGCCTCTGATGTTCCAGAAAAGACCTATCATTTCTTTTTTCTTCTTGTTATCTTTTTCCTAGGTATGATCTCAGACAAGGCATCCATGAGCTCCTCTAGCTCTTGGGCCTTTAATTGTTCAGGTGGGGTTCCAGGGGCCTCTTCCTGCTCCACCTTTTCTAATTTTTCCCCTATCTTATTTGCACCGCAATCCCGGATTTTACAACTCTCTAGAAATTTCTTTCTACCTTCATCTAGCTCTAAAATACTTGATAAAGGAGGAATTAGAGGTATTAATCTCAATATCAACATTTTTAGCTACTGAAAGTAGGCAATTACTTGTAAGGTTCTTAGTAGAGTTTTTTTCCTTACCTGGATTATCTTCCAGATTGACTTTCCTCTTCAAGTTTTGGGCTTTTTCCATGTCCCCGCCATCCTGTTGGAGTCTTGAGCTTCTTCTTTCACCGGACAGGACCCCATTTTGTTTTCTTTTGATTGTTCCTCGCTACCTTTTCCTCGGATTGCTCATCTCTCCTCAGGGTGTCTTCTTTCTCTTCTGGTGTTTTAGCCTGTGTAGTCTCTTCTTCTTCCAGCTGATTTTCTTTTTCTCCTCTTGAGTGAAAGCATACACCCACTCCTCGGAAGGGTGATCTGCTCTTATTCTTGACTTTGTTCTGCTGTTTGTCTTCATCCATATCCTCTTCATCTTCTTTGTCATCTAGTTCCATTGCCCTTAGTAGGTTGATGCAGAAATTCTTGGTCATGTCTTCTTGGACCTCCCCTATTTCTGTCATTCTCTCCACTGATTTTTTGGCTGCGTCCACCATCCTTGTCCTCTTATCTTGTTGGGTGCTCTTCTCTCCTTGTTCATTTCTTGAGCCGTTTTGGGTGTGGCTCCCCCAGATCCTCCTTCACCTCCTGCTTTGGGATCTTGGGTTCTTTTGTTAATTTCTTCTAGCTCTTCCTCTAACAAGTCATCATCTTCATCGATGTCTGGATCATCTCCGTCATCACCCCCATCATCTTTTCCCTTTTCCAGCTGTTTCTGTTTGAATCCCTCCACCTTGTAGTTTAGTATGTATAGTTCATCTTGAATTTCTAGTACCCTCTGCCTAGGAATTTTGTATGGGTCTTTGCACTTAATTTTCAGCCTCACCATTGCAAACTGGCTTGAGAACAAGGAGTACCAATCTACATCTGCTAGTTTGCCCAAGCTAGATGCTACTTGTTGGAACACTTCCCATCCACTCCACTTGGGGGGGATTCCTCTAACTTGCACCCACACATCTTCCAACTTTCCTATGGGTTTGATTTCTCCGTCCCAGACCTTTAGGGATGCCATGACTCCCTCTTTGTTTAGGGGGAACCAGATCACATCACCCATGGCTATGCTGTCTACTCTTTTGTTTGGTGGGAATCTGACCATGTACCTATATTCCTCCATTGGTTTCAGTTTCCACTGCCACTCCTTATCAAACATCCTCATCAGTTCAAGATGATGTCCTCCTGCTCCATCTCTCCTTCTTCAATTGTAAGCACTCCATGGTTGTCTGCAGGTCCCACAATCTGTTCTTGTTTTCGCCTGAGGCAACCTCCACATGCAGGAACCCTAAACCATGATTAGCACTACCAAAGTACTGGGCGCTTCTCTGTGGTTTCTTCCACTCAGGACAATTGTTCACCATGTGGTCTTTTCTCTGGCAGATGAAGCATACTCTAGGCTTTGGGCACCACAGTCAGTAATGGTCGGGTTCTCCATGATTATGTGAAAATTTCCTTCTCTTGTTTTCCTTCAGAATCTCCTGATCTATCTTCCATCCCTTTTTGCTCTGAGCTTGTTTCCTTCATCTTGTTCTCTGTGCTTTCTTTCTCTTTCTGCTGTTGTTGCTGCACTTTCCCAAAATTTCTCTGCAGATTCTGCCTTGGCCTTGGCCCTTGCTGGGCTTGCGGCCTCTGGTAGCCGTGGTTGTGCTGCGGTGGATGGCGGTATGGTGGTGGATGGGGATGCGGAAAAGGTGGGGGTGGGTAGAAGCCATACGGTGGTGGCGCACCTTGTGGGAAGAACGGCGGCGGCGGTTGTGGCCAGCCTGAGTTCCACGCCCATTCCTCCTCCGGATTTGGGGGTCTAGCACCTCTCCCTCTTCCACGCCCTCTCCCTGCCATCAGAGCTTGCAGGAAGGTCTTCTTCTCCCCTTTTGCCCAGAAATCCGCTGCGAAATCGAGCTCCTTCGGCGAATCCTTCCACGAATCCCTGTTAGTGACTTGGAAGCAGTCTTCTGGCTTGAAATCTCTGCTATCCCACAGTGATTTTTGGATCCAGACTAAGCCTTCTACGGATTCGCCCCTCTCTCGAACCCTAGCTCCATGGCGGCTGCGCGATGCGGGAGGGGGTGAATCAGGGATGAGCCACAACTGACCGTAAAATTCCTGGATTACCCCTCCTTCCTCCTGATCTGGAGGCCCCGCTTGTCGGCGAGCCTTCCGACTCAGCCATGTCTGCGTGTGGGTTCCCCTTCCTTCGTCCTCTCCAACTCTGCCGCGTGTCTCAGATCGGGAGGGTTGACGAGTCGCCCGACTTTTTTACTTTTTAGCCCTTTTTGCGAAAGATTTTCACAAGTAGACTCTTTTTGGAAAGATTTCAAAAAATGGACCATGAGCTCGGCGCCGTGGATCAAGACGCCGAGCTTACATGCCTCGGCGCCACAGATCATGGCGCAGGGTCTTGGGCCTGAAAACAATATCAGTTACCCTACTTTGAAATTCTTTTGTGAAGAAATTTGTATGTTTTCATGGTCAACAACATACACAAAATGTTTATTAAACATCATACTACATTTGGGATCCAAATTATTTCAATGTATATATGAAAACTTTTTCAGAATAGAATTTCAAAGTTGCATGCCTGTTAATGTTTTAAGGGTTCTCAGCACTTAGAATTTTTCAGCGCATGAGTGAATGCCGACAGCAATACTTTCAATTTTGGAATGTCATTTTAAATATGTAAACTCGCTTAGTTTTTATCCACAAATATTGTAAGATGTTAAACAAAGTTCATAGATTCCATTTTGCATGTTATTAACCACATTTTACATACAAATTTCTTCACAAAAGAATTTCAAAGTAGGGTAACGATATTGTTTTAGCGAAGACCTCGCGCCATGATCTGTGGCGCCGAGGCATGTAAGCTCGGCGCCATGATCCACGGCGCCGATCTCAGAGTCCATTTTTTGAAATCTTTCCAAAAAGGGTCTACTTGTGAAAATCTTTCGAAAAAAAGGCTAAAAAGTAAAAAAGACGGACGAGTCGCTGGTTCTCTGCGTGCCTTGTGGCGAGGTGGGAGACCCCTTTCTCTGACCGGACTTGAGACGGCTGCGCTCCTCTCCGGCGTCGACCTCGTCGGCGATGGGGGGCGCCCTCTCTCTCGTGCGGCTCTCATCCCCGGCGTTTTGTTTTCGCCTGCCTGGAATCTTCGTCGCCGCTCAGCGTCACGAGGAGGCGCGGCCCCAGGTGGCGCCCCGAGCTCCCACTCCGGCAGGCGCTGAAGATGAGGACGACGACTTTGACCTCGATGGTAGCAAGCAGCCGCCTCCGGGGACCAATCGATTCAAGCGGCTACGGAAGGGCCCTACGCCAACTCCGCAGGTGCGGCGCTGTGATTTGCCCGACGACGAGTTCATTGCTGACGGCCAGCATCAGAAGCAACCGAGGTCACCGGCAGCGCCTCGTGCCCCCGCGTCGTTCAGTTTTGAAGATGAGGGTGACTTCTTCCAAAGGCCAGAGCTAGCCCAGCGGGAAATGACTCCACTTAAGCTGCTACGGAAGAGCCCTGCGCCGCCACATCTGGCGCCAACACCACCTCTCAAGGTGCCAGGATATATGCAGTATTTCTTCCATGATGATCCAAGGGTGCGCGATCTAGTCAGTAGTAGGCTGCAGCATTTCATTCCAACTGGAGCAGGAAGTACCAGAGACAATGAGCAAAGCAGAGGAGGAAGTCTCAGCTGCAGGTGCACACCTTGATCATAGCTTTTTAGCCCTGAGTAATTTTATTTTTACTTGCTTCTAACTTTTTTCTTTGTCTTAATGCAGGAGGCAGCTCCACTCGAGTGCAGCTGCAAATGATGAGTGGGTGACACCAAGGATCCCAGTTCCAACTGATGTTGGTAAAAGAAGGGTGCATGCGAGAGAAAATCAATCTGGCTCTGGCCATTGGTTTACAAATGACAGCGGGAAGAGGGTAAGCTGTATTTCCAAAGTTCCAGTTCACTTCTTAAACTTTTAGATAATAGAAAGTTTTTGGTCATTTTGTGTTTCAAAAAATCATATTGATCGTGTGTTTTATTTTTATTGAACATGTGTTTCAAGAAGGTAAATCCTATTGAGTATTTGTTTTATTATATTCATAGAACATGTGCTTTAAGAAGCTAAGAGGAAAATCGTTCCAGGTGGATGGTTTAGTATGAAAGACAATTTTATCTCTTGGGATGAAAAAGCACTAAGTTGAACAATTTTGCTAAGCATACAATTTACCAAGCCTTAAGTCTAAATTCATAGTAGTCCGAAAATTAGTCAAGGAAATATAATGATAGCTTATTTCCTTTGTATTTTTATTATCTATACAACCTTCCACACTCCATAAAAGAGCTCAACAAGTTGAAAACTAATCTTAATGGTTAGTTGCCAGAACTAAAAATAGCAATGAAAGTACAACCGATTTATTATTATTTCGATCCATACTCATGACACCCCGTGCAATTCCTCTCTGCTCACTAATTAGTTTCGCCAAGTTTGAACATACATTTACTCATCCATACTGTTTTTAGGACATTACTCATCCATACTTTGTGACACCCTGTAGTCTTACAATTTATTCCTCTTTCATATATGCTCTGTCGTGGTCCATTGATAGAGTATGCTATCATAGTGTTGACAATTGACACAGAGAACATATAACCAGGCTTATAGTATATGCTCTTCATGATGTATCTAAAAACATAGAGTAATATATACAATTTCTGGAATGATTATTGTTGTGCTGCATGATATGTTCTGGCAGTGTCACGCAGTTGCTAAGCAAAAGAACACGCAATACAGTTTTCTCATAACTCTGAACTGGCACAATATTTCCTTCAACACATATGTAAATTCTCCCATGCATGAAAGATGTTTCAGGAACAGAAAAAAATATTCTTGAGCTTCCTGAGAACTAATATTCTTCTGATAGGCTCCAGCTGTTAATTTGGTTGCTTTCTTTCTTTCTTTCTTTCTTTCTTTCTTTTTTTTGGAGGCTGCTGCCTTTCTCTACCTTTCCTGAGAAGTGAGAACTACTGGTTCCTTGATGGTTGAATCCATTTGCATAGTAGTTGCTGTCTCAGTCTCCTTAGTGTTGTATGCCAACTGTATCAGCGAGAATGACCTGAGACTGAGTACAAAGGAACTATTGATCATAGTTGCCAACACGACCACTTGAACACACAAAAGAGGAAGATTTGAAACATCAAAATCCCTATCTAAAATAGCAATGATTCGAAGACGTCTGAAATTTAGAGAATCAAAATCTGCAACCCTATTATGTTTGTTTTTAGTCACAGTAAAAAAAATACTAATTGGCATTATGTAAGAAATAAAATATGTGCATCTAATTCACTTATGAAGGCTTGCCATTGACGAGTGACTTGCAAATTTTCATACTAAAGTATGCAATATGAACTCTGTCCCTACTGATTGGCCACTGCACAAGAACATAGTGATAACACTTCCACTTCATTTTCGATTGTTGGTCACATCAATTTTCATAGGTCCGCACCTTATCCTCTTTCCCTATAAACTATTAAGTGGGTCTAGTGTGAGGGGTACAGCGGGCCCAATCTAGGTGAAAGATGTTTTCAATTGTTTTCGATCTTTATAGTAATAGATTCAGCAACCTAATTTTCGTTTCACTGTGTTGATGCATATCAGTTTTCATTTCACTGTTTTCGAAGATCATTCTTTTATCGTCTTCTTGAAACCTCATTTTTCTTCAATGGATTGCGGCTGCAGGTTTATGTCTCAAGAAATGGGCGGGAGTTGACTGGCCGAGATGCCTATCGGCAATATCAGAAGGTGATGAAATACCCATCTTTTCCTGTGATTTCTTCCTTTTATTCATGTTAGATTAGATGAACTGGCACTAGGAATGGACTTCCCAAAATTTAAATATTAACTGCTTACAATTATGTCTAATTTACCTGCAATGATGAATTATTAGGAATGCACTTGGCGTGATTGTATCCATCATTTGTAGGTATCATAGCTACTTCTATTTGACTATTTTCTGAGGTTTTTTTAAAAGATGGTGACAAAACTGATGATACCTTCAGAATAGAAAATTGTATTAGCGAGACAAAAGAAAAACTATGTTCCTTTTATTACATTTGGTAATACTGTCTAAATGTGCCTTACAGGAAAGTGGAAGGGGATTCAGCAGGTACAAGAAGAAAGGTTCATCTGGAGGCAAAGGTGAAACCAGAGCGAAGCAAAGTTCATCTGGAACCAAACGAGGTGCTAAGGTGAAAATTGAAACTGCAGCGAAAAGGAAGCGGTGAGAGGAGGGTCTGCTTGCCCAGCCTCAGAGGGGGTAGGATTCTGTAGGTAGTTTTCACCTCGTCTGTTTCACTTGATAGCGATTTGTTGATAGATGTATAATAAGCTTTAATTGCTCTTGATTTTCTTTCATGTGAGGAGGCAGACGTGTATATATCAATACACGGTTCTCTTGTTTGCTTGTAAATATTGTTAGTTCTTGCTGCTGTACTATGTTCTGTTGTTAGGTGCCAAGGATACATATGCTCAAGGATGGCACACAGTACTGGATGTATAAACCATGATTACACTCAATAGCATTCATCAAGTAATGATTTTATGGTATGCGTGTGTTGAGACGTTTGACAATCCGTGGTGGATCAGCATACCATATCCCTTCGTCAGTTTGTCTTTGCTGTACCTGGTTGCTTCCATGTGTACATCTTGGTTATCCATTATTGCCCGAAATTTATTTGGGGGCAGCATCTTCCATAACCTTTCAATTTTTTTGGTCGCCATGTGACTTGGTGCAGGGTTCTGCAGAAACATTTTGTCAGGTGGCTGTACATCGAGGTGGGAACAACAACAGAAATAATACTGTAGATATCAGCATGATCTGCACCTGCAAGCAGTTAACTGTCATGATTTCTCTCTTTTTTTTAAAAAAAAATCTCCGTCCACAAATCGTATTAGAACCAACCGGCAAAAAAAAAATCGTATTAGAACCTGAAATTTAATTTCTAGAAGTGAGCTTTGGGCTGGCACTTGGCAATCTGGCTGATTAACCGGCCCGTGACGTACTGTAGGTATGTGGTAAATCAGCCCATAATCTTGTTCCAAAACTGTTTACCTGGTTTAGGAAAGTGGGCCAAATTCAGCCCAACTATGGGAGGTCGCATCGCGCCCCGCCGTCTTCCGCGCAGCACCGCGTCATCCCTTTCGTCTCGCCGGCGGAGCCCGCGCGGCGCCGCACCTCCTCCTCCACGCACCTCAAACCCAAGTCCAAACTCCAAAACCTTCCGGATTCCCTCCACAAAATTTACGAAACCAGAGCTCTCCCGCCAATAACCCGCCCATTTCGTTTGCCATTCCTCTCCACAAATCCGTCGCCTCGGTTCCCCAAATCGAGCTATGAGCTATCCCATCTCGCGCCGCGACGAACCCTAGCTCTCGCCGCCGCCGCCGCCTCCGCCGGGATGGACTTCACGGCGCCGTCCTTCTCGCTGGGTTTCGATTCGGATGAAGATGAGCCCGCTCCCCCGGTCGGGAGCGACCGGCGCGAGCAGCCTCGAGGGTACGCGGCGCCCGACGCGCCGTCGTTCTCGCTCGGGATCGACCTCGACGACGGCGTCGACGAGGAGCCCCAGAGCCCCGCGGGAGGCCACCGGGAGGAGCAGGCGCGGAGGTCCGCGGCCCCAGATCCGCAGTCGTTCTCCCTGGGCTTCGACGACGACGACGGCGAGGAGGAGGAGCCCTGCCCCCCCGCGGCAGGCCGTCGGGAGGAGCGGGAGCGGGGGTCCGCGGCGTCCGACTCGCCGTCATTCTCCCTGGGCTTCGACGACGACGACTGTGAAATCCTCGTCTCCGGCCAGCGTCACCAGCAGACTCGGCAGCGGGTGGCGCCCCGAGCTCCCACTCCGGCAGGCGCTGAAGATGAGGACGACGACTTTGTCCTCGATGGTAGCAAGCAGCCGTCGCCGGAGACCAATCGATTCAAGCGGCTGCGGAAGGGCCCTGTATCAACTCCGCAGGTGCGGCGCTGTGAGGTGCCCGACGCGCCTTCTTTTTCGTTGGGGATCAGCGACGACGACGACGAGTTCCTTGCTGACGTCCAGCATCAGAAGCAACCGAGGTCACCGGCAGTGCCTCGTGCCCCCACATCATTCAGTTTTGAAGATGAGGGTGACTTCTTCCGGAGGCCAGAGGCAGCCCAGCGCGAAGAGGCTCCCACTTCGGCGGCCGCTGAAGATGAGGACGACAACTCTGTCCTCGCCGTTAGCAAGCAGCCGCCGTCGGAGACCAATCAATTTAAGCGGCTGCGGAAGGGCCCTGCACCAGCCCACCCGGCGCCATCTCCGCAGGTGCGGCGCTGTGAGGCGCCCAACACACCCTCTTTTTCTCTAGGCATCAGCGACGATGATGACGACGACTTCCTTGCTGACGGCCAGCATCAGAAGCAACGGAGAGCACCTGTAGCGCCTCGTGCCCCCTTGTCGTTCATCGCTGGTGACCAAAGGCCAGAGCCAGCCCAACACGAAATGACTCCACTTAAGCGGCTACGGAAGGGCCCTGTGCCACCACATCTGTCGCCAACACCACCTCCTCTCAAGGTGCCAGGACCACCTGCAGCGAAAGTGTCTCCATTGATGAGTGATCATGCAGCAATAGTTGACACTGGGAGTTTGGAAGACGATATTGAAGATTGGACAACAGACGAGGACCGACCAGTGCGAGGTGAGCACCTGAGTGGTACACTTATCTCAACTTCAAAAATTTTGCATTCATTTCTCTTGTTGGTGTTTTCCTATAATTCTTCATTTGGAATGTAGCCATTGCAATAAATTTCAGGGAATCATTTTTATGTTATGTCATAGAAATGTTTAGGTTTGACTTCATGGGTGCTAATTATCCAGCTTAGTTTGAAAAGTTATGGAGTACATAGGAATCCCGCAACTTTCTTCAACAAACCCTTGCATCTCAGAGAAGTCATCTGCTAACATACAGCAGGCTGCAACATACAGAGATAAATTTCCACAAAAAAAAAAACATACAGAGATAAATTACCTACAGGCACTGTACACTAACCGAATTAAACAGGTGATATCTAAAATACTTCTGGCTTCAGAAACTGGATTCAGACAAGCAAAATAAGTGTAACATGCCCATCTTATGTGTGCACAAGCTATGCATTAAAATCTTGTAAGTATTGCTCAATTGCTTGAACTACACCCAATATCTAATCTCAGCCTCCCTCCTGAGCAGACCTTTCCCTACAAAATAAAATAGTTTTCAAATTACCTCTGCTGGACAAGATACTAAAATCCTTCTATCGCCATCTTACTTTATGTTGGCCAATGACTAGATCAAACCGCTGGTAGACCATGTAACATTCCTTTTCTTGTTTGTCTCCTTTTACTTGTTCATTCATTGAGTGTCATTGGTAGAGATATGTTTTTGCTGTAGGTTCTAACTGCATCTCTAACGACTCTCAAATTTTGCTATTGATACAAACAAAATGTGAGGCTAGCAACCTCTCCATCATGCACAACATTGAAGGAGCTCATTAGTGTGTACAGGATCATTAAACCAATTGAGTGGTTAATGCAGTATTTGTCTTTATTTGTACAGTTGTCTTATAATTTTTTGTGTTTGAGTTATTTGTGGAATATTTCTATTACAATAAGTATTTGGTTATGTGCCTCTATGATGCTTCTTTGGTCTTTATAGAAATATGCATGACTGATTGATTATGGATCTTAGCCCGCAACTTGTTTTTTAAAAAATAAATGTAGCTTGTTATTTCATTACAATTTACCATGATTTTCTTGTGTAGAGCATAATTGGGTTCTCATTTTAACTTGCAGACGTGCCACCATCTGTTGGTAGTTGCAGCACTTCCAGTAACACAACATTCTCTCTGCTCAACCGTGGTATCCTTAAGACTCAATCAGCATCCAAAGCAAATACAACAAGAGCAACACAGACACCAAATTTTTCTGCTTCAAAAGTTTTGGAAGAAAGCTGTACAAAGAAACTACTTCCAAAGGTAACAATAAGCCCGATGAGGAAAATCCATCTGCTTGACTCTGACACTGATGCAGAAGATGAGCAGAATCAAAATAAAGCAAAGAAGCCAGTTGGCCCTGTTAAGGAGAGACAAGAATCCATGCACAAATATATGCAGGAAAATCCTACCTTTCAGGAAAACAGGAAGCCACCCCAAGGGAGCACTACTGTGCAGAAGAGCGAAGCTATGATGAATAACAATTGGGCAACACCTGCCTTTGATGAGTTCTGCAATGAATACTTCGCATCTACGAAAGATGTGGGATCTTCTCAGCAGAAAGAAGGCAACAATTTTTGTTGTTCCAAGGTTTCTCAACGCAAGTACCCTGATGAAATGGAAGGGCATTTCCAGCAACAAAGCACTTCAAGTGGAGGTGTACTAGATGACAACCTGGATAATCAGCCTCCTGCCATGCATTATTTTTTCCATCATGACCCAAGGGTGCGTGATCTAGTCAGTGGTAGGCTGCAGCATTTCATTCCAGTTGGAGCAGGAAGTACCAGAGAAAATGAGCAATGTAGAGGAGAATCTCTCAGTTACAGGTGCACATCTTGGTCATAGCTTTTTTAGCCCTGAGTAATGTCATTTGTACCTGCTTCTAACCTTTTGCTTTGTCTTAATGCAGGAAGCAATTCCACTCGAGTGCAGCCGCAAATAATGAGTGGGTGACACCAAATAGGGGGATCCCAGTTCCAACTGATGTTGGCAAAAGAAGGGTGCATGCCAGTGGAACTCAATCTGGCTCTGGCCATTGGTTTACTAATGACAGCGGAGGAGGGTAAAGCTTTATTTCCAGAATTCCAGTTCATTTCTTCAACTCTTAGATAATAGAAAGTTGTTGGTCATTTTGTGCTAATTCAGTGGCTATGCATTTTTTTAATGAAAGTGTTGATGCATATTAGTTTTCATTTCACTGTTTTCCAAGATCATTCTTTTATGGTCTTTGTGAAGAAACCAGGTATAATTTTGCTTCATTGGATTGGGACTGCAGGTTTATGTCTCAAAAAATGGGGAGGAATTGACCGGCCGAGATGGCTATCGACAATATCAAAAGGTGATGGCATACCTATCTTTTCCTGTGATTTGTCCCTATTATTCATGTCAGGCGAACTGGCACTAGGAAAGTAGGAATGGACCTACCGAAAATATTCAGAATTCACTCCTTACAATTAGTCTACTTTACCTGCAATGATGACTTGCTAGGAATGCACTTGGCATGATCGTATCCATCACTTGTAACTAGCATAGCTACTTCTATATGACTATTTTCTTAGGGTCTTTTACTGATGATACCTTCAGAGTAGAAAATTGTATCAGTGAGACAAAACAAAACCTATGTTCCTTTTATTACATCTGGTAACACTGTGCCTTACAGGAAAGTGGCAGGCGATTCAACAGGTACAAGAAGAAAGGTTCATCTGGAACCAAACGAGGTGCTGCTAAAGTGAAGGTTGAAACCGGAGCGAAGCAAGGTTCATCTGGAACCAAACGAGGTGCTTCTAAAGTGAAAATTGAAACTGCAGCAAAGCAAGGCACAAGTAGAGCAAAAAGGAAGCGGTGAGAGGAGGGTCTGCTTGCCCAGCCTCTTAGTGGGTAGGATTCACAGTTAGTTTTTGCCTTGCGTGTTTCACTTGATAGCTGATTCGTTGATACTACATATAATAAGCATTGATTTCTCATGATTTTCGTTCATATCAGGAGGCACACTTGTGTGTTTGTAAATATTGTTGTCTCCTGCTGCTGCACTATGTTCTACTGTTATGTGCCAAGGATCCACATGCAGAAAGATGGCACGCACCACTGGATGTATAAACTATAAACCATGATCACACACCCGTAGCTTTCGTCAAGTAATGATTTTATGGTATGTGTGTGTTGAGACGTTTGACAGTCCGTGATGGATCTGCATACCATTGTCAGTTTGTCTTAGTTGTATCTGGTTTGCTTCCATGTGTACATCTTGGTTTTCTGTTATTGCCTGAAATTTATTTGGGGGCAGCATCTTCCATATCATTTCAGTTTTCCAAACCTCTGAGCATTTTTGCCTCTGAAGAGCTACCTTGCCGAGCACAGCTGGATATGTCACTTCGATCACTGCAGAATCTGAAAATAAACAGCTAGTTTCTGCCCTGTCTTTGTAGAATGTGAAAATTGCATTGGCTACCTGGGTTTCAGAAATGAAGATAGATCCCTCAGTCATCATGTACCAATTTGAAACGTTGGTGTGGCAATTTCAGAAGAACAACAGTTAAGATACATCTCAGAATTGTTGATTACATATTTTATCAGAGGCAGGCATTCTCTGTTGCAGAGCTTGGAATGAAAATTGACAAGCATAGTGCTGGGTGAATTGCTGTACCCTGCTCTAGTGTCAGGCTGTCATTCCTTAGTTTCAGTCCTCGTTGAATCTGATAATGCAGCAGATGAATGGTGGTATTTGGGTTCCAGAAATGAACAAGACGAAGCCTTTCCATCTCATATTTGCCTCCATCATTTCCAAATTTCAAACGTGTGTGTGTGTGGTAATTCCAGAACAAACAGCAGTGGTAATTCTGAACAATCTGCTATGTGGAATTACCAGCAACTGCAACTATGAATAAAATCTTATGTTCTGATGCCACACAAGCAGCTCAGGACATGAAGCATCTGAACTTTCTGAGCTTAGCTCCGTGCCGATTAAATTTGCGCTCAGCAGCCTGTCAAAGAGCCGATCGATGAGCCAACATGATTTTGTAGCAAATGAGAAAGCTCTTAATCTGGGACAAAATGAGAACCTGAATTTCGTACTGTGCCGCGGAAGTTTACTGCCAACGTCCAATCCCAGTTCGCGATTATTTGCCGGTCCGAAATTTTGTGGCATGCTGAGGCGGTGCATCGAGAGTGTTCATGAATTTTCTTGGAATTTTATGTGCATCTGATGTTTGGAAATTTGGGGCGAATTGGAATTAGGGGTGGATACTGGACGGTATTTGAGATACCGTCCACCCCCCGTCCCTCCATTTGGCCATGGTTGCTTCTCATCTTCCTTTCTCCCTCTCGATGCCACCGCCGGAAAGACATGTCAACCTGTCTGCCCGAACTCAACCACGGCCGCCATCCAGAACGCATCCGCATCACGGCTGCAGGCAGGTCTGCCGTGACATACCCGAGCGACGCCGACGCTGATCACGGCCGGCGGCGTGCCATCGGGCGTGTTCACAGAGCGTCGCCGAGCCTCGCGCCCTCGCGGCTCGCGCGCACCGACCGCATCACGCGCGCTGACATCCACCCCCCGTGAAACAACGATGGCCACTCCGCTAGGCTGCAGGGGGCGGTGGGCACGGGCACAGCCGCCGCGTGCCACGGGCACCGGCGCACTCCCTCCACTAGTCCGTGGCGTCCGGCTTGACGGCTTCCACTCGATCCTCTCCGCGGCCATGAGGTTGCCTACCTACCACCCGCCGTCTCGCGCGCTCGCGCAGGTGCGCCGCCGCACCACAAGCAGCAAGTCAAAACTCAATGGGCAGTTTGCCGCCTCACCATGACCGCATGATCGCTGGAGCTCTCAGAGGCTACGTCAAAGATGACAACGGTTGCAGTGCGTAGCGGCATCCGAATGCGTCGGTAGGTCGCGCATGGCACCAATACGATGCGACGATTTTTGTTGCACGCGACGCTGACTCTCCGGCACAGAAATCTTGCTCTCTCAGACGTGCATGTCCTGCAGAGTTGAGAATTCGTTCAGATAAGCGCCTTATCAGGTGCAGCCCCAATTCAGGGCTCCAATTGGCTGCCTGCCGTGACGCCCCGGCCCCCGATCGTCTGCTAAATCCGTTCCGACCATCTCCGCCTTGCGATTTCCGCAACTCTTTCCTGCGCCACAATTTGCAGAGGACCGAGGACCCAGCGGCCAACCAGCGCTAGCTGGTGGCACCTGTTGCTCGGCAAGCACCCTTCCAGGAGGCATTTGCACGGTTGGTCAGAAGTCCACACCCCAAAAGGCCCAAACAGCGACATCTTCCTTTCATCCTCTATAAACAAAAAAAATACAGAGAATAGCGACATCTGGTGGCTAAAAACCCCACCAAGTGGCGACCGGATATCGAAGAACGAAGCTAAGCCGTGTCTGGACCGGAGAAGCATCCACGTTGTTTGCCAATGCCAACTTACCAATTACCGTTTGACATGTCCAATGATCACGTTGCAAACTTGTAAATGATGCACATGTAGTAGATAATTTGTCACGTTATTTGTGAGGTGAGTGAGGCCTAAAGCTGTGTGGACACAGTACTTTGGACGATGGGTAAGCCAATCCTAGCTGCAAAGAAAACCGAAGAGTCACGAGGTCTGGGCTCTGGGCCACCTCGCCATGCAAAGTTGCAAACGAGACTCTACTCGCGTATAAAGTCCACGAACAAAGCCGCGCCGCGCCGCAACGTGCCCACCATCAACACCAACCAACCGGCGACACACCACACCAGCTAGCCTACTCCACTCCAGAATCTTCCCTCGCTGCTCCACCTGTCGACCCTCTCGTTTCCGCTCGAGCTCTACGCCTCTACCGTTCTTTTGGTTTTGGCGCCATGGACGCCGCCGCCGCCGCCACCACCTCGGAGCAGCGGCGACGGTGGCTGCCGTGGGCGCGGCGGCAGGCGGCCGCGTACCTGGCGGCGGCCGGTCGGGGAGGCGACGACGACGGGTGGGTGGCGTCGGCGGTGTCGGCGGCGCGAGTCGTGGTGTGCTTCCTGGCCATGATGGTGACCACGGCGGTGTGGGCGGCGGTGATGCTGCTGCTCCTGCCGTGGCCGTGCGAGCGCATCCGCCAGAGCAACGTCTACGGCCACGTCACGGGGCGCATGCTGGTACGTGCGTGATTGCACCTGCGTTGTTCACTGAAATGTGCTCCCTTGTTTCAGAATTGTTGAGTAACGAAACTTGTGTACGCAAACCTTTTTGCAGCTGTGGATCCTGGGGAACCCGATCAAGGTGGAAGGCTTGGAGCACCTCAAGACTCGGGGAATCTTCATCTGCAACCACGCCTCGCCGCTGGACATCTTCCTCGTCATGTGGCTCGCCCCCACCGGCACCGTCGGCATCGCCAAAAAGGAGATCATCTGGTACCCGCTCTTCGGGCAGCTCTACGTGCTCGCCAACCACCTCCGCATCGACCGCTCCAACCCCGCCGCCGCGATCGAGTCCATGAAGGAGGTCGCTCGTCAGGTGGTCAGGAACAACCTGTCGCTCATCTTGTTCCCGGAGGGCACACGATCGAGAGACGGGAGGCTGCTCCCCTTCAAGAAGGTAAAAGGACGCATCCATCCATCGCCATGGTTGGCATCAGCAGCAGCTGAAGAAACAAGCATTAAAAAACAGAGTGGGTTCAAAGTCTTTGCCAATGCAGGGGTTCGTGCACGCCGCTCTGCAGACGAGGCTGCCCATCGTCCCGATCGTGGTGACGGGCACGCACCAGGCGTGGAGGAACAGCAGCGTGCGGGTGCGCCCGGTGCCGCTCGCCGTCAAGGTCCTGCCGCCGATCAGGACCGACGGCTGGGAGGAAGGCCGGATCAGCGAGCATCTGGAGATGGTGAGGTCGCTCTATGTCGACAACCTCCCCGACTCGCAGAAGCCGCTCGACGGTCTCGCCGCCAGGAAGGCTGACTAGCTCACAGCCTCACACTCCAGTACTTCACAGTTACACCCACAACACACACATTGATTGTTGATTTCCAGCAACATAGGTCACCTGTTCTCGATTTTTTTTTGAAACGTGAGGCATTGAGATGATATTTGTGTAGACACGGGTTTCGATTCCAACCTATTACACAGGCGCAGTACCACTCTGTTTGCCAAGACTCGTACAAGTGTACAACAGCATACACATACCCTATACAGTCGAAAGGAGAACAGCAGTGACTGCCAGACCAAAATTGTGGAAGTGCGTTCGGCAGGCAGAATGGACCAGGAGGCTTCGGCAGGCCTGTTCTTCTTCCATGCGCTCCATCTAGGGATGAAAACGGGACGGGAAAATCCCGTCCCGACCGGCACCGTGAACCACGTAAACCGACCGCAGACCGTTTTGTCAGGAAAATCAGAAAACCGGGAAAAACCGGCGGGAACCGGTGCGAAATCGGTTGGACCCTTTTCCCGACCGAATCGTCGGTTCCTGTTTTGAACCGGGAAAATTCCCGCAGGAACATCCCGTATTAGTGGGCCGAGGTACTCCAACTCGATCACGTTCACAGCCCAGCCCAGCTACCACCCCCGTGCGCCGCGTCAAGCCCCGCATATACCCCCGCGCCTCCTCCCCAGTCCCGAGTCAGTCCCAACCCTAGCCGCCGCCGCATCACACATACCTCCCTCTCAGTCCTCTCTCGTCTCTCTTGTCTCCTGCGTCCTCCCGCCGCCGGCCCCTGAAGACCCCCGTCTGGCTGTTCCCGTCCTCCCCGCTGCTGCGTGTTGGGTTGCTGGCTGAGGCTGGCAGCCACCACCCACCAGGCGGGCACCGGGCGGGTGGCCGCGTGCGCACGGCGCACCCCTCCGCCGAGCCGGTCTCTCCAGGCGCGGCCAGGCCTCTCCGCCGACGGCCAGTCGCCGTCATCTCCGACCCCAGACCTGGATGGTTTTATGAGTATTGGCTACTGTTGCTCGATGTGACATGTTTTTTTGTTTAGTATGGACTTAGTTGTGATCTGTTGGCCAATGTATGTTGCCGTCCGAACTATTGATTATTGCCAGGAACTAGAACTTTGGACTGTGCACATTTTTGGCTAGACTCTACTTGTACTAGTACTGCTGGATGGCGTGTGTATTGTTCAATTGTTGCATGTGAATTATGCATAGTTGTAATTGTTAGGTCGAGCTAAATGTTTCGAGTGGTTGCATGTGTTGGTGTTCCCGATTTGAGTTACCGATTCCCGATCGTAATCGTCACATTCCCGATCGATATGTTCCGTTTCCGATATCCCGTAATATCGATTTCGTTTTCCCGTCCGCCTTTCCCGTTCCCGCTCCCGTTACCGCCTAAAAAATGCAGGAGCAGTAACGGTTAAGAGGTTTTCCCAACCGTTCCCGACCGCTTTCATCCCTAGCTCCATCTCCGTGCACGGCGCAGCAGGATCCTTCCAGGGTTGATAGTAATGCCTGAAGATGAATATTCTTTCAAAAAAATGCCTGAAGATGAATAAACATGATTAAGTTCCGCAATATACAGAGACATCCATCACTTGTGTCGTCTTAAGAGAAGCGTATAAAAATTGAATAGTCTATGTTCAGAGCCCCTACCATCTCCATGAAGGATTTGATTCAGCAGGGCAGCGTATCTTTGAGCAAAGCATTTCAATCTTTCCACGGTTGTCTGCCAGGTGCTTGTTCACTGCTTCAACAGGGTATACAGTAGGGGCGCTGCTCCTCCTGTTTTTCCTCAAAAAACTGCTTCAACAGGGTAAAGGTATAAAAATGAATTAGATGACTCGTTACTCCAGCAAGGAGACAACAAGAGCACAAAACCAGCCTAAAGTTTATAAACTAATTTAGGTTCATCCAATCCATTTCATTAGAATGCAGCGACGTCAGAAGTGTACCTTGCTTACTGGATCTGTCAAGAAGCAACAAGCATAGAGCCATCACAACTGATGGCAAAGAATCACTGTTCTTTTGCACATGGTCTTGAAGGTACAGAATAATGACAGCTAGCGTATGTATCATTCGCACTGCAACTTTCTACCGTTTCAACCCTTTCATATGCATCATTCAAGAAAGAACGAAGAGTTCCAAAACTGCTGGTGCTCACTCTTTCCATGAGACATCCTGGATATCCTCCCAAGTATTACAAAAGCCACTAAGGGTCCGTTTGGCACGGCTCCGCCAGCGGCTCCCGGAGCTGTTTTGCGCGGAGCCGTGCCAAAGGGCCACGCGAAACGGCTCGCGGAGAATCGCCCGCGAAATCCGCTCTCTAGAGCGATTTGGGGGAGGCGGAGCCAAAAATTGTGGCTCGCCCGCCGCTCACGGCTCGCCTCCCCGGGAGGAGGGACCCACGGATGGCCGGCGCGGCTGGAGGTCGCCGACTAGCGTGGTGGAGGCGAGCTTTGGCGCCGGAGACCGGGACGGTGCCGTCCGCCACGAGAGAGGGAGATGGAGAGCTTGAGGGGCGGCGAGCACGGGATGCAGACGGAGCTGTGGGCGTACGCACCTCGACGGTCGCCGACCGTGCCTCCGTGCGGCCTGTGCCTGCCGCCGGCCGCCATGGAGGGAGCTCGACTGAGCTGCCGGGGATGGTCGGCCGGCGAGGACCCGCCCGGGAGTTTCTACGGCGGCCGACGTCTCCGCTGCTTCCCGAGACCCCGACGACGCTCCTCGACCTCCTCGTCCTTGGCGGTGTCGCGCTCGTGCGGGAGATCGGCAGGGGTGGGGCCTCCGCGGTGTCGTGCTCGTGTGGGAGATCGGCAGGGGTGGACCGACGGGGATGCAAGCGAATGGATAAGGCCAGGGAAGGGTGCGGTAGAGATTGGAGAGGAGAGATAAAAAAATAAAAAATAGAGGAAATTGAGAAGGAAAGAATAAAAGGAAATAGAAAATAGGAGGAAAAAGGAAATAAAAAAAGAAAAGCAAAGGGTATTATGGACATTTCACTTTCTACACAGCCAGGAGAAGCTGTTTTGCCAAACGTTTTTCTAAAACGGATTCAGCTCCCTCACAGAATCCGCTTCACCGACACAAATGCCACGGGAGCTGCCACATAAGCTTTGAAAGTCGAGACTCAGTACTATATCTTTTACTGATGGGGTCTAAAGTCACTAAAATCTTCTTCAAAAGTGCTCCTGGTAACAAAGCTTTTCCAGCTTGAAAACCCTTTATCACATAACAGTGTAGCGAACATGCCTTCATAAGCCATTTGTTCGAGTTTGATTTTGGTGATTAATGACAACATGATCAATGAGACTAATCAAATTGTTAAGTATGTCTTTATAGGCATTACTAGGTCCATAGATATTACCATAAGTAAACATATTATGATCAAGTTAAGATATCATACCACAAGTTAGCATACCGTACACAAGTTAACATGTGCATAGAAAAAATGAGGACTGACTATAAGTGATGGCATGTTAAGTAATGGTATGTTAAGTGGAGAATTGCTCCGGTACTCCCTTTTCAAAATTTTAGCACAAATATTAAAGCAGCTTATTAACTAATTACACATTTTGTTAATTAATTCCCGTATGGGTTTTTTTTAATGGAACCAGCCCTACCTGACCCGGTCCATGTGTAGAGCTGAGCGGCCTCGACAACAATGCGAGCAATAAACTCTGGCCAGTGCGGCTGTCGCGCAAGAAGGGTTCAAGGATGGTTGGCGCGGCTGTCGGCAAGGTGGTGGGAGCGCGTCCGACTCCCGGACCAGGGTTTTTTTTACCGTTGGTAACCGCTGCGGTTACCGCGGTAACCGTTTATACCGCCGCGGTGCGGTAACGGTACCGCGCGGTAGATACCCTTAGGGTTTTTCAAATTTGAATTTGAATTCAAAAAAAAATGAAAAAATCAATAAAAATCTCCAAAAAATAGTTCATGATTTATAGAATCTGATGGTGTTGAAAGTTTTCAAATTTGAGTGCATTTGGTATTTATTTCGAGGTTTAGAAGTTATAAAAAGAAAAAGAAAAAATGGCCGGCCCGTTAAGGCCCATGAGGCCCAAATTGCTTGGACAACCCTAGAAGCGCCTGACCGGCTCCCGCCTGCGACCTCACGCCTCGACTCCCGTCCGCACTTTTAGCAGAGTCCGCCGGAGCTCCTCGTCCGCTGCCCATTGGCCAGATATGGTGCACATGGCCGGGCTGAGCCCCTTATCACTGCTGTGATGAGCGGCCTTGATACCATCATGTTTGAATTTTTTCATTTGTGTAGAAACTAGAAAGTAGCTTTAGGATTTAGGTATCATTTGCATTCAGGTAGGATTTGTGTTAGGATTTAGGTTTATTTTGCTTTAGGATTTTAGGTAGGATTTAGGATGTGAGGTAGAGCCTAGAGGTAGAAATAGAATTGTTGCTTTAGGATTTGTATGTAGGATTTTGGAGATGTTAGGTAGGATTTGTGGTAGGATCCAATTTTAGTTAGGATTTGTTTCAGATTTAGGTACATTTTCTTTAGGTATACGATTAAGTAAGTCTTTTGTTTGTGTTGGCATTTATGCGGTGTAGACAATGTCGAGCACCTAAAGATCCCGTATGGGAACATGGTGACAATCTAGCTCCTGGATGGCGATGCAACTCCGCGTCCCAAATGGGGGTCTTTCCTTTCTACCATTGAACTTTTATTGTGTTGTATGACTTGTATCGAATTATTTGTATTTGAACTATCAACTCACTTATGCACGCCTAATATTATTGTGTTTGGTGTGGTATTTCTATGCATAACTATAAATTATTGATTGGGGTGGTATTTAACACTACTTTGTGCCAACATCATGCCAAAATTTTCATTTCTTTCAAGCCGGAGACCCTTTTTCATTGCAGCGGTTTTAATTCATTCCGTAGCGGTTTTAGTTCGTACCGCAGCGGTATAAATAATTTATACCGCGGTATACCGCTGGTTACCGTTTGTATAGGCGATTTTGGTTTGGATTTTGAATTCGAGCGGTATACCATTTATACCGCAGCGGTATACCGTTACCGCTGGGTAGCGGTATATATATACCGGTCGGTAAAAAAAACCCTGTCCCGGACGGCGACGTCGGTGAGTTCCTGCGGCGCCACGAACTTGCCGTCTTCGGCTCGCCGCCGCCGCTCCTCATGTTTGTCGAAGATATTCTCAAAGAATCGGTCCTAAATCTCGGTCAGCCGTTTCATTCGCTGGATGCAGCCTTGCAGGTCGAGTCAGCCCAGCCACGGGGTCCATTATATTGATCCGACGTTGCCCACCGCAAAGGCCTCGTCCAGCGTGCGCTGAAACGCCTCGCCGTCGGTGTTGCCATAACAGCGTGACCAATTCTCCCCAATCGCGATGTTCCGCAGCGTGAAGCTGGTCACGTGCTCCTTGAACTCTCTCCACACCGTCAGTGTGCCGCAGGAACTCGCCAACATCGCTGCCGGAGGTGCTTGAACTCGACAGCGGCAGAGAGATTGCGAATTGGGGAAGGGAGCGGATGGTGGTGTCGACGGCCTGTTGTTCGGGTACATATATGGGATAGTGGAATGGGGAAGGGAGCGGATGGGGGTGCCGGTGGCGGAGAGCTGGGGCCGATGGAGAGTACGGGGCCGTGACCGTGAGGGAGGGAGGGAGAGTCGACGCCGAGACAGATGCAAATGGGCTGGGCGTGGACCATATGAGAATAGGGCCGGGTGTATTCGAAACCCATCCGAATTAATTAATAAATTAACAGGTTGCTTTAATATTGGTGCTAAAACCTAAAAAGGGAGTACCAGAGTAGTTCTCTGTTAAGTGATGTATGTTAAGTTCAAGTGATGTCAAGTGGAAGACGCAAAGAAAATAAAAAGGCATCGTCAAATGAACCGACGGTACAATTTTTACATGCGTCAGATGAATGGAAGAGACGAAGCAGCAGAAGACAGTAGCCCCGGATGAACCGACGGTCTATTGACAGGCACCGTCGGTCTATCCGATGTTCAGAGAAATCAAGACAGAGAGCAGCGGGTTGAAGATTTGTAGCACTGGATGAACCGATGGGTCAGCAGCGGTTCATCCGATGTATGACAACTAACGAGCGACGATTGCAAACTCTTCAGCATCGGATGAACCGATGGTCAAAGGGAATCAAGTAGCGGTTCATCCGACGATAATGAAATGTGTTACAAAGAGGATTTGACCGCGGAGTCTTCAGTACCGGATGAACCGACAGTGCGTCGATCAACGCGTCGTATGATTTGTGTCAACGGTCAAGTGAGGTGGAAGGCAACGTAGCACCGGATGAACCGACACCCGGAAAAAGCATAGT
This sequence comes from Cenchrus purpureus, assembly GCA_022644695.1. Taxonomy (NCBI): domain Eukaryota; kingdom Viridiplantae; phylum Streptophyta; class Magnoliopsida; order Poales; family Poaceae; genus Cenchrus; species Cenchrus purpureus. Next base: position 29,394,519 of record CP053456.1, on the reverse strand, counting down.
GTCGGATCATCCGATGGTACTACTTTCAACAGCTTTTAGCCAACGACTAGTTTGTTGCCTTGGGCTATTTATACCCCTTCCACCCCGCCTTTGAGGTTGCTGGATTGTGTGGAAGTGTAGAGGAGTGCAAGACACTTAGAAGATCATATCCAATCCATCCAAGTGCCAAATTTCTCATCCAAAGACTTGCACATGCTCTGTATATGTGCTTAGTGCTAGGCTTAGCTTAGAGCTGAGTGAGTGCAAGGTGCGCCTACCTTGTGAGGTGATTCTTGAGTGGACCAAGCTGTACAAGGTGCGCCGGAAGCCTTGGGGCCTAAGTGGCTCACCGACAATCATCTTCAACCCTCCGACTTGGTGTGGAGTGGTGAGGACACTTTGTGCGGGGGACGTGGAGGCCCCCTTTCCTTGGTGGAGAAGCTCCTTAGTGGAGGCGGCATCAAGGTGACCAAGGGAGCTTGGCGAGTGCCTTAGGGCCTATTTGGAAGGGCTCCGGCTCCACCCAAAACAGCTCTGGCTCCAGCTCCTCCGGTGGAGTGGCTCTTCTGGTGGAGCTAGAGCCGTTTTAAGAAAACGTTTGGCAAAACGGCTTCTCCTGACTGTGTAAAAGTGAAATGTCCATAATGCCCTTTCTTTTTTTTCTCCGGCATCCTTATCTTCTCTAGATTATTCCACAGAACCCCCGTGCCCACCAGAGCCCACCATAGATACCCGCTGGCGGGGCCTCTGCCTCCATGGGCGGACGCCGCCGCGGCCTCCGCCTCCGCCTCCACGGGCGGGCGCCGCCACGGACTCCACCTTCTCCTTCCTCCCGGCGGGGCCTCCGCCGCCTCCTCCTCCACACGCGGAAACATGGCGGGGTGGCGGCGCACCGGTGCTCCCCCACCAAAATTCGACGGCGTGGAACCCACCGGCCGCCTCTTCCGCGCCCTGGAGCCCACCGCCGGCCACCTTGTCCGCGCCTTGGAGCCGTCGCCTCCGCGCCCTGGAGCTCCCCGCCCTAGGCGGATCTGCGCCGCGCTACCGGCGAGCTCACTCAGCACGCTTCTCACCGGGGTGCCACGCTGCCGTTGTAGTCGCCGCTGCCTCGCCCCGCCGCCGCCGCCTCGCCTCCGCCCCGCCCCGCGCCCAACCTCCCCCTGCCGCTGCAGGCGCCAGCATCGGCGGGCCCCACCCGAGGGCAACGATGGGTTAGTGGGGCGGAGCCGGATGGAGCCACGAAAATGTGGCTCCGCCTCCCCTTCGGAAGCTGCGAGGGGCTCCAGCGGCAGCTCCACTCCTGGAGCTGGTGGCAAATCAACCGTTTGGCAGGGCTCCGGACGGAGCCGCTCGTGGAGCCCTGCCAAATAGGCCCTTAGTGGCGAGCCTTTGTGGCAAGTCAAGTGGTGCTCTTGGGAGACTTGGTGTGAAGCAAAACTCTTGTGTAGAGTGCTTCAACAACGTGGACTAGGGGTGGCTTAGTGCCTACCGATACCACGGGATAAATCGCGTGTCAAGAGTTTGCTTCCTATCATCCCTCTTTACGTTTCCGCATTACTCTCTTGCAATCCTTGCTTGCCTTTACTTCCCTAGAGTAGTATGATGTTAGGATTGACTATAGGTTGCAAAACTTATTTTGGGATGAGGGTTTCACACTAGATCAACCTTAGATTGCACATCTAGATAGAATTGATCTAGTTTACTTTATGCATAGTAGTGGAAGCCATAGGTTAAGTTTTTAAGAAGCCTAATTCACTCCTTCCCCCTCTTAGGCTACGAGCATCCGATTCCTTACAAACAGGAGTTCAAAATAAAATATTGAAACTGGCTCAAGGAATTTGGCACACCACACATTGTAATCACCGTGACACTTCAAGCATGATAAAGCAGCAGGCAACAGAAGTATATATAGAACCATCTTCTTGAGGCCATGAAGCATTAGAATCAGAATCCTTGACTTGCAGAACAGAATTGTCCTTTTTCAAAGTTTCCTAGAATATCTTGCCAAAAAGGTTCATATGCATAGGACTTGCTTCCAAAAGAAACAGTAAGGCTTTTGCTTTAACCTTTGATGCGGTTAAGATACAGTGATGAAGAAAATGGGAGTATTGATGACCACTATAGATGATATCATGTGGAACACAATATAGTCTGTGCTCCATCCTGCATATCTTTCTGTGTGATGGATACAACTCAACATCTTCAGCAAGCAATGATCAGCAAATTCAAGATTCCATTTAGTAGCAAAATGAAGAACAATGTGATAAGCTTGCTGAATGGTGGTGACATGAATATCCAAGTCCCATAATAGATAGGATTATGATCTCTAACCAGTTTTTTGTAGACAACAGCACAACATCTCCATGTCAACATCAGTAATATATAGACACATCAAAGCAGCAGGAACAAAAGCCGGTGAACAACTAGAGCTGCAACCAGCCAATTTTGTGAACATCCAATTTACAAGGTCCAGGAGTTTGACAGGAGAAAGGAATTTTGACAGTGCACAAACCATGTAGAAATTTGGCAAAAGTAGTCCAACGTTTACTTTGCCCGTGCAGAGCTCAAACTTCTCCTTGAACAGCAACAGTATGTTCTCCAGTAGAAGATTTGGGGCAGCAAACAGTGATTCGTGGGATTTTTTTTAGATAAAGGAACATGCGTTCCGGCCTCATCACCCAAACCGTGCCTACATCCATAATACAAAAACAACATCATCTACGCTGCACCCCACCAACCATGGACCGAACAACACCTTGCCTAACAGCGTTGCAACACTGTAGGCATAGGAGAAAAAAGAGAGAAGTCCTCCAGCACACACCGCCGGAGTAAACACAAGTTCAGGAAATGACCCAACACAATTCACTACTAAAAGCGAGACAACTAGCCCATAATTTGTTTCCGGGTATTCCACCCACTCCTGTTGAAGAAATCCAAAGCCACCGTCTCTAGCCAATGGCACCCTTCCTTCAAAATGCTTTGCTCTTCCTTCTTGGATAGGATGGACCAACTCCTAATCCAAAAGGACCCCTTAAACATCACTTGCAAAATTGATTTAGATTTTGAACGTTGAAAAACCATTTCATTCCTACATAGCCATAAGGCCCAACAAGAATCCGTCACCCCAATTAACACTTGACCTCTTTACTTATTTGGAAAACTCCTAAGCCAAAGACCAAAAAGATCATTAACGCTTGCAGGCCCTCTAATACCAAAAGTGATACAAATTGTCATCCACATCAACTTGGCCATTGGGCACTCAAAAAAGAGATGTTGAATACTCTCCTGCTTGTTACAAAAGAGCAGCATATGCACCCCATCCACTTCCTTTTAGCTAAATTATCTTTTGTCAGGATCACACCTTTCCTAAGGTACCAGAAGAAGATTTTTTTGGGGGGATTTTGGCCCTTCACGTACAACAATTAAAAGGTATCCCCGTTCACTTCACCAAGTCGTTGTACATGTTCTTAACTGTAAAGTTCTTATTAGCTGTCCATATGAACGAATCATTGTGTTCATTGAGGTTAATATTGAGGATACTCCCCACCAGACGTAACCAATTGTCCCAGCTTCCCCCACTAAAGCTCTTCTAAAAGAAACATTTAGTGGAGTGGTACTTAGTACCTGAGCAATCGTAACATTTTTCTTTCTTACTGTATTGTAGAGAGACGGATACTTCTTCATCAAAGGTTTATCACCAATCTAGAGATCCTCCCAAAACCTAGTTTGGTGGCCACTCTGAATCTTGAATCTCCCTCTCTCCATTAGCAAGCTTTTGACTTCCATTAAGCCAGACTAAAAGTGTGAGTCCCTTTTTTACTCTCCACCTGAGAGAGAGTCTTATTCCTAAAATACTTTTTCCTGAGAATATCTTGCCACATACCCTCTTCATTTACTAACTTAAACAACCACTTACTCAACAAGCACTTATTCTGAATGTCCAGGTCTACAATACCCAACCCCTCTATGCTCTTAGGTTTGTTAAGGATACCCCATCTTGCAAGCCTATATTTCTTCTTGTGCTCATCACATTGCCAAAAAAATCTTGACCTGTAATAGTCCGATTTTCCAACACTCCTTTAGGAATTCGGAAAAGGACATCATGAACATCGGCATATTAGAAAGCACCGAATTGATTAAAACTAATCTCAGCTTGCCCTTCCAACTACTCAGTTTCTTCTGAAATCTTTCCTTCACACCCCCTCCAATCTTTGTTAAAGAGTTTTCGGGGGCTCATCGGAATCCCCAAATATCTGAAAGGCTGTGTGCCTTCCTTACAACCAAAAAGTTCTACATACTCAGACACTCTTTTTTTAGTTTCCCCAAAGCTAAATAGTTCACTCTTGTGGAAATTAATCTTAAGGCCCGACAACTTCTCAAACGCACTTAGTACTAGTTTCAAGTTCTTGGCCTTTTCTAAATCATCGTCAAGCAATAAAATTGTGTCATATGCATATTGCAAGATGGAAAGTCCGTCCTCCACTAAATGAGGCACCAGACCATCGAAGTGTCCCAAATTCTTGGATCACTCAATCAGGATTGCCAGCATATCTGCTATCAAATTAAATAGGATGGGCGACAAAGGATCGCCCTGCCTCAAGCCTTTCTTGGTTTGAAAGTAATGCCCCGTCTCGTCGTACCCCCCTTCACAATTTTGTCTATCCATTGACACCACTTCCCAGAGAAACCTTTTAGTCTCAGAACTTGTTGCAAGAAGGTCCAGTTGACCTTGTCATATGCCTTTTCAAAGTCTAGCTTAAGAATGAGGCCATTTAGCTTTTTTCTCTTCAGCTCATGTATTGTTTCATATAGTATAACCAGTCCTTCTAAGATATATCTTCCAGGTAGGAAAGCTGTCTGTGAAGGTTTGATGATTTGCATGCTATTGACGAAAGTCTGTTAGCCAACACCTTCGTAAAGATTTTGAAACTAATGTTTAACATGCAAATTGGTCTATATTGCTGGATTTTCTTTGCCTCCTGTTCTTTTGATAGTAGCGTAATTATTCCAAAATTAAGGCAAAAAAAAGGTAAGTTACAAGCGTGGAAGTCTCTAAACATGGCCATTAGGTCATCCTTAATGAGACTTCAGAAGACCTAGTAGAATTCAGCCGGGAACCCGTCCGGCCGAGGGGCTTTATTATGTTTCATCTGAAAAACTGTTTCCCGCACTTCCTTTTCTGAGAACTCAGCTTCCAGTAACCCATTCTCCATAGGTGTGATTTGAGGGATATCCTCCACCATGGATTCGTTCAATTTCAGGTTATTACGCTCTGGTTCTCCAAAGAGACTCTTATAGTAATTCGTGATGTATTTATTTAGTTGCTCCTCTCCTTCCACAGTTCCATCCTCCTGTTCGAGTCGGAAAATTCTAGTTTCCCTCCTCTTCCCATTTGCTACCATTTGGAAGTATCTCGTGTTACTATCTCCCTTTAAAATCTTGGTTGTCTTGGCCCTTTGGAACCACTTTATTTCCTCTTCCCTCAAAAGTTGAGCCAACCTACTATTAACACTTTGCTTAAGATCCCATTCTTGCTGGCTTAGCAGCTGGATCTCCGCCTTTTTGTCAAGTTCTTCAGCTTTTCTCACCAATTCTTGCTTTTCCTTTTTATACGCTCCATTCATATTCTTTGCCCATCCCCTTAGGAATTGCCTTAGCCTCCTAATCTTATTTTGCCATTTTTGCATAGGGGATGTCCCCTTATTTTCTTTGGTCCAAACCTCTGCAACCAAATAAAAAAAACCATCCTTCAATAACCACCCCAACTCAAATTTAAATGGTGGTTGGCTCCCTCCCTTTCCTTTATCCTCCATGCTAAGCAAAAGCGGGGTGTGGTCTGAAATCTCTCTACTAAGTGCCTGTACCATCGCCAATGGGAAGTTTTGTTCCCATTCGGTGCTAACAAGCACCCTGTCAAATTTCTCATATGTAGGCACCCTACGAGAGTTTGCCCACGTAAACTTGCGACCCGACATTTCAATATCACGGAAGTCCATGCTATCAATGACTGCATTGAATAAGAAAGGCCACCTCTCATCGAATCTATCATTGTTCTTCTCCGAACTATTACGGATAATGTTAAAATCTCCATCAATGCACAAAGGCAGCCTCTTGTTCCTGCAAGATCGCACCAATTCCATAAGGAAAGATTCCTTAAATTCGGGTTGAGCTGCTCCATACACAGCCACCAACACCCACTTGAAATCGTTCATTCTATCTCTCAACCTAAACTTCACAAAGAAATCTCCCTCATCTATGCCTCCTATATCCATCACATCAAAATTAACACCTAACAGGATACCACTAGACCTCCCATGCGGTGCCGTCCAATGCCAAATGAAATTTCTCCCACCACTAAAATTATTTAGTGTGTCCTGGGAAAAATCCTTCTTACATGTTTCCAAAGAGCGATAAAATCTAAGTTTTGCTCTCTGGATGTATCCCTCAAAATTTTTGTTTTAGCCAAGTCACTAAGACCTCTGATATTCCAAAATATTCCTTTCGTTTGTAATCCTTCTTAGAAAATTTGGCCCTCCTAATTTTGTGGGATGGGCGATCATCTCTAGAGTATTTAGCTTCAAAGCTACCAACCATTAGTAAAAGGTCATACGATTTACCCAAAAGCTTTAGAACAAAATGATCTAAAAGGTGCAGATTTTCCTTCGAAAAAACAGCCAAAGCTTCCTCTAGATGTTCCAAACTTCCATCTGATAAATTCTAACAATTGGATAAAGAGCGTGACAAAGACAAGGCAATTATAGGATGGTGAACAACACAATCAACAATGTCTTGGATATGTTGAACTGGATAGGGCATGTCTGTAGATTTTGACTTTCTGTCAGTAGCCAAAACTTGAATATGCTCAAATACCCCATCAACAAGAGCAAAGCACAAATTGCATATCTGTTCAAGGGTATTTGAAGACTCAATGGTATATGATGATAGCAGGTGATGACTCCAGAACAAGATGACTCTCAGATAAAGGTAAGCTCAGTGAATGTACATTCAGGCAGTTTTAACTTGGAAAAGTCTTAGAAGTGCATCCTTATGTGCTTCCCAGATAATCGTGGTTCAATATTGTAATGGAATATTCTCCGACTCGACACCACTGACGTTGGCAGATCAGCACCATTGCCAAGAGCTTAAGGAAGCCGCCTGCATTGCGTTCATGTCGTCGCCGATAGTACTAAGACTCTGCACGCGCATATATGCGCGCAGCGATCCGCGGCGCATCCTTCCGTATTAGAAGAGGTGGAAGGGTATAAAAATAAATTTGTTTTTTCTCTGGATTCCTGGTTTAAGTTTTCAAGAGGTGGAGGGGTAGAAACATAATTTCGTTTCTCTCTCAGGGTTCCTGATGTGAGTTAGATTTGGATTTGGCAAGTGAATTATGCCAAACTGTTGGAGATAAACTCTTTTTTTACTTGCCATATCTTTTTAAAAGTTGGCAAAACACAAGATTCGCCAAGTAAAATTTGGCAAACTGTTGGACATGCTCATATCACTTATTATTTTAACTAATTTTTTTCATCATACTATTCCGTTTTGATCTATTCATTTGATAAAACAAATAAATTTGCCAAATTGGTGATATATTTGTATAGAATTGCGAAATTTGTCATACCGTTTCCGATCGTTTTCATCCCTAGACTAGATACGTGCGTCTGGTCTTTTGTTTAAAATAAACTAGGTGATACCCTGCGCGTTGCTGCGGAAATTTTTAAACAAAATTTTAAGGTAACATGTGAAAGTAGAAACACCAAAGCGATTACATGACGATATTCATCTGTAAACAATATTATATATGAAAGCATGTTAATTTTGTTGAGAGGGAACCATTCTTAAATGATTGATCCTACATGTATTTCAACTGTGAGAATTTTATGGCGTGCTACTCGCAAATGTAATATGCTATTAGTCACAGAAAATCAATGAAGACATAAATATATTTTTCGGTGGATGTTGACATGGCTTGGTGGATGTTGACATGACTTATAGTGGATAGTGACATGACGTGTAGTGGGTTATGACGTGGCGCGTTGAGAGGCAGGAGAAATCGTTAGTGGGTACCAATTATATAGTTGTATATGATATGATATGATGATATGATTTGAAGAGTTTTGGCATATATATACATATTAAAAAGTGGTTGGCAAAGAATATTTTGCTACTTAAGAATATGTTCCGATTTACTTCTGTATGGATTGGTTGAGATGCATATCGAGACGACTCGTACTCATGCAGGAATAGGATATATAGGGAGTAAATACTAGCAAAACAATCAGCTGGATATGTTTCCTTGTTTTTAGCTAGTTCGTTGACGTGTGTGTGTGTGTGTCCACACACACACACACACCACGTGATTGCATATCAAGCCTCCTGCTAGCCCCTTCCCCAATCCGCCGCCATGGCTATCAACTCCACCTCTGCAGTAAAACATGGCGATTGCCTATCCGAGACGTGGTCGAGGTGCGTAACGAGAAGCATCACCGCCGCGCACAACTTCGAGGTGACCAACTTCTCGCAGCTCGACGCTCGACGGCATGGGCGCCGGCAACTTCGTCTCAGCTCGAGCACCTTCAGCGTCGGCGCCTACGACTGGAGGATCAACCTGTACCCTGACGGGAACGACAAGGACAACAAAGGCGCTTATGTGTCGGCCTTCTTGTATTTCATCAGTGGAACAGCAAGCAGTGTGACGGTGAAATTGACATTAAGCTTGTTGGGCAAAGGTGCTCAGGTGTCGAAACAGAACACGGACACAAGGACCTTCCCATCAGTTCGTACCGATTGGGGCTGGTCCAAGTTCATCGAGAAACCCAAGCTGCAAGAGTTTCTGAGCCTCAACCATGGTCTCTTCACGATCAGATGCGTTCTGACTTTGATAGATGTGCCTCACACCGAAGAGGCACGAAGCGCCATTGTGATTCCAGAGCCAAAGCTGCGCCAAGATCTCACGGGCATGTTGAAGAACGGGGAAGGTGCAGATGTGACATTCAGCGTGCGAGACCATCTGTTTCCTGCACACAAGTACATCTTGGCTGCGCGATCCATGGTGTTCAAGGCGGAGCTGTTTGGTTCAATGAAGGAGAAGGATACACAGTGCATCAAGATTGATGACATGGAGCCTGCCACATTCGAGGCGCTCCTTCACTTCTTGTACACGGATTCTCTACTAGATCAATGCGCCGATGATGATGCAGATAGGAACGCGGCGATGCAGCACCTGTTCGTTGCAGCGGATCGATACGGGCTGGAGAGGCTAGGGTTGATGTGCGAGGCGAAGCTATGCCAGTGCATCGATGTTGAAACAGTTGCCACTATCCTAGCTTTTGTTGATTGATGATCCAAATTCATTGCAAAGAGGCAGGCTAACTTCAGACGAAGCGTAGCGGAGGCCCGACGAAGCGTAGCGGAGGCCCGCCGGAGGCTATGGCCGGAGCGGAGCGGAGTCTGAAGTTAGCCCATTGGGCTGTACCCCGTTTGGCCAGGTCGCGACTGGGGGGGGGCCCCGCGCGTCTGGTCATTTAAACCCGTTAGGGTTTTCCATTGGAGATTGATTCATTCTACTTCTTGTAAGCCGCCGCCGTTAGCGTTTGTAACTGGACCCCGATCATAGTGAAGTTGCTTGCTGGCTGGCGCCCGTGGTTTTTCCCTCTCGTGTTGGGAGGGTTTTCCACGTTAAATCTCGTGTCTCCTTGCGGTTTGATCTCTTTTACTTCTCGTCGTTTTGGCCATTGTTTATAACAGCTTTAGCGGAGCAGCACCACTGGGCGCCGCTCAAAGATGCTTGCCTTGGATTTATAGCTTCGTCGCCAAATGTGCTCGGTGTCGTCTTGAAAACCGATGAATTCAAGCATCTCCAAGCAAGCTGCCCTTCGATCACGAAGGAGATTTTGGACAAGGTCGCTGCTGTCTGGAGTGAGACAACGAGTAGTGTCAATGGAAATAATACAGCTGAATAGATTTAGTTAGTATTATTCCATCACTTTGTAGCACATTATTACTGGTTTATCCACTGAAACACTCCTAATTTGGAGAATGTGTGATGATGCTTGTTCCACTGCTACAATCAAATTTAAAGAAATCCATTAGGTTGTGGCATTATTTTCACCTTCGGTTCTTCTCACTTTTACCTGTTTTATTCATGTTCGTGTGAGTTAAATTATGGATCTGGTTGTATTGTGAAGACCAAATTCTTGAGTTGTATCTTTCTTGCAGGCTCCTACATGGATTTTTCTTTAACGGCTGCTACATGGATTTTCGATGGAAGAAGGCGATTGCTTCAGGTTAATTTATCACACATCTCGTGATGCTCTTGGTGCTGTTATGATGGAAACAGATGGGTTCCTGATGCACACCCCGCGCGCTCGGCCTCCTTGCTTCGGTGACCGCCGGATGCGGCCTGATCCGGCACTCGCTTTGCCTGGGCCGGCCGGCACGAGAGCTTTGGTGGCCGCCTTGCCGAGAAAGTGGTTGGCAAAGAATATTTTGCTGCTAAGAATATGTTCCGATTTAACAATAAACCATGTGATTCAACTTCGGTATGGATTGGCTAAGATGCATATCGAGACCGACTCCTACTCACGTGGGATAGGACGAACCAGATATGTTTTCTAGCAACAATCAGGATAGTACTGTAGGAGTTCGTTGAGATGTATACGTAGATACCACGCGTGATTGCATCAAGCCTCCCACTTCGATTTTATAAGCAAGCTAAGGCCCTCGATCTGCCAAAGCCCCTCGCCCAATTTGCCATGGCTATCAACTCCACCTCTGCAGTAAAACATGGCGAGTGCCTATCCGAGACGTCGTCGAAGTGCGTAACGAGAAGCTTCACCGCCGCGCACAAGTTTGAGGTGACCAACTTCTCTCAGCTCGAAGGCATGGGCGCCGGCAAGTTCGTCAGCTCGAGCACCTTCAGCGTCGGCGGTCGCGACTGGAAAATCAGGTTCTTCCCTGACGGTAGCAGACCAGAGTACAGAGACAACGATTTTGTATCGGCGTCCTTGAATTTTGTTAAAGGAGAAATAGGGGTGAGGGTTAAGTTCAGTATGAGCTTAGCTTTCGTCGGCAAAGGTGATGATCAAGTATCTTTAACGCGGTCACATACCTTTGACTCGATAGATAGCCACTGGGGCTGGGGTCACTTCTTCAAGAAATCCAAGCTCAAAGAGTTGTTGCAGGGCCCTAAGCAGGACGACAGTTTCACAATCAGGTGTGTTCTGACTGTCATGGATGAACCTCACACAGAAGATGTAACCGTTCTAGTCCCACAGTCAAAGCTACACCAAGATCTCTCGCACATGTTGAAGAACGGGGAAGGCGCAGATGTGACATTCAGTGTGGGCGGTCAACTGTTTTCTGCTCACAAGTGCATGCTGGCCGCACGGTCCATGGTGTTCAAGGCCGAGTTCTTCGGCGCGATGAAGGAAAAGGACGAGGAGTGCATCAGGATTGAAGACATGGAGCCTGCAATATTCGAGGCACTCCTGCACTTCGTCTACACAGATTCACTGCCGGACGCCGTCGCCGATAAAACTGTGGCGATGCAGCACTTGCTGGTCGCCGCGGATCGGTATGGGCTGGACAGGCTTCGGCTGATGTGCGAGGCCAAGCTTTGCCACGGCATCGATGCGGAAACTTTCGCCACCACTCTTGCTCTAGCGGACCAGCACCGCTGCACGCTTCTCAAAGACGCCTGCCTCACGTTTGTTGCCTCAGGAGACGATGCACTTGGTGCTGTCATGAAAACAGATGGGTTCAAGCATCTGGTTGCGAGCTGGCCTTTTGTTGCCGTGGAGATTCTAGACAAGATCGCCAAAGCCAAGAGTCAGTAGTGTTAAGCTGTGACTTCAGCTGAATATTGTATAACAGTGATGGATTTTTTTCGTTAGTTGGGCTGTACCTCTGTCATTATTTAATCATCTTTCACCTGAAAACGTTTGTGACTTAAGCTGAATAGTACAATAACAGTGATGGATTTTTGTTTGTTGAGCTCTAGCTCTATCATTTTTCAATCGTCTTTTACCTGAAAACATGATCCACCTACTGGTACTACTACAATAATAAAGATAACAGCTAGATAGGTGAGACCCACTACAAATCCTGGATAGGTTTTGTTGAATAATCTGAAGCGGTAATGCCCGGAGGTAGACGTCCGACGCAGCGGACGCCTTCCACCAACTACTCCTCGCACTTATTGTTATCTACCCCACCTACCGCTCCATTGCCTTATCCAAAGCTCCACACTGGCACCATTCATCTCTCTCCCTTCTCTCTGCTACATGTCATGGATTCTCTCTCCCTTCTCTCTGCTGCATGATATGGATACGGGCGGCGAGCTGCTCTGCTCCGGGGCGCAGGCTGCCACTCCCCTGCGGTCGGCGCAGGCCGTCGCTCTCCTCCATGGCCACGCCAGCGGCAGGCGGCGCGTGGCGAGCCGCCGCCATGGACGGAAGAGAGCTCGCCTGGGCGCAGACGCTAGCCGACCAGCGCGCGGGCGTGCGTCTTGGGCTGCTGCAGCGCGGAGCTCGCGGCAAGGGCGGAGGCGGCGGCGGGCGGCCTCTCCTCCGGTGTCGGCGCGGCCAGGCGGGGGCGTGCGGGCCGCAGCCGTGGGGAGCTCGCCTGGTAGGGGTGGGCGTTCGGTCATTTCGGTTCGGTCTATTCGGTGTTTGGGAATTTCGGGTTTTGGAAAAGTGAGGACCGAAGTTTTGAAAAGAATAATAGGAACCGAACCCGAATAGACCGATTATTTCGGTTTGGTCTATTCGGTCCACCGAATTACCCGAATTTTCATAGGTATCCCTGTAACCTCTCAAAACTCTATGGTAGAAATTTAAATTCCCAGCTCATTTCAAGTCTATATGGATTTAAGGACTACTTGACTAAAGCAAGTAACTAACAAGTTCATGAAAACATTTAAAAAATAGTTTAAAACACAAAGTTGTAACATCGTAGTTTGATTCAAAATATGCAACTATATTGAATTTCGGGTTATTCGGGTTATAGACTACAAGAATCGAAACCGAAACCGAACTCCGAATTATAAATTTATTTGGACCAAACCCGAATCTCGAAACCCGAATAGACCGACAATTCGGGTTATTTGGGTTCGGTTCGGTACGGTTTTCGGGTTTCGTGTTCAAAGTGCCCACCCCTATCGCCTGGTGTTGCTCCGTCGTCGGCGCGCCCTCCTTTGCCTCCGCACCGCACCACGCCGCCGCTGAGGAGGCCTCCTGTTGACACCGTTTTTTAGAAAAACAGGTCAAAAGGGATAAAGAAAAGCAGCCAATGAGAACAGAAGTGCAATCGGCCGATTGAAGAGAGAGAAAGATGGTCAACAGGACTAGCCGATGGTCAAGGGAGCTCAAGTCTGTTGATGGACCAGCGGGTCAAACCAATCGGCCGATGGTCAACCGGAGGATCGGCGGATGGAAAGAGAGAAGGTGGTAATCAAAAGGATGCGCCAAAAGGAAAGCACGGTGGAGGCGGGTCAATCCACGATTGGCAAAGGGTCAAAGAGTCAGTTTTAGAGAGTTTTGGACTCCTGCGAGAGTCCTTTTCTATTGTTAGAAGTGTTTAGTTTCTTTAGATGCAAGTAAACAGTGCCGTAATCGGTTAGGAGTCGGGTTGTCCTCAGGACATAAATAGCGACCCTACGTGGTCAGGAAAAAGTGTACACACCAATATCAAACAAATCGCCTCCGGGCAAACCCTTTACTTTACAGCATCTACTTTATAGCATCTACTTTATAGCATCTACTTTTCGGCAACTTCGCCATTGCGTTTTTCCTCTTTTCTACAACGCCGTCCTTCAAGTTCATCGGGCTGCATCGATCGATCTCCGGCAAGCTTGTGAGTACCGTTTTACCGAATAACCCTAGGCTTTAACCTCCCGCGCATCGAGGTTTCGTCTAGTTCTTTATTCACCCCTTACCGGTATTAGCTAGATCTGCAAGTTTTTGTACCAATTCTTGTGGATTTTAGCTAATATCAACAATTATCCCACTCGATCTGGATCCCATCGGTTTCTAACACCGCAGCCGATTCCGACCTGTTCGAGTGCTGACGTCGTGATCGGCCGATCCAGCCGATCTATCTATCCACACCCGCGCGCCTCGGTCGCTCGAGCCGATCCCGCTTACGTATCGGCCGATTGGCTGGTACACGTGTTGCTAAAAGACCATCGGTTCTCTAGCCGATCCCTAATATTTTCCATTGTCAATCAGATTGACCGCACGCCCGCCATGCACGAGAGTTACGCAGGCCGCTGCTGAGGTGACGTCCTATTTTCGCGTCAACACCTCCATATGGCCGCGGGCGAGGAGGAGAACGCCGCCGCCGAGGAGGAGGCCTCCACGGCCTCCACGGCCTCCATGTTGCAAGTGTATGTTTTGGGTGTCCCAGAGGGTTTGAGAAAATGTTGCAAGTGTTTCATGTCAATGTTGCGAAGGCAGATCTCGATGTTGCAATGTTGCAAAATTAGATATGTTGCGGGTGTTGTTTTCGAATGTTGCGGATGTTGTTTTGAATATTGCGGAATTTCTTCTCCATGTTGAAACAGCCGTGCAACGTTTTCAACTCGTAATGTTGCATGCAACATGAGATGATGTTTCGGTGAGAAGTTTCCTGGCTTCCATTTGATGGCTGATGTGCTTCAAATCGGACGGCTGCGCAGATAGTTTTGATGTTTCATTTGTTGATTTTTCATGTTGCAGCTTTTGAGTTTCAATGTTTCACCGAACTCAAGCTTGTGGTGATTTTTGGTTTGCAATGTTGCATGAAACATCCCTTAATGTTGCGGTGGGATTTTTTCAGTCGGAAATGATGTTTACATTGAACTATTCTTTCACGTATTTTCAATGTTCCAACCTCATAAATTCGATGTTGCAGATGTTGTATGTGAATGTGGCAAGAGATGTCCGATATAATTACTGTGTATTTATTTATGATGCTACTGTAACCATCAGATTTAAACGAACGGTAATAGATGTGTCCGACGGGTGTTACTCCCGCCGGACGTCCGGGCGCTAGCAGGGCCCAATCTGAAGTTATCTACTTATTTACTGGAGTGGGATATGGACTATTTGATCTCATCTAGACTGTTGGATCTTAAAAAAAAATCCAACGATCAATATCATTTTTTTTTCTAATTAACTTGGTGATTTGGTGATCTTGAGAGCCAATGTGGTGACTTCTTTTGACCTTCAAACAAAAAACTAATAGATCAAAAGGAGTATTTTTTACATAAAAGGCAAAGGAAAAATATACCAATGCACTTTGAGATGAACTACACTTGATGTTCTCTTACCTTTATTTTTTGTGCGATCGACATTAATTGTTCTGAATGACTATACAACAAGAAACAAACAAGCATATCTTACGATCCATAATCAGACTACATCAAGCCCAGCCTTCGCTATGGCTGATGGATAAGAAAAACTGCGAGAGTATCCTGAGCTGCCATCTAAGAAAAATGTTGGTCTAACAGCAGGAGGTAGAGAACTCGTACAATCACCATTGAGCATGACCATGATATCCGACATTGTAGGCCGCTCGACAGGGTTCTGTTGAAGGCACAACAAACCAATGTTCATGCATTTTAGTACCTCACTTTCTGAGTGGTTTCTCCCTATAGAATTATCTATTATCTCCGTAACTGTTCCCTCAGACCAGTGTTTCCATACCTAGCATCAGTTCCAGGTACTCAATCAGTAACAAATTAAAACAATATATCGCTCACCATATTCAAGTAATACAACATGATATTTTCAGGACGAATACTTACAATGCTTACGATATCTTTATTTTGCTGGCAAAAGAAATGCCCACTGTTTCTCTGACCTGTTATGATCTCTATGACAAGAATGCCAAAACTGAACACATCAGACTTTGTGGAGTATTGTCCACGCATCACGTACTCTGGTGACATGTATCCACTGCAGCATGAAGAAATAATAGCATGATCAATTACGCCTGTGTTATGGGTACAAATGTAAAAATTGGTTAGTTAGTGGGTTAATTACAATGTTCCGACAATTCGGTTTGTGACATCCCGAGTCTGATTTTGCCCAAAAAGCCTGGCTAGGCCAAAGTCACCAATCTTAGGATTCATATCCGCATCCAACAAAATATTGCTTGCTTTCAAGTCGCGGTGAACAATCTTCTTCTGAGAGTCTTCATGAAGATATTGCAATCCACGAGCAACTCCTTCTATAATGTTGAACCGTTTTTTCCAGTTTAGCTGTCTTTTTTTCTCAGGTTCTAACAAAAAAACGACAGCCTCATGGTTGTTGCAAATTCATATATGTGAATAATGTGAACTTGATTATATATAAAAGGGTGACATAATAGTACCGAAAAGAATGGTGTCAAGACTTTTATTGGCCATATACTCGTAGACGAGCAACTTCTCTCCCTCTTCTAAGCAAAACCCCTCTAGTCGTACAAGATTCTTGTGGTGAAGTTTGGCCACCAGCACTAGCTCGTTCTTTAGCTCTTCTAGCCCCTGATCTGAACCCTTTGACAGCCTCTTCACTGCTACTTCTTGTCCAGAAAGAACGCCCTGAAGTTAAATGAGTCAAATATATATACCAAATGGTACAATGTACACTTTCTCACTATAATTGAGTAGTGCTAGATTCATGCTTTCTGTCTTAAGTTAGTTTAAGATTCTGGCTATCCTTTGATTTAAAAGATCCCTTATGTGCATTGTACATCAATCACTGGAACATTGTGCATCGAAGCTTGCTGCAAACTATTGCATGTCATTAGCTATTTACTTAAAGGGGTATCACCACACCATACCTTGTAAACTGAACCGAATCCCCCCTCACCAAGTTTATTGTTTTCGCTAAAGTTATCTGTTGCTGCTTGTAGCGATGACAGAGATAATAAAGTTGACTTGATGCTTTCAAAGTCGTCAACTGTACAAGAGAGTGAGTCCCATGCATAGTTCCATATATTGTTAGTGATAAAGAACTGAAATTTTCACAGCTTCATGCCAAAATATACAAAGGCCTTACTTTGGTGACGAAGCCCTGGCTTTTGGTGTCCTCTCTTCTTCCGCACATTCCACATGCAAAGGACTACGGTAGCTAAAACAGCAACAAGCACAACTGGCAGCACGATTCCAATAGTTTTGCCAACTGAATTACTTTTACCTGTGATTTCGCCAAAGATGATTCCGTTCAGGTACGTGTATCAGTTAATATAGTTGAAGATAATTCTCGAGTATCCAAGGTGGCAGAGAGAAACGCAATTTGTTACAGTATAAAAAGTTCCACGTCTGTTTGGGAAAGTTGGTACAACAAAATTGTTTTTTGGAAGCAAAACATGTAATTTGCCTGATACTAGTTGAATAGTTTAATACTCCCTCCGTCCTGTAAAAAGTGCAATCCTAGCTTTTGAAAACAATCCCACAAAGAATGCAATCCTAGAAAAATAGATCTAATTACCTTCCTAATTAAGTGGTCATATCTGATTTGCATGACAGAACTTACTGCATTTGGCAAATAAATAAGGGTATTATAGTCTTTTCATTCCTCTACCAATCTGTCTAAAAAACTAAAATTGCACTCTTTTATGGGACGGAGAGAGCATGGCAAAGAAGAGAGGATTGTTCAGATCTAAAAATATTCACGATCTAAATTAACCAAAGCTTAATTTACAGCTTGTGCGCACGCTGGGGAAAGTGTTGGGCTTGGTGTGATGAAGCATGCACTCGGTTCTCACTGACAAGAGAAGGAAGCAGCAGTCACCTCCTACAGTAGTAGGTTCCGGCGCCGGCGGCGCGGCCTCCTTGGCATTCATCCGCAGCGTCACCAACTCACCATCGGCTCCCCGGTGTAGAACCTGACTCGGTCCACCTGGGACCTCAGGTGACATCGCGAGCCGGAGATCCTGGAGGCGTCCCCGTTGGGCAGGAATCCACTCCCGTTAAACCACCGTGCAACCAGCTCGTGGAGGCACGTCCGGCACTGCGCCCGCGACAGGTCCGCCGCGCACTGTGCCGTGGACCAGATGTCGGGGATCCTCGGGTCCAGCCCCATCAGCCGCCCCGTCGCGAACATCCTCGTGGAATTCTCCACCGCGTACTGCACGGTGGCTTGGTGCAGCTTCGTGAGCGCGCGGTCGTAGGCCGCCACGTCGACACCGCTGCTGATGTTGTTGCCGCTGATGAGGCGCAGCTCGCCGGAGTTGTCGGTGGAGGCGAGGAAGTTGCGGTCGGAGATGCGGACGTAGCACTGGTTGTACTCGAGCGCGACGTCGCGGGAGCGGTTGCAGACGCGCTGCACGTCGCGGCCGGACCAGGTGCCGCAGTCGAAGCAGTCGGAGGAGCTGACGTCGCCGCGGCATTGCATGAGCCCGTAGACGCCGCCGGCGGAGCCGGTGGCGAAGAGCGACGGCGAGGAGGAGGCGTTGCTTTGGAGGTTGGTGATGAGCTGCAAGAAGAGGTTGGCTTGGTAGACGCTGCCCGAGGAGTAGTTGCCGCTGCTGCTGTCGCAGAGCGGCCACGGCTGCGACGCGACCAAGGGGCCAAGGAGTGCGATGAGCACCACCAGGACAGGACCCTTCCGAACTGCGCCGCCCCCCTGCATAGCCGGCACGAACAGATCCAAAAGAACAATTCTAAAAAAAAACAGACCCAAAAGAACTTGGTGATGAGATGTGAGCAAATTAGCTACTAATATAAATATAATGCATGCAGTGGCAGACTTGCAAAGGGACGAGCTGAGCTTCAAATGGGGATGCATCCAATCAACACGTACGGAGCCGCGTCAATGGATGGGGTTGCAGGAAGGAGCACATGCCCGGGACCATGGCCGGCTTACAGAGGCAGTAAAGCAACGCGTGGACCTCGCTTAAGACCGACCGGCCGTCTCTGCAGTCCGGCGTCCACATTGCCCCGGCCAGCGTCCACGAGACCAAGACCGTGGGTGAGTCAAGCTCTTTGCATTCATGGCTTCATGCACATGGAAAACGAGTAGCAGTGTCACTGGAAGTAATAGTAGTAGTACGCATGATGTCGTATCAGTATTCCATCACTTTTCTATCGCATTATCTATTGGTGTATCCATTGCAACACTCCTATTGGAGAATATGTACTGCTTCATCCACTGCTACAATGAAATTTCAAATAAATCCGTTAGGTTTTTGCTTTATTTTCTTCTCCAGTTCCTCACTTTTACTTTTTTTCCTTGTTGAATGTGCTTGCGTACGTTCAATCTGTGGGAGATTTGTGATCTTGCAGCAAGCTGCTGCTCTTTACCCTTGAAAGCAGTTTTGGATAGGATGGCTGGGGTTTGTACTGAGTTATAAGGAAATTAGATAAATTGTAATGATTTGACTTTTATTTGTATTGTGTTGACAATAGGTGATCTTTGTATGAATGTATGATATCAAAACATATTTTGTGAAAATGCAAAGAAGTTGTACGTGTCCAGCTCAACCAGCGGTCCTCCAGCTCACTGCCCGACTCTTGCTCGTGACACCACGGCGGTGCTGCCTTTCTTCTCAAAGATCTCTCTCTATGTTCAGGTGAATTAAGCTCGGTTAAATCATGAAGCTTGACCTCAACATCACCCCTATTCCTGGTCCATTAGGAGTATCGAATGTAGACTAGTTACAAAAATACTTACACGAATGAATCAGAAATTGTGAGACGAATCCATTAAGCCTAATTAATTCGTCATTAGAGATTGGTTACTGTAGCACAATATTGTCTAATCATGACATAATTAGGCTCGTTAGATTCATCTCAAAAATTAAGGTAGGGATTGTGGAATGAGTTTTGTCATTAATTCACATTTAATACTCCTAATTAATATTCATAGTTTGACATTTGCAACATTCACATAAAACATCTGGAACACCGGAAATCTAAGATTGCAACATGCAACAAATATGGGGAAAAAAAGAAGTTGCACGGGTGGAGAGGAAGATGCGAGCCAACGGTGGGAGTTCGCTCGCCCTCTCCTCTCACGACCTTGGCCGCGGGGAGCGGCGGTGGCTGGTGCGGCTCGCCACCGGCCTCGTGCGCCGCCGCCTTGGAACTCCCGCATCCACCCTCGTGCGTCGCGAGCCTGCGGGGGGGCTCGCTCCTGGCCTCTACGTCGAAGTTCTTGCAGTCGCGGAGGGCTGCTTGCTCGCAGGCAGCTTGAGCGAATGCTCGCGCAGCAGGGGCTCACCTCCGAGGTCGCTAGAGCGCCGCCGGCCTCGCGGAGGACTGCTGTCCCCGCACTTCCTCCCCCTGCCTCGAGCTCACCGGAGTCGCTGCTGAGGTTATCGAAGCACCACTGCCCCTGTCAGGGGGTTGAGATCTGGACAGATCCGCAAGGGGGGACCCAAGTGGTTGTAGGTTAATGGAGAGATCAGGGAACTAAGAACGTAGATGGTTGTACATAGGACGGGCACGGAAATCCCGGCGAGACACGAGGGACACGGTTCGGGCCTCCGGAGAGTAAAACCCTACGTCCAGTTTGGTGGTGGTATTATGCGAGAGAGCTGCCCCCGAGGAGGGCGCCCCAGGACGCCTTATATTGGCCGACGACCTTGGGCTACAAGTCAGTTTCCATCTATCCTAGTCGGTTACAACATGGAAGGCTTATCAGAACTGCCTTAGACTGTCTGGATTGTCTTGACCTGCACTCTAAGCTGTCTTCATGTCCTTGGGCCCACATGTCAGGTCGGGCAGGCCTACTATGTGCGCGGGTCTTCCGTAGGTCGGGCCCACCGCGGGACGGCCGAGACCACAGTCGGTGGGGACCCATGGGTACCCATGTCTCTCAAGCCCCCGATCGACGTGTCGGCGTAGCGGCCGAGACGAGGTCATGTCGAAGCGAAGTGAAGGCATGGCACCGCTGAGGTCGCGTAGGGTGCATGGGGATCCAAAAAAAGAAAAAGATGTCTTCAGTCTTGAGCGAAGTCGAACGTCGATCTGCTGGAGATCTTGATGCCAGGAGGTCGAAGCAGAAGACAAGCTGTCGAAACGTAGGATCTGCCGACCTGACTTGGATCAGGTAAAAAAAGTAGCCTCCGCGACCTTCCGAAAGGTCATAGTGCCAACCGTAGGTAGGTCGAGCAGAAGAGTAGTGGAAGAAGGCTTCCAGTAGGTCGATGCGACGTAGAAGAAGAAGGCGTCGTAAAACGCACTCGTGTAGTAGCCTCTGAGCAATAAAGCGGTCAGAATGGCTGGTTTGATGCTCCAGAAGAGAAAGAGAACCTACGACCTTCTGCTGTCATTATGACGCTCTGACGAACTGAGCCAATATGCCGAAATGCCTGGAATCTTGAGGAAGACGCCAAACACCGAAAGCTGCCATGACCTCGAGAGGGCGACGACGGAGACGTCGGGAGGTACGTGAGACCACAGACGCGGCACGGAGCGAGCCGGGAGGTCCGTAGACCTATAGAGGGCGACGAGGGAGCCGCCGAGAGGTCCGTAGACCTACAGCGGGTGACGACGGAGACGCCGGGAGGTCCGTAGATGTCACACATGTTTTTCCAAAGAAAACCAAGTGCCAACCTATATGCATGCCAGGATCAAGTTTCTTGCATATAGTGACATATAAGTGAATATAAAGCGATTATCACGTAAGAAAAAGAAAGATTATCAGAGTTTACGCTTAATCCTGGAAACGAAGACACCATACTCCACAAGCAGTCGACTGGGGGTTGCGTACGCCTAGAACTCCACAACATCTTCACGTCATCTTCATGTAGCAACTTCCTCTTCTCGAGCAACGTATATAGCAAGGGTGAGCACATGTCGTACTCAGCAAGTGTGAGGAAAGGATGAATGCAAAGGCTTTATAGTGGACTGGGCTCTAAGCATTTAGCATTTTAGTTGGTCAAATTTTATTAGCACCTGATTACTAAGTCATAAATATATACCAACCCACATTAAGCATAAAGGATAAGAGATACGCCATAAGCATATGGCTAACATAACCAGAGAGCACGATTTAAGTCCATCTTCAAGTTCAATTATCATGTGAGGGTCCAGGCCGCTCTTGACCGTGAGCACGGCTAATCGATTAGTTTTACACTCTGCAGAGGTTGTACACTTTCACCACAAGCAGTAAAGTTCAAGAACTTTGAACCCAACCATGCGGTGTTTGCAAGGCACCATACCACACTACCGAGGTGTGGTTGCATAGGGATGCTACATGGCCTTTACAAAGGTTCTCCAACAAGTAGTGACCCACAAGGTCCGGATCAGTTAGCAAGGTATAAAGTCCCCTAGCAGGTCAATACCCCACCATAGAAAGAACTCACCCGACCCCTGCTAGAGCGAGTCCATACCCAGCATCTGCCGATCCCTTGTCCTTATCAGGTAAGATCACCCCAAGCTAAAGTTCCTAATTAATTGGCCAAGACCAGTGCCCGTTTAGTCCTTGTGGTTGCACTGTTTTCCTGGGTGGTTCTCCATGTTCCGATTAACATAGCAAAGGTGGTCTTGTAATTAAAATTAACATAAAGGAACATAGAGCATAAAAGGTAACCATGTTGATTAACACCATCCCAGTTAAGCAAACTAAGCAGCATCTACCAACAGGATTAATTTAAGCAACCGGTTTATACAAGGCAATAGTAAAAAAAATACTAGTCATCATCCTTAATAGGAACCCATCAAAATTAATGCAAAGCATATGCAATGTGATTAAACATAGTTCTTAGGACAAAAGCACAAGGACACACTTGCCTTTAACCACACAGTAGTTGCTCAGAATTCTTCATCTTCATGCTCTCCAAAGTCTCGAACCACGCTCACTCTACTCGCATCAATCATCGGGCACAAGCATACAAAGCAAACAAACAAGCAATACTAAGAACAATACATCAATTAAAAGAAAGCTTTAAAAGAGCGCACTAAAGGAAGGACCCGATTCTAAGGATCACTAAAGCACACAAACCGTGCTAAAAAGAAAGGCTTGGCTGGATGCAGGGAACAACTTAATCTGAGCTAGAACTGGATTTAGAAAGATCTAAAGCTTACACAAGGCTAGATACACAAAACAGAACGTCTAACGAACGATTTGCATTTATGAACATAAAAGACTATTAGCTTAGGTTCATTTTAATTAACAAAACAAATGTAAAGGATATTTTAGAAATAAAATACCCTATGTCGACATTAATTCAGATTAAACTTTATTTGAAGAAACCGGTGTAAAGATCCTAGTCAAATTTTATTTATAAATATTCACATATAAATTACACCAGTTAAATATTAGTTTAATAAATAAACAACTAGGTGAAAAGGTCTAAGCGTACAACTTTATGATTCGTATAGAACTAACAAAGTTACAATTAGAAACACATTTGTGTTGATATTAATCAAGTTAACATTTATTTTAGAAAAGCCGATGTAAAGGCCTAATCAACTTTTAGTTAGAAAAGTTAATTAAACTTTAAGTTAATTAAACTTTAAGCAAATTAACATTTGGTATAAGAAAACCGAGATAAAGATCTAATTAGATTTTGTTTACAAAAGCATGTGAAGTAATCTTTAATCAAATTAACATTGATTATGAAAAACGATGTATAGCACTATATAGCTTTTAATTAAAGAAAGCATGTTTAACAAGGCATTAACAAAATTAATATTAAATTTAATTTTCAGAAAACAAACATGATGAAAACACTCCACTATTACGTGCTTTACATTATTATGAACCTAACGCAACTTGAATGGATAGAAACGGAGCTAAAACAAAGATTCTATGAGCAAAACAAGATGATAAGGACCTGTTCGTGATTATCTATAGATTTTAGGGGTTAGCACAGAAGATCTGCAAGACACATTGAATAGTGCTCGCGAATAGATCTAAGATAAGGGCTAGATCTGAAAAATAGCCTCGGTTGGATCTGTTTGCAAAAGATCTAAAGATCCCAGGGGGTTATTTGGAAGAGCTGCAAGACACATGAATAGATCTAAGGATTACCAGAAACCCTAGGGGCCTAACCAAAAAACGAGAAAGTCTTCTTCCTCCTCAGGATAGAGGCGCACGGCGGCCCTGGTGGTTCCCCTCGCCGGCGTCTTGGGCAGCTAGGGGCTCAGGCGGATGGCGCAGTAAGTAGAGGGGAGATAGGGGAAACCAAGGAAGTGCTCACCGCAGGCGGAAACACAGGGAGACGGCCGGATTTTGAGGTTGACTGCCGGCGATCGGCCATGGTGGCCGGCTCTGTTCCTTTAGGGCGGTGATGCTCCGGCGGCCTAGGGCTCAATTGAGAGGCGCATGAGGTAGAGGAGGTCAAGAGGAGCTCGTGGGGCCACCGCGCGGAGACGGAAGGACATGGCCGGAATCCGTCGGCGAAGTGCGGCGGCCGGCGACTCGATCTTCAAGGGGCGACAGCGCTCCGGTGGAACTCCGGCGACGGGTGGCTGCTTCGGGCCGGCTCGGCCGACGTCATAAGCTCCGGGCGGTGCCTGGCGCCCAAGGTCAGAGAGGCACGAATCCGGCGAGTGGCCGAGCTCGGCCTCGGCTCGGCCTCGGCGGCGGCGAGGCGAGGGCAAGCGGGCAGGCGGCTAGGCGGCGTGGCAGGCGCTAGCCCCTTTATAGGGTGCAGGGTGGAGCCTGGCGTGGCGCGCACGCCAAGGAGCGGCGGCGGCCATGGCCATGGCTCGCCACTGCTGGGGTGGCCGATGGGCCTTGCGGGCTGGCGGATGGTCAGGATGGACTGGTTTCGGACCCACGGGCTCGGCCCAGATGAAAGGATAAGATTTGTTTTTCGAAATATTTTTCAGTGCAAAAACAAATTCAGGGAATTCCAGAAAATACTTACAAGGCACGAAAAATACTCCGAAAATTCCCAAAATTCCAGAATAATTCCCAGAGGTACATTGGGACATGAACAATCCAAATAAAGTATTTGGAGCTCATGAAAAGGATTTTAGAGCCTTCTAATAAATAGAAATAGCTCGAGGAAAGTGAGAATAAATTCTAAAAGTCCTAAAATTCGAAAGATTTGGTCAGCACCTAGACGCATTTTTGAAACATCTTACACTCATGAACACCCAGATGCATCGGCATGAATGCAACACTCACATAAGCATTTATTTAATTTAGAAAAACAATCAATGGACTTTTCCTATACTATATTTCCTGTAAAGAAAAATAAATGTTGAAAATTTTTTAAAATTATGAGAAAATCATTGTTTAGTTATCTTTCTATTCACATCCTGAAATTCAGAAATTTCAGGGTGTGACAGTAGACCTACAGACGGCGACGACGGAGCCGGGAGGTCTCAGAGACCTCACGGCAACGCCGGAGACGCCGGGAGGTCCGTAGACCTAAAGAGGGCGACGAGGGAGCCGCCGGGAGGTCTGTAGACTTACAGCGGGCGACGACGGAGACACCGGGAGGTCCGTAGACCTTAAGAGGGCGACGAGGGAGCCGCCGAGAGGTCCGTAGACCTACAGAGGGCGACGAGGGAGCCGCCGAGAGGTCCGTAGACCTGCAACGGGCGACGAGGGAGATGTCGGGAGGTCCGTAGACCTAAAGAGGGCGACGAGCCCCCGAGTGTGGAAGCTGAATGAGTCATGGAAGCGCCGAATCGCCTCCCGCCGCGAGCCAGAGAGGTCCGTTAGGCAACAGGAGACATGTCGATAGGTCAGAAGTACTCCGGAAGTTGGACAAGGAGCTGGCCCTGTGAAACAAAGTAGATGCAAAGATAGTGTATTAATCTGCACAAATGTGATGAAAATTTAGCCTGGGCTTAAGACATGGTTGCAATGTGTTTTGTTTGAGAAAGCATTCCCCTCATCGTGTCAGGCGCAAATTATGCGAACTCAAATGCTATGAAGCTGCAAAACGTGTCCCCTCCACCAACCCAACTCAGTGGAGGAACGGCTTACCGACTGCACGGCTCAGTGTGGAGGCTTAGGTGCAGCCGGCGCGCGGAGGGGGGCCTTGGATCCAAGGTCTCGCAACCACACGACTTAATAATGCACATAATAAGTAAAAGACATTTAAAGGGAGAACGCATAGAAGTTAATTATGTCCCTCAGGTCTGACGACCCTTAAATTGGCAAAGTCAAGCCCCCGAGCGTATCGAGGTCGGCTACGCTAATCCCCCGAGCGTGTCGAGTGGGAGGGGAAAAGGAGCAAGAAAAAGTATGTAAAGCAGGTCGGCGAAGGTCACGGAGACACGGAGAATCCGAGACGATCGACGAAATATACAGAAACTGTAAAAATATTAATTACAAATAACACTTAGCTTGTGCGTCGCCGTGACCGAGGTCGACGTGGCGAGCTCGAGACGCCGAATAGGTCGTTGGTGTACCGCAGCAGGTTAGGGTAGCAGCCGTGGGAGGTCGGCGATGCGACGAGAACACGAGCTAAACGTCGTGCCGAGCTGGAGCATCAAGTTGACGAGGCCGATCCGTCAAGGTAGACTGTAGTGGGCTGATGCAGCAGGTCGGGCTGGGTCCTGCGGCTGGTGCCCACCATGTTACGCCGTCCAATACACATTACGTGACCATGCATGCATCACGTTTAGATGAGAAAAAAAATAGATTAGAATTAAAGTTTGCCGGCCAAAATAATACTCGAGATCGGATTGCTAGCTAATAAGAAAATAATAGAATAAGTAAATCTTCCCTGTTACGTGTTGCATATTGATTTTGCTTGGCCACATGCAGGTCTCGACAGATCAAAGTGGTGGGCGGCGGCGGCCGGCCTCACGTACGTCAAGGAGTCGCCGACCTGTGGAGCTAAATCCTGTCATGCCGCGACGAAGGTAGAACCTTAGGCAGCGGGACAGCAGCTTGGTGATGCATGCGCACGGCAGCTGCTGCACTTGTTTGATCTTGTGGTTTGCCGCCCACGCGCCATCGTGGTGACGGGCGGCGCACAGCACCGGCCGAGAGGCACTCCATCTCATCCATAGCTCGCCGGGTCCTTGTAGACTTGTACTCATATCTTGAAAACAAATAAAGAAGAGGCAATATTGGTGAACAGTTGCTATCCATATAGTAGATCGGAATTTAGTAGATTAAAGAAAATAAAAGGTAACGATGCTTCCCTATTTATGTAGATGGATTTGTTGGGCTGCATGCGGACATGCAGAGGTCTGGGAATCTGCCGCCGGCCGCATCCAAGCCATGCGTCAGCGTACGACGACTGCCGCAGTCGAATCTTTGCTGAAGGTATTCGAGTAACGGCGCATGACGCCAAACTCTGCCGTGATGAAGTCCGTGTCGGAGGTGTGGGTGGGTGGGCGTGAGAAATTTCCGGCGCGCCTTCGTCGACCTCACGACTAGATCGGAGGGTGGCAGCGAGCAGATCGCTGCGGAGATATCCTTCGTGTCGTCGTCGAAGATGTCGCCGGAGCGAACTATCATCGCGCTGCACAAAGAGCTTCCGATCACCCCTACCTGGCGCGCTAACTGTCAGGGGGTTGAGACCTGGACAGATCCGCAAGGGGGATCCAAGCGGTTGTAGGTTAATGGAGGGATCAGGCAACTAAGAGCGTAGATGGTTGCACGTGGGGCGACGCACGGAAATCCCAGACACGAGGGACACGGTGATTTATACTGGTTCGGGCCTCCGGAGAGTAAAACCCTACGTCCTGTTTGGTGGTGGTATTATGCGAGAGAGAGCTGCCCCCGAGGAAGGCGCCCCAGGCCGCCTTATATTGGCCGACGACCTTGGGCTACAAATCGGTTTCCATCTATCCTAGTCAGTTACAACATGGAAGGCTTATCCGAACTGCCTTAAACTGTCTGGACTGTCTTGACTTGCACTCCAAGCTGTCTTCATATCCTTGGGCTCACATGTCAGGTCGGGTAGGGCCCACTGACAGGTCGGCGGGTCTTCTGGTAGGTCGGGCCCACCTGTCGGGGACGGTTGAGACCCTGATCGGTGGGGACCCATGGGTACCCATGTCTCTCAGCCCTTTGCACCTGAAACCTCGAGCTCTACACCGTGCGGCTCTCCTACAGAGAGAGAGGAGAGAGATTAACTAGTGGTAGAGGGGATGAAACCGGAGGGGACGAGACTGAGAAACGAGTGGTGGAGAGGATGCAAAGGGGATAGCTAAAACATGTGGAACCCACATCTGATTTGTATCGCCCCCATCGGACGCACGAGTCCAAGCATTACCCTTTTTTAATTTGACAAAACTGAGGAACCCGACTGTTTTGTGGTGAACCGCTGAAAACCCCGCATGCAAGGCACAACCTCACCACGCCAAGCATCTTGCCCCGTTCAATGACTTGGCTGCTACATTGCACGGGTTTTGTATTCACGACTTCATCTTACTTTTCTTGCCACCGTGCGGCCCGCACTTTATCCTATCGTTCACCGGGTCCCTCGAACCAAGCCTACTTGTCTCTCCACTCCTCGGAGGCCACACATGCATAGACCTTTCGCGCTTGTTCTTCACCTGCACCACTCAAATCAAGCCGCAACCTGCACTTGCAATACTCGGCCAAGAGTCAGTCCACACCACGTTGTCAATCATTCATCACTACGGAGTGATCATTCACCAGTCCTCGGACGCTCCGGTTCTCATGGAGGCTTCCTTCTTCATCTCTCGACGTCAGGTACGTGCCCGACGCGTGTCTACCGTCACTGGATATCCCTGGTATTAGATCCCGACAACTGTAGCACTATATTGTCTAATCGTGGTCTAATTAAGTTTAATAGAATCGCCTCGCGAATTTACCCGGAGGTTATGTAATGTTTTTTTTGTCATTTAGAGCAACTCCAAGCGACTAGCTATCTTGACTTAACTAGCTAAAAAATGCAAAATTTGTCCAAAAACTCAATCCAACAGACTAGCTAAACTTGCCCTCGCTATCCTCCGCTAGCTAAACCGGGGGCTTCGCTAGCCATCTTTGGCTAGCCAGTCCCGCTAGCTATCCCCTCATACATGAGTATGGCAGGCAGGATCCACTAGTGGTGTAGCATATGGAGAGTTGATTTTAGCTAGTCTGTTGGTTTTCATCAACTTTTTATTAGCTATTTTATTTTACATACTAGCCAAATCACGATTTTAGCTAGTGATTTTTAGAGAGGCTCTTGGAGTTGCTCTTATTTACATTCAATAGATTGTTATATTAATAAATATTTTAGGGTTTAGGGTATAAGCTCACGGAAACCAAATGGAAATAAAGTTCTTTTACTCTCCTACTAGGAACGCGTACAACCGCTTTATGTGGTGGTTAATTGCACTTCAATCCAAGAATCCCTTCGTAATCTACAGTGCTCAATCGATGGAATTTATTTGGCTCCGACTCCGAGCAGAACGGGTGAAACAAGTAACAACGCCTAGCATTCCCAATCTATGCCTCCATTCACGGGAAAACTAAACGTCTTCGGTCTTCTACCATGGTCCGATCCATGGGCACGCGCGCCGCTTCCGATCCCCGGGGGACGTGCTTAACAGGAATGTTGTATAAGAAGGCCCTCTGCTGCACGAGCAGTCTTGTGCAACGCCGCCCATTGCTATCAACTCCCTCGCCATGGCTATCAACTCCACCTCTTCAGCTAAACATGGTCGGTGCCTATCCGAGACGTCGTGGAGGTGCGCAACGGGGAGCGTCACCGCCACGCACAACTTCCAGGTGAGCAACTTCTCGCAGCTCTACGGCATGGGCATCGGCAAGTGCGTCAGCTCGAGCACCTTCAGCGTCGGCGGTTGCGACTGGAGGATCGACTTCTACCCTGATGGGATGAAGACGACGGAGAGTGGTGAATATGTATCGGCGTTCTTGTATTTTCTGAGAGGAACAGAAGGTGTGACGGTTGAATTGAGTTTAAGTTTACTAGGCAAAGATGATCAGGTGTCGAAACAGGAAACGTGCACACGGACATTTCCATCGGTTCGTACCGACTGGGGCTGGACCAAGTTCGTCGAGAAATCCAGACTGCAAGAGTTGATGCGCCTCAACGGTGATCGCTTCACAATCAGGTGCGTCATGACCATAAAAGAAGTGCCTGGCACTGAAGAAGGAAGCGCCACCATTGTAGTTCCAGAGCCACAGCTGCACCAAGATTTCACAGACATGTTGAAGAACGGGGAAGGTGCAGATGTGACATTCAGTGTGCGTGACCAACTGTTTCCTGCCCACAAGTGCATCTTGGCTGCGCGATCCACGGTGTTCAAGGCAGAGCTGTTTGGTGGAATGAAGGAGAAGGATACACAGTGCATCAAGATTGTCGACATGGAGCCTACCGTATTCGAGGCGCTCCTTCACTTCATCTACACAGATTCTCTGCTAGATGACTGTGACGCAGATAAGAATGCGGCGACGCAACACCTGCTAGTTGCAGCCGATCGATACGGGCTGGAGAGGCTCAGGTTGATGTGCGAGGCAAAGTTGTGCCAAGCCATTGATGTTGAAACAGTCGCCACTACCCTGGCTTTAGCGGAGCAGCACCACTGCGAGCAACTCAAAGATGCTTGCCTTGGATTCATAGCTTCGCGTGACGTGCTTGCTGTCATCTTGAAAACTGATGGATTCAAGCATCTCGCCGCAAGCTGCCCGGCGATCATGAAGGAGATTTTGGACAAGGTAGCTGCTGTCTGGAGCAAGTAGCAGTGTCACTGGAAGCTGAATGGTAGTAAGCATGATGCAGTATCAACATTCCATCACTTTTCTATCTTATTATATTATTGGAGAATATGTACTGCTTCATCCGCTTCTACAATGAATTTTTTATAAATCAATTAGGTTGTGGCATTATTTTCTCCTCCAGTTCCTTTTACTTTTACTTTTTTCTTGTTGCATGTGCTTGCGTTAAATCTATGGGAGATTTGTGATCTTGCAGCAAGCTGCGCTTTGCCCATGAAAGCAGTTTTGGATAAGATGGCTAGCTGGGGTTTGTAACTTTGTGCACTGAGTTGTAAGGAAATTAGCTGAACTGTAATGATTTGATTTTTTTTTGTATTGGATTGACAATAGGTGACCTTTGTATGAATGTATGATATCAAAGATATTTTGTGAATATAACAATATAAGCAACTCATTTTCTAAAAAGAAGTTTGTCATCACAAAGGTAAAGTCCCTTTTGATAGTTTTGGACGTATTATAATTTCTTATCATAATCAATTTATTTTGCTGTATTAGCCAATTCTTTACTCTTCTGGTAGATTTAATTTAGCTCTTTCAGCAATTAGAGGGTGTTTGGATCCAATTTTAGTCACATGACTAAAATTAGTAGACTAAAAAATTTTAGTCACACCCTGCTTGGAGGATGACTAAAATTAGTCAGCATTAAAGTTCTTTCTTCCCCCTTTCTCTCTCTTCCCCTGTACCCTGCCTTCCGCTCTCTCCTCCTCTCATCTCCTCTCTTGCTCCTGGCCGCCATCTCCCCGCCGCCTCCAGTGCCGCTCCGCCGCCCTCCACGGCGGATCGACGGCGGCGAGGGACGCCGTGGCGGCGGTGCGGTCGGATCGAGCGGGTGGAGCAAGGGCGCGGCGAGGCGCGGTCCGCATCCGCACCATCCCTTCACGGCGGATCGACGGCGAGCAGGGGACGTCGTGACCGGCGGCGGTGCAGATCGAGCAGGCGGAGCAAGGCGCGGCGAGGCGTGGCCCGCATCCGCACCCTCCTCCGGCGCTGTCTCCCGGCGCCGGTCGCCGCTCCTCCCGCGCCTGCCGCCCATCCCCCGGCGCAGCGGCGGCGGCCACCCGCACCACTGGCTCGCCAAGGCGCGCCGCCCTCCATCATCCACCCCGTCGCGGCCACCACTCTCGCGTCGCTTCCCCCGCTCATGGCCCCTGTTCTCCGCTTGCCCCGCTCCCCTCATCCCGGCGCCGTGAAGATCCATGGAGGTCCCGTCTGCGGCGATCTGAGCCACCATACGACGGAGTGGCGGAAGAGCCACTCCCGTAGGCGCCTCCTCCGCGGGATGGCGAAGGGGAATCGCCACCGTAGGCCAGCCGCTGGGCGTCGACGGGGAGCCGCTGTACCCTCCGCCGGTGGATGGGGAAGAGCCGTCGCGGGAGGAGGGGCGCGGGGCGGTGGGGAGCCTGGATAAGGCCTCGGCATTAATGAGGAGAGAGAGAGAAAGAGGGGGTTTTAGTCCCTTTTAGCTGGGTCAGGGGTGACTAGAGGCTAGACTAATTTTAGTCACCCATTAATCAGGGGTGTTTGCCAAATTAGCCTCTCAAGAAGGTGACTAAAATTAGTCTAGTCACCTGGATCCAACACCCTCTTAGTTGTGTTTTGAAATTAGCCTGAAATAGTGTGTGCTGCTAACTGCAGGGTTTGTTATCTGTTCTGCCAATGCAAACCTTGGAAAAGTGACTGACTTTTGTTTTGTGTTTCAGTTGCCTAACAAGAAGTCTATTCCAAAAAGGAAAAAACTCGGCAAAAGAACTATAAGGAGTCTGTTCCGCTTTCAAAAAAAAGGGAATCTGTTCCAAAAGATATGTAGTACAGACTTAATGCAGAATACAACTTTAGCTTAGGCTGGTCGCACGCTGCGCTAAAGCAAAGCAACGGGCAACAAATATACCGATTTTTCACCCGCACCGCTGATCTGTATTCTCGCCTCTACAGTTCCGTTTGCTACAGCAAACCTGGACAGGCAGCGGCCACCGGCGAGAACGCTATCCTCCAGACACCGATGGGGCCTCGCCACGTGGAGCCGCACCGCCGGCCACCGGGTGCCCGCGTCGCGCCGCCGGGTCACGGGAGAGCGCGCGGTGGGTGGACGGCCTTGAAGAAGAAGCAGGGGAAAGGAGGGAAGGGGAAAGGAGGGAAGGGGAGAGGAGGCGCAGAGCGGGACCGTCGGGTCGCCGGCGCTGGGCGAGCTGCCGGAGACGGGCGGCGGCGCTCGGCATCTGCTCCAGAGGATGTCGGTGAGGAAGCTGTGGGCAAGCAAGTCGCGCCGGGGAGTAGAGATCCACGCGCCGCCGGAGGCCACGCGGCCGTAGAAATCCGGCTGGGCCACCGCCAGGCAGAAGGAGAGAGTGAGGCCGCCATGGCTGCAGCGGCGGGGAGGAAGCCGCCGTCGCGTGGAGGGAGGAAGTGGCCACCGCATCGGAACGGGCGAGCTCCCGCTCGAGCTTGATGCCCTCTGTCGCAGAAGAAGCAGGGAGGGATGGGAGGAGGAGGTCGTAGGTGCTAGAGAGGGCAGCTGCTTCGACCTCACCGCCGCCGTGGAAAGGAGCGGAGAAGACGAGGGCGACGGATGGAGACGACGATTCAGTTTTGCCGACTGCAGCTCTTCGGTTTTACAGATCCATAAAATCGATCTGCAGCTGGGCCCCGCGCCTTACAGCCTTTTATCATTGGGCAGTGCGACCAGCCTAACAATGTCCGACTGCAAAGCTCAAAGCATATACAACTTTTGGTGCCGGTCGATGCCGCGTCAGTTTTTCCTTCCTTAGTAAGGAAGCGAAAGGACCCTGCTTCCACTGCTCCCGTCTCGGCCCCCTCCCTGTTGGGGAATTGGACAAAAACCTTTCACCTTCGAAACTTCGGAGTAACTTAGATTTCTTCGAATTCGTGAAAGTCTTCGGGGATGAGTCGCTGGATCGCAAATCTGTTTCATAACGTAAAAGTATTCAAGAAGGCGTTTTACATGATTCACTGACGCCCTAACGTCGTGCGAAATAATCGCTGAATAAGCATTGGATTGCAAGTCTGTTTCTTGTTTCAGGACAACAGGAACTTGTCGAATTCGGGGATTGTAGCGATGGAAACTTCGGAAGTTATTGAAGAACTTCACTTCGGCTGCGAATGCGGAGATCTTGGTGATTGAAGATTTTCGCGAATGAAGAGTCGGAGGTCAAGGGAAGACTCAGTCAAGGGCGTTGCCTCAAAAGTCCGGGTTCGACGTATGAACTGATGGCTGGCTTGTAAATATGTGAAATTAGCCCCGCAAATCACGGGATGTAAAAGACGTACTTGTACATGTTCACACCTAAGAATATTATCTAGATTCGAGGGTAATCTCGGAATGTAAAAGTCCTTTCGTCTCCCTATAAAAGGGGGTTCGAGGGCACGTGTAAAGGGGTTCACAACTTTTGAGGCGAGTACAGACTTTTGGGGATTCCTTGTCCCCCCTCTTTCGTACGTACTTACATTTGTTCTGGAATCTTGTGTTCGGGGATCCCATCCGATTTTCGGACCCCCAACATTGGCGCCCACCATGATTTCAGCCGACAAACAATCCACGATGCCTCCACAGAAGAAGTCCAAGAAGAACACACCTACCGAACCTAACCAGGAAGATCATCATGCCGAAGAAGACAATGGAAACTCTCTCACTGCAGAACCTTTGCACATATCAGACCAAGAAAGGAGGGCAAAACTCGAAGCTCTCCAGAAGGCACGAGCTGAGAAAACGGCGCACACTCTGGAACCATTTACTAAAGAAGAAGCTGATGAGGAAGATGACCAGGCTGTTGATAGAGAACTAGAAAGAGTGCACCGAGAGCATGCTGTTGCTTGAAGAGAAAGAAAGATTTGCTAATCAGCTGAAAGCAAAAAGAAAAGCTTCGGAAAAACTGGAGAAACTCAACCAGGCAAAAGAACAAATAGAAAGAATGCAAAAAGAGATTGATGAAATGAAAGAGCAAGAAAACAGCTCACTATGGCGCGATTCGCCACTTCAGAACTCTGGTCAGAACAAAAGAACTTCAAGAGAAAACTTCTTGGTAATCTGAATCTCGCAGTTCGCAGATCCAGATTCACCACTCTCACTTGGATTGCAAACAACGCCATGGCCACCAAAGTTCAAACCAGTCTCTCTCCCGAAGTACAATGGGTATGGAAACTCTAGACAGTTCCTCATGAGCTATGAAGCAGCTGTGAATTCAGCAGGAGGGGATGATGTCGCACTGGCCAAATCCTTCATCATTGCTTGCGAAGGCCCAGTCCTCAACTGGTATTCTCTGCTACCACCACACTCAATCTGCTGTTGGATTGACCTCAAGACAAAGTTCATCCAAGCTTTCCAGATATTCCACGAAACTGCGGCAAAATCATCAGACTTGTACAATTGCAAACAAAAAGATAGAGAGCCATTGCAGAGCTTCGTAAGAAGATTCATGCAGCAAAGATCTCAGATCCCTAAGCGAGATGACAAGATAACAATACAAGCACTGATCAAAGGTCTGACTCCGGGACCAACAGCTTCGCACTTGACCCGTAAGGAGCCTAAGAGTATTGATGAACTCTTTCACGAACTGGAAGAATACATCAAGTCTGACGAAGATCATTGAAGAAGAGTTGCTGAGCGAAATCAAGCAAGGCAAGGCAATAGAGGAACAGCATGGAGACCTCATTCTCAAACCCCACGAAACATTAACAATGTGGAAAATCCTCAGTTCAACCAGGACAGCAGACCGAGCACAAGAGGAGGTTTTGCGTCAAGAGGAAGAGGAAGGGGAAGAGGACCCCCGAAAGTTCAGAACCATGATCCAAGAGATCCATACCTCTACTGCCGATATCATGGAAGAGGCCAGAAACCAAAAAGAACATAACAAGAATCCAACAAGAAAAAACCATGATGAGTATTGCCTCCACAATGCCGAACCAATTCCGTCCAAACTTCTGGCAACCACATCTCATGGGTCCTCAACCAAATCCAGTCACAATTCAGCAGTTTCAGCAGGCACAGTCATCCTGGCAGCCTTCCCAACAATTCTATCCTCAGTCTCAGGCAATTCAAACCATTCAGCAACCACAACCAATTCAAGAAATGTTGCCGCCACCACCCGACAATTCATCAAGACCAGAGTCGAGTTCGAGAGGCCACAATCCGAAAGTATTACCTTCCTTCGGAACTATTATGCCTATAACAGGAGGTTCAGCCATGGACTTCGAGACAAAAGGGCAAAGAAACAATTACTTCAGATCTGTGAACACAGTCATCAATGATGGTCCAGCAGCGCGACCAGAGTGGGCCAAAGTGCCGATAACATTCACTGAACAAGATTTCAGATTGAAGTCAACAGATCACAACGATGCCATGGTCATCGAGGTGAACATAGCCGGATGGGTTATCGAAAAAGTTCTGGTGGATAATGGAAGTTCGGCAAATATCTTATTCATGAAAACTTTCGAGAAGATGAGCTCCACACATGTTGCAGCCACCAGAGTACCCGCTGCTGGGTTTCGGAGGAAAACCAATCAAACCAGCAGGAAAGATAGCTCTGTCCGTATCCTTTGGAGATCTTGACAATGCGTAACGAAACTCTCACTTTCGACGTGGTCGACATGTACCATCCATACCTCGCGATTTTCGGCAGATGATTCATTAACAAGTTCGATGCTGTGATAAGGCAACAGTTCCTATGCATGAAAATCCCAGCACCAAAAGGAGTCATCACCGTATTCGGTGATCAGCAAGAGGCCTGAAACATTGAAAAGGGCCACACACCAGGTCAGACCAACGTGCATCACCTAAACTCTACCGAAGAAAAGAAAGAGCCATATGTTGAGGCCAAATGAGATAAAGAAAAAGTTGAAATAGCTGCTGATGGCGAAACGAAGAAAGTATATCTAGATGATATGCTAGACAGAGCAGTCGTGATAGGGGCTCATCTCAGTCCCGAAGAAGAGAAAGAACTTACCAAATTCCTGAACAAGAACAAAGATGTCTTCGCTTGGTCAGCCAAAGACTTGCAAGATGTCGATAGGGATATCATTGAGCATGCCCTAGACACAGATGAGAAAATAACTCAGAAAAAGTAGAAACTCAAAAAATGTCTCAAGAAGAAAAGTCAAAGGTAGGTCAAGTACGAGGCTTCAGGATGCCAAGGTGATTAGAGAAGTCATGTATCCTGTTTGGCTGGCTAACACTGTACCAGTAAAGAAGAAGAATGGGAAGTGGAGAATGTGTGTGGACTTCACAGATTTGAATAAAGCTTGTAAGATGGATGACTTCCCCTTAGAAAGGGTGGACAAGGTCGTTGATGACGCTGCAAACAGCGAAATGCTATCACTCCTGGACATGTTTTCAGGATATCATTGTTGGTATTTCTTAACCTCACCACTATGGCGCCGGGTTAGCGTGAGCGTGTAAGAAACACCCGGGTACACTGACGGGTGCGAACTAATCCGCAAGCGCACGGATACACTGTTGTAGCACTTCTCCCTCGGGAGTATTCCAAAGGGTATCGAATCCAAGGAACGGTTGGGAGCTCTATGAGCGATTTATCCAAGGACACAGGATCTCTGCTATGGTAGGTGAGAGGTATGGTTTCCCTTGTGGGCACTTGGTTCTAGGGAAGTACAAGCTGCAAAGAGTCTCGCTTCGGACACCGGACCCTCCTGGCTATAACAGTCGGTTCACGACAAATGGTCGCCTACACCTGTATCCGAACGTGGGGGATTCCAAAAGGGTCCAACGGCTGTCACCACCGCGGCCTACCCCAAGACAAACCGTGGGATACATGGCAATCGAAGGACAACTGCGCAGCCCGGACACCGCGTGCACCTGCGCTACTACTATAGCACGCAGCTCGCGACGTCTCGTAGCAACACTATAGCACTCCGTAAAGATACGGAGCGACGATCTCGCGAGTACAACTAGTCCTTACCCATCATGGAATTAGGATCGTACAAAGGATATGAATGACACTTTGGTCTAAACCAGATATGCAGAGTTCTCACTATATTCTAATTGACAAGCAGTCATACAAACGGAATGCAGGAATACTCATCCAATCAACAAGATCAGAGGATCATGTCACGAAGAACACGAGCCTCTAAATGATGAACAGATGAAGAACTCTAGAACATATCACCCATGTATGAATACAACTTTAGTCTAATTGGAATATAACGAAATACTCACTTTAGTCTAAATGAAGAACAGTATCACTCACGAGGTACAAAGAGATGATGAATGAAGAACGGATCATTGCATCTCCCTTCTACTCAACCACACCCTCTCCTCTCTACCTAGCACTACCTAAGCTAGATCTTCCCTACACTCATATTCCTGGCGGGATGAGGTTTCACCTCCACCAAGAAGGAATGAGAAGGAAGAAAGGAGGCTAAGGTAAGAAGTTGCCTTCCAGTGTGTTGTCCTATTCTTACCCCCCTCTCCTTCTATTTATAAGCGCGCAACGTCAAGTGGAGCGAGACACCACGAGGATGGCCTCTAGGGCCAATGGGAGACCACCACGTGGAGGCACACGGATCACCGACCAAAGGTCGGTTGGTCGATCCTGGTGGCCGATCCCCACGTGGCCCGCCCGGCTTGTGCTTTCTCCGAGCGGGCCGATCGGTGGGTCCCGAGGTTTCGGTGTACACATGTGTTGGAGGCGGTTTGGGCGCTCTGGTGGGCCCATGAATCCATGTGAGGTACGCGTGGTGATCTCTCGATTGAGGCTCTCTCTTGGATTGGTGACATCATTGATCCAGGGATGCTTGCATGGCGGCTCCTCATTGGCGAGCTCAAGTACTAGGATCAAAGAGGCGTGCTTTCTCCTCATTTCTTATGCTAATCACCTGCATTCATCTTTATACAGCCACTTGTGGAAATTGTCAGTTTAAGGCCCTATCCTAGAGTGGATGCATGATTCTTATATTGAAATGCAGGGATTGACGGCTCTGAATTAGTACTTAACAGCCATCAACAACTCCCTCACACTTGCCCTTTGCTCGACCCGAGCAATAGGGAAGAGGTTGAGCGGGTTAAACCATGGGTATGAAACATACATAAGAATTATTCCAGGTCATACCTTGCTCTTGTGAACTTTGTGGAGTGGCTACCATGCCATCTTGGGTAGTTGATAAAGAATCGAATCCCTCAGACATCTGAGGGTAAGGACTTGGGGTTTTTTCAAAAGATTTTGAAAGAAAAGTATGCTCTGCCTCCTTCTTTGATTCTCTCGGATCGCTCAATGTGTATATGTCCTCACCAAGGCATTAGAATTGCCTTTCTTCATCCTACTTTTAACGATGGCTATATGTGGAGCTCAGGGTAGGTATGAACGATAAGGCATACTTGCATCACATAATTGTAAAGTCAAAAACTCGATCCAAGGAGAAAAGCAATTCATACAATCAGATCAAGATGTGCACGTGTATGAATGTGGTGGATATGGTAAGGTGGTTACTAGCCCCAGAGTGGGTGCTAATTATTACCATATTTGATAAATGAAATGAATGACTCCATTGCCTGATTCTCTCTCTCATATATATGAAAAATCTTACGAGAACATGGCTATCCTCTTCTCTCTTTTTTATGGACCTTCATGTGCCCACATTTTTTTTCTCTTCTTTTTTTTAGATAGCCATGCCTCTTTTACAAAATACTTGAGGAGAGAGAAATCAATGCATATGATGGAGTATTTAAGTAGGTGAATAGATGGATGATACAATGCTAACTTCCAGTGTAGAAGCATAGCAAGGGGCAAATGGTGGTGTGCACACAAATCTTGATCATGAAAGCACGAAAAGAATTTCCGAAAGGGTCACAGGATTTGACAAAGCTCAATGCGATAACAAGCAGCAAATGAGTATAAGGTTTTCAACTTGAACATCATATGGCTTTGGTAGGACTATGGCATATCAAGGAGGAGCTGCAAGAGCGTTTTTTTTTCAAATAAACCCAAGAACTTAAACCTTCAGAGTTGAGATCATGTCTTCCAGCCATATCTCTTTTGTCAACTACTTAGACGAACATGCTGTCCTTATAAAGATATGGTTCACAAGCCTCAAGAGTATAAACAAGAAATAGAACTTATGCATATCAACCATAGGTACGGAGCAAGCATTACCGTGAAATTCTTGAGTTGCTCATAAAAGATTTTACAAACAGGGCTTATCAAACTCAGGCAACAGGGTTGAAAAGGGTAGAGATGCAAACTAGCGTTGGTTGTTGATGCGGACCGAATGGGGTTGTTCGTGATGTGCAAAAAATGTGTCTCCGTTCAGGTTCCTTTGA
The DNA here is from genome assembly GCA_022644695.1 of Cenchrus purpureus. NCBI lineage: Eukaryota > Viridiplantae > Streptophyta > Magnoliopsida > Poales > Poaceae > Cenchrus > Cenchrus purpureus. The sequence continues at coordinate 29,354,667 of CP053456.1, read as the reverse complement.
TCATGAGCGATCGCAGTGCTGTGCGAGCGTGGTGTGGGTGCAAAAATCCATCGTGTTTGTGTTTGGAGAGTGCGTCTCTCCCCCACACTATCTTGTACCTGGGTGTAGTTCTTCAAGACAAACAGACAAAAATAGAAACAAATGACACAAATGCGACTCAACCGGGTTATATGACCGGTGGAGCCGAAATTGTTTTATCCAAATTCATAATGAAATAGGCGCTTACACACATGATGGAAATAAAAATTGAAAGGAAAATAAACTTGGAAGGAAATAAACTAAACCGAACTAAGCGCCTATGGAAAATGAAAAGTGGGCGTAGCCCTCTACTCCGTCGTGAGGTCCTCGTGTCGTGGCCTCAAAGAGGCGCCTCATCTTGGCGCCTGAGGCCACGGCGGAGGTCGTGAGATCATCTCTCACTCGGCCGAGGTCCATCTTCCTCGCACTAATGGACTCCAGCTTCTCACACTTCTTTGCCAGTTCTTCCACCAACGGAGCTATCCGAGCAGAGGGAGTCTTAGGAGATCGCTCGGTTGCCCGAGTCTTCTCCCTTGACCTCCTAGGTGCCCGGGTGTGGAACTGCTGCCCAACTCAAAGTCCTCGTCAGTTGCTTCCAGAGTTACCGATACCCGGGCACCCTTCCTGCCGGTGCTGCCTGGGCTAGTGAATCTAGGCTTCCCAGGCTGGGGGGCAGGTGGAGGAGACGTCGGGGCAGCGGGGATCGGCTGGCCCTTTGATCCCGAGGTTATTGGTGCGTCGGGCCGAAACGGTGGAACCACCAGTGGCGGCGGAATCACCACAGGCTTCGGCCGCATCCCCACTCCCCTCTGGTAGGGGCTACTGGCATGTCCTCGTGCCTTTCTCACCTTTCCAGGCGAGGCAGATCGACTAGAGGGGCGAGGGGCCAAAGGCACGAAAGGCTGAACCACTACCCCCTTAGCAACTGGGGGTCTTTCCCGAGCTGCCCCTGATCCTTGGCCTTCTGTCGGAGGACGGGAAGCAAGCGGCTGCACATCAAGAATGCACACAACCTCCATGGGTGCTGCCTCCTTGGGAGACTCGGTGATGGCAGGATGTCTCCTCGATGGGCTCCGTGAGGAGGACTCATGATAGGGAATGATGCTCTTGTCGGCCATGGGGATTGCTTTGGGGAAGGAAGGAGCAGGGTGGATGGAGTTCTGTGCAGCTCGAAACAAATCACGCGTCGAGGAGGAGATCTCGGAGGAGACGAAGGGAGGCACATGCGAAAGGAGGCGGCGGCGCCAGTGGGTCTGACCTAATGGATCGGCCGAACCCATATGGGCCCCTGGGCCTCCCTTTGGCCTGTGGGTTCTAGCAGGGTCCACGACCTCGGGGCTGTGTGTCCGCGAGGTTTTGAGGTTGGAGGCTCAAGAAATGGCTAAGGCAAGATGTTGAGCATAAATGCTCTCACTCCTCTGTTAGCTTTACTTAAACCTCCTCCCTCACAAATGACACAGCATCGGGACTTCACCTGGACCCATATCTCCGAAAACATGGCTCAAGAACACTCGGACCCCAGATCAGGCAAATGGGATTCCATGGGTCGGAGGAGCATTCGAGCCTTGGGTCAAGAGAAGCAAAGTTTGCAGTTCATTCTCTCCTTGGGTTGCCAAGGTTTTCACCCTCACTGACGTGAGGACAACATGTGGGCTAACCCAGCTTCCAACGGTAGTGCAAAGGGTAGGAATGCAACCACCCTTCCGTAGGGCATCGGTCAAGTCAGAGTATTAGAATGGGATTTATGCCTACTGAGCTTGACCGGCATCGGTTCCTAGCTGAGCTCGCGATGATGAGATAAGTTGCTTGGCTGGACCAGTACGAAGCGGTGCTTTCCAAGGCCAGAAGTTTAGGGATTTGCAATCCTGAGGCCAGTGTCTTGACCCGACCCTCGGTGTGGTGGCACCTCAGGCTCAGCCTTGACGCTAAGCACAAAACATCCATCGTAACCTCTCCCGGAAAGTTGTAATCACAATCGTGATAGTTGTTCTTGCCAGGAACAACCACCCTCCTTTGATTACTCCTTTCCTCCTTCCTTCGAGACTAAGTATCGAAGGTTGGGGTTTTAAGAGAAGAAACGATAAGGGAACCTAAGGGCAGAACTCACACTAGGTGTTCTTTCCCAATGATTCCTGCTAGTCAAGAATGACATCTTCGACAAGAGTGTAGAGAAGGTTGGTATGTAGGCTCGAACTCTCTCGAAGATGGATCTAGGCAACTCATTACTGTGGTTGGCTACCTCGGTGCTCAAGACGGGCGGGGAGCTGAAATCTCGGAGTTTCTCCAGAATTTCCTTTCCCTGTTCCGGCTCTAAGAAAACAAAGGCGCCTCCTGACATGGCATCAAGCGTCATGCTGTCCTTAGCGAGACCAAACCGAAATCGCAAGAGCACCAGTCCGCGAGATCAAGGACTGGGCATGACTCGGTCATAGAAGCAAAACGATCCCATGCCATGCCTAGAGATTCCTTCTCTCTTTGTTGGAAACTGAGGATTGTCATTCTTAGGGAAATGATACGCCTCAAAGGAAAGAATCGTGCGTAAAGCTCTCAATGCTCCCCAATTGAGGTGTTTATACCCAAAACAATGGTACCAAGTTCTCGCTCCTCCCGAAAGGGAGAATGGGAACAAGTTCCTCCTAAGAATGTCCTGTGTCGCCCCGGTCTTACCCTGGGTCGAACACAGTTGTTCAAAGTCTCTCACATGAGCATAGGGATTTCCCTGATTTTCCCCTGAGAAGGAATTGCTCTCGACTAGCTTAAGGATGGATGGATGAACCATGCAGGGTGTTAAGGAGACGGGTTGCCTCCACAAAGTTGATTCCATTGGTTCATTCATAATGAGCAGAAGGTATGTACAAGGATAACCTTCCTAGGATAACGGGGGTAGAGGTAGAAACAAAGAAGGAAAACAAAAGATATGAGGACAATCGGGTACGTAGACTCGTGACAACCATTCCCCGGCAACAGCGCCAGAAATGCTTGTTGGTATTTCTTAACCTCACCACTATGGCGTCGGGTTAGCGTGAGCGTGTAAGAAACACCCGGGTACACTGACGGTGCGAACTAATCATAGCGCACGGATACACCGTTGTAGCACTTCTCCCTCGGGAGTATTCCAAAGGGTATCGAATCCAAGGAACGGTTGGGAGCTCTACGAGCGATTTATCCAAGGACACAGGATCTCTGCTATGGTAGGTGAGAGGTATGGTTTCCCTTGTGGGCACTTGGTTCTAGGGAAGTACAAGCTGCAAAGAGTCTCGCTTCGGACACCGGACCCTCCTGGCTATAACAGTCGATTCACGGCAAATGGTCGCCTACACCTGTATTCGAACATGGGGGATTCCAAAAGGGTCCAACGGTTGTCACCACCACGGCCTACCCCAAGACAAACCGTGGGATACAGGGCAATCGAAGGATAACCTGTAGCCCAGACACCGCGTCTGCACCACTGGCTACTACTATAGCAGCACGCACCGACGCCTCGTAGCAACACTATAGCACTCCGTAAAGATACAGAGTGACGATCCCACGAGTACAACTAGTCCTCACCCATCATGGAATTAGGATCGTACAAAGGATATGAATGACACTTTGGTCTAAACCAGGTATGCAGAGTTCTCACTATATTCTAATTGACAAGCAGTCATACAAACGGAATGCAGGAATACTCATCCAATCAACAAGATCAGAGGATCATGTCACGAAGAACACGAGCCTCTAAATGATGAACAGATGAGGAACTCTAGAACATATCACCCATGTATGAATACAACTTTAGTCTAATTGGAATATAATGAAATACTCACTTTAGTCTAAATGAAGAACAATAGTACTCACGAGGTACAAAGAGATGATGAACGAAGAACGGATCATTGCATCTCCCTTCTACTCAACCACACCCTCTCCTCTCTACCTAGCACTACCTAAGCTAGATCTTCCCCAAACTCATATTCCTGGTGGGATGAGGTTTCACATCCACCAAGAAGGAATGAGAAGGAAGAAAGGAGGCTAAGGTAAGAAGTTGCCTTCCAGTGTGTTGTCCTATTCTTACCACCCTCTCCTTCTATTTATAGGCGCGGGCACCAGCGTCAAGTGGAGCGAGACACCCCGGGGATGGCCTCTAGGGCCAATGGGAGACCACCACGTGGAGGCCTGGGATCAGCCGACCAAAGGTCGGTTCGGCCGATCCTAGGGTCAGCCGATCCCCACGTGGCCCGCCTCGGCTTGTGCTTTCTCTGAGCGGCTGACTGGTGGGTCTTGAGGTCGGTTCCCGGTGTACACATGTGTTGGAGGCGGTTTGGGCGCTCTGGTGGGCCCATGAATCCATGTGAGGTACGCGTGGCGATCTCTGATTCACTGAGGCTCTCTCTCTTGGATTAGTGACATCATTGATCCAGGGGATGCTTGCATGGCGGCTCCTCATTGGCTGAGCCTGAAGTACTAGGATCAAAGAGGCGTTCTTTCTCCTCATTTCTTATGCTAATCACCTGCATTCATCTTTATACAGCCACTTGTGGAAATTGTCAGTTTAAGGCCCTATCCTAGTGTGGATGCATGATTCTTATATTGAAATGCAGGGATTGACGGCTCTGAATTAGTACTTAACAGCCGTCAACAATCATCAAATACGGGTGCGAAGAGAAGACGAGGAGAAAACAAGTTTCATCACTCCTTTCAGAACCTTTTGCTTCGTCAGAATGCCAGAGGGTCTAAAGAATGCAGGATGCACATTTTCAAGAATGATAGCAATAGTGCTTCATCCCCAGCTTCAGAGAAATATTCTAGCATATGTCGACGATATAGTCGTCAAAAGCATTCAAAGAAGAGACCACATCAGTGATTTAGCAGAAACCTTTGCGAACCTCAGAGCAGCAAATCTTAAACTGAATCCTGAGAAGTGCATCTTCGGCATTCATAAGGGAAAAGTTTTGGGGTGCTTGGTTTCGACAAAAGGTATTGAGGCAAATCCTGACCAAATCAAGGCTCTAGTTGAGATGCAAGATCCTGCTTCGGTGTGTTGACGCAAAAATAGGACGTCACCCTTGCGCGCAGCACAAGTGACTCCCCAGTCTGTAGCGAGGCGTGCCAGCCAATCTAACCTGTTGATTGACAATGGAAAATATTAGGGATCGGCTAGAGAACCGATGGCCTTGTAGCGACATGTGTACCAGCCAATCGGCCGATACAGGTAAAAGCGGGATCGGCCGGCTCGAGGGCGACAGAAGCGCGGGTGCGTAGATAGATAGATCGGCTGGAATCGACCGATCGTGACGTCAGCACTCGAGTAGGTCGGAATCAGCTGCGGTGTTAAAAGCCGATAGGATCTGAATCGAGTGGGATAAAGATGATAATAGCTAAAACCACAAGAATTGGTACAAAAACTTGTAGATCTAGCTAATATCGGTAAAGGGGTGAATAAAGAACTAGACAAAACCTCAGCAATGCGCCCAGAGGTTAAAGCCTAGGATTATTCGGTAAAACGGTACTCACAAGCTTGCCGGAGGTCGCTTGATGCAGCCGACGAACTCGACGCAGGCGTTGTAGAAAAGGGAAAATCGCAGTGAAGTCGCCAAAAGTAGATCTTTGTAAAGGTAGATCTTTGTAAAGTAGATGCGATAAAGTAAAGGGTTTGCCCGAGGCGATTTGTTTGATATTGGTGTGTACGATTTTTCCACGCAGGTCGCTATTTATGTCCCGAGGACAACCCCGACTCCTAGCCGATCACGGCACTATTTACATGCATCTAAAGACAAAAAAACTACTAAAAATAGAAAAGGACTCTCATGGGAGTCGAAACTCTTCCAAAAACTGACTCTTGACTCATTGTCAATCGTAGATTGACCCGCCCATCATGCTTTCCTTCCGCGCATCTCCTTGATTACCGCCTTCTTTATTTCCATCGGCCGATCCTCTAGTTAATCATTAGCCGATCGCTCGACCGCGCCGTCGACGGGAATTCTTCTGATCATCGGTGAATCTTGTTGACCGTCCTTCTCTTTTTTCCTATCGGCCGATTATATCTGTTTTTCATTGGCTGCTTCTCCTTATCCTTTTTGACCTGTTTTTCCAAAAAACGGTGTCAACACATGCCCCCCGGTTTCGGAGCAAATAATCTTTTGCTCCGAAATTTTTTCAAATCCGTTATCTTCCTTGATTCGAAGTCGGTCGTAGAATCTCAACAAATCTTCAGGGGCCATAAATACAGCCGCCTTGGTTCTTTCTTTCCCCCAAATCTCGTTGTTCCAACAGCTCGAGCTTTCAAGTGACGAACCCTAAGCTCCAAAGCTTTCGCTGATCCTTGGCATCCTCAAGTTCACCTGAGGTTCCCATTCGCCTGCATCCTCAAGGCATCTCTTTCTTCGATTCCCAGATTTCTTTCGATCTTTTGCTTTTTATTTGTCTTTAAATACCGCTGTCCCACTCTGCCTGAAGCTTTTATTCATCTCCTTAGGAACTTAGATCTCATCTCACCATTCCTGTTGATGACAATCTCGGGCTCACTTTTCTCAGACCAATGGGTGATGCTGACCCGACTGAGATGATCAATTTTGAAACTAGCCGAATCCCTTTCAAGTATGCCTCTTTGAATCTGGCCGATTGGGATACTTGCTTTAGGTCTTGGACAGGTTATATCAAAGGGTGGAGAGATTGGTACCTCAGAGTTTCTGCGAAGAACAAGGGATCTTGGGAGCAATACAAAATCAGTCAATGCATCACTTTATCTTTATCTGAGATGTCCCGGAATGAATCCCTTTTGATAGCTGTTTCTTATTTCTGGTCTGATGCGCTTAACGCTTTCTTGTTTGGCCATGGGCCGATGGCTCCAACCTTGGCCGATGGCCTCATGCTGACTGGTCTTGATATTTCCTCTCCAGATGCCCTCTTTAGCCATCGTAATGATAAACTTTCTCACCAGCTGAAAACCAAGAACATAGGTGGATGGTCTGGCTATATTGTTGAGCACAAGAAAGAGGGAACCGTGGGACAGAGGGAACATGTTGCTTTCCTGAACATGTGGTTTGAGAAATTCGTCTTCTGTGGCAAAACTTTTGGCCCTACTGCCAATTATCAGATAGTGGTTGAGTAGTTGGCTACTGGCAATTGCATCCCTCTTGGAAAGTACCTTTTAGGTGCGGTTTACCACCTCCTTCATCAAGTAGCAGTCAGTTTGTCAACCAATTCTCCCATAGGCACCCCGGGAGGTCCCTGGTGGTTTATCAACATGTGGCTAAATCTTCATCTTCGAGATAGGTTGGAGCAGAATATTTTTACCAAGACTTTCACGGGAGATCAACCAGATGGCGCTCCAATTGTGAGGCGCCGATGTATGAATTTCGGAGAAGCTGTCTCTGTCTTTCCAGGACACAAAAGAACTCCTTCTCGTATAGCAGAGCACTTTAGAAGTTTCTACCTCGGCTTCAATCCAGAATCCATTATCTGGTTTGCATATAGAGACGATGAGACTTACTTCGAGACCACATTCAGCTTTGATGATATCCACAAGGACGATGAGATAGGATTATTTTTGTAGAAATCATCAAACCGGGGCTTCTCCCTTTTTGTGTTTTTGGTAAGGATCAATCGGCCACCTACGAATTTTATAACCCCTCAGTATGTGCGTGTCAGCTGGGGTTTGGTCAATTGCCGATTGGCCTTTACTTCTCTGATTTGATTAAGCCACGGGAGATCATTCCTAGTGGTACTTGTTATTAGCGCCTTTTGGATCGGGTTCCTGATTCTGCCACTATTGATCTTGATTCTTGGAGATTTTCTGGCTTTACTTCCTCCCTTTTCAACATCTGGTGGGCAGAATGGTGCGATCATCTTTTCTGCGTTTCCCCAAGAATCTATTGTGAGCAATTGGATCCTGATTATGTGGCATCGGCTGATGAGGTACTTCTCTTATCTGATTACTTTTTGCATTTGCTTGACTGTACCCAGATTTGTTATATCTTCTTTTCTTTTTCAGCCTGAGACTACAGAGCCTCCTGCTGTGGCGGTAACGATTCAATATTGGCCACCAAGACGGGCACCATATATCGGCCATAAAGCCCCTTCAATTTCTTCAGTTATGCAGGGTCCCAAGATCAATCCTGTCTCAGACAATTTACCTCTGTCGACGCTTAAGAGGAAAGGTGCATCCAGCAAGACTCTAGCTCAGAAACAAAACAAGGAAAGATGACCGTGGTTGTTGATGCTTGATATGGCAGTACTAGCAAGTGCTTTCAAGTCGACTTGTCCTTTCCTTTTCTTTTCCTTATTTTCTGATTCATCATTCCCTCTTCTCCGTCTTCAAGCGCCAACAGATCGGTAATGTTGATCCTCGTAATCCAGATCGGAGCCAATTCAAGAAACTCCAATTGATGATATCTTAGTTGAACCGCTCAAACAACTGAACCGTATAAAACTATGGAGAGCCCGGTTGATGACCCCCTGATTTCATCAATTGAGCAACCTGATATCCAAAGGATCAATGTATCAGATGCTCTTGTTAATCAGCCTCGGTGTTCTCCTGAACAAGCCGATCTTCAATCTGAACAACTAGCTGAGATACAATCTTCATTAGTTATTACTTTATTGCTCTCATCCTCTAACCCCTTCATCTTTGTTCCAGGATATTGTCAAAACATCAGCTGAGGTTCATGATAAATCTTTAGGTGATCTTCAACAAGATACTGGTGACCAACCACAGTTGCCGATTGTTGAAGTCTTTGAATCATCATCGGCTGAAAACCTAACTGCCCAGATTCGAGCAACATCTTCTCGAGAGGTAAACTTCACGGTTTCTTTAAACTTCTTCTTGCTCTCTTTTGCTTATTTACACTTCCTCTGCAGGTCCCACCAACCTCATCTCTTATCACTCGGAGTGGATCAGTAACCGTTCTTCCTGATGATGTGAAAGCCAAGCTGATAGAAGTGCTTCCGTTGCTGAACCAGGATATCGGTCAACTTGTACAAGATCCTGAGCCGATTAGAACTATCTTTAAGCAGATTCAGGGCCAGTTGCCTAGAGATCTTAAGGCGAAGATGCTCCAAGTCGCTTTCATCGAGAATCGGCAGCTCGTAGTCCAGGAAGCTCAAGATCGGCTGGAAGAAAGGAAACGTCAAGAGAAACTTACCCAGGATAGGGAACAGTTGGACAGCAGTATGGTCGATCTTGACAACAGGATTGAATTTCTGGCTTCTTCTTGTCCTGATATCGTCAGTAGTATTGATCGTTTGAAGAAGCATCGAGCTGAGTTGATGAAAGAGCTTAGTCAGGTCGAGCAAGACTTGACAGCTGAGGAGCAGAGGCTTGCAGATCTTCCAGGCACCATAACTACTATGCAAGAACGGAGGGACTCTATTGCACAGCAAGCCCAAGCCCTTCATGAACAAGAACAGCTGATTCCTGGTTTGGCCGATGCCGATCGTCAAGAGATAGAAGCGGTCGACCAGCTGCGCCTGGATCTCATTAGTGCCATTCATTTTTAGGCATAGTTTAAACTTTGCTTGTAATTTTGTGAACTGTGATTGGCCTTTTCTTGGCCAACTCCCAACGCTCCGTATTAATTGCTTTGACCGAGCATTTCAATCAGTCTTTATATATCACAAGCCTCCTTTAGAATTATCATCTTTCTTTTGCAATGGCTTATTCTTCTTCCTCATCCTCTGTGAATCAGGTTGGTTTCTTCTTTCACTTCTCTTTGTTCTCACGATCTCTTTCCCTGATGTTTCCTCTTTTCTCAGTCTCCAAACCGTGATACTGTGGACAAGATTGTCTCAAACATCAACATCTTTGGTGCGAATCGGCCAAACCACCCGTCTAGACAAGAACGTGGTCTCCGTCTGGTGATTGCCAACAAGGAGGAGAAGTTGGAGGTTCTTGAAACCAGGAGGACAGCTCTCTTTCAGGAACTGGACCGCGTAGGTGAAGAAATAGCCCAAGTTAGGGTAGAGCTTGACAAGGCCAAGAGCCTCCTCTAAGTTTTGATGTACTATCAGCCGATGCAATCGGCCATTTATGAATGAAAATCACCACCTCTTGATTGATATTTGATTTAATGTACCACTTCATAGTGATGAATTTCCCACCCATACTTGTAGGTGCTCTTTTATGGTCTGGTTCGACTTCTCTTGCTATAAAATGGTAGCCCACTCCTTATGCAGCACCATAACCTTTTGACTATGAACCAGACTAGTTTCCCATTAGGAATAAGAGGCAAGCCTCCTTTATAGCGCTTCTAGGAAAATGCAACCATTCCCATTCCTTGACAAGTTTCTTCTTGAAGAGTTCTTGTATCCTAATGATGCATCAAAGCTTGTCGTTGTTGCTGGAAATGGTGAGAGAAAGGAATCCTGAAAGTCTCCTCTTCTGGAGTACAGAGTAGGGCCACACATTATTATTTAATTTCCTTCAAAGCCAACCCCTGATTTTTGGGAAATGTATCACTGCATGCCTGCCCACTGTCCAGTCTGAGACTTTCACGAGGAAACTATTCTTGCTTTGACTGCATCGGATCCCTTTCATTTTCCCTTTTGTAGTTATCTCTTCTGCCATTTGGGGCTATAAATAGGCCTGAAGCCCGATGGAGAAGACTCACTCTCATTGGCCATGTTTCAACCAACTCAGATAGATTACAGGCTCTTACTGTATGACTTGTTTCCTTCTTCTCTTTCTCTTTCATAGCTAGAAGAATTCTTGTGAAGTAGTGTAGCGACCCCTCTTCTTCTTTGCCTCCTTTTGAAAATCTAAGAGGCATTATAGCCAGAAGAATCCTTGTGAGCATCTGGCTTTGGGAGAAGGAGATAGGTAGGGTGTCTTGCTGCATATTTATCAAAGGAAGAGCGTGCCAAAGGAACGGCCATCTTGGTCATCAACTCGGGCTCCTTCTGGCGGAAGATTGCAGAATCGAGTGAAGATCTTAATCTTCCGTTTCCTCTTCGCTGTGTCCTTTTCTCATTCATCGATTCAATATCCTCATCATACTTGAGATTAGGACAATGCACCCCTTGTAACCTCTTGAGAACGTATGTCATCTGTAGATCTGAGTTGTAATATTATTGCTGTAATCCGAAACAAAGGAAATGAAAATTGCATTCATTTTGTTCTGAAGGCGATACATGTATCGGCTATAACCGAATATATTAATCGGTTTTACATTTTTTGCACTAAAGGCGATTCTTTACAGATATCGGCTATTCTTTACTAGAAACGATTACATTTGCAATCGACTGTAGCTCGAAAACTCAATCGGTCGATAGGCACGATAAGACAATCGGCTTGTACAACTGTTGATACACTTGGGCGACCAATCCATCGCAAGCTTCTTTTCGTCTTCAATGAACTGATCCATTAAGTCTCATCATCAGAGCCGACTGCTTGAACCGGCTTTAGTCCAAAATCGGACACTTTGAGATACTTGGTATCCCATGCTTTTTCAGATATGCAGCTCACCCGATCATAAGTCTATCCTTGTGCTTCTGTAGCTGCTACTGTCAAGGAAGTTTCTCCTTGGACCACCTCCACTGAATCTCCAATCCATTGGATGATGCATTGATGCATTGTAGATGGTATGCAACAATTGGCATGTATCCAATCCCGACCCAACAGTAGATTATAAGATCCCCTCCCTTTAATGACAAAGAAAGCGGTTGGAAGGGTCTTACTGCCGATGGTGAGCTCCACACAGATTTCTCCTTGAGCCGGAGAGACGTTACCTTCGAAGTCCACCAACATCATGTCGGTTTGGGTCAAGTCTTCATCCGATTTTCCAATCTTGAGCAGCATGGTGTATGGCATCAAATTGACTGCTGCTCCTCCATCCACAAGCATCCTGGTGACTGGCTTCCCGTTGACAAATCCTTTGAGGAACAAAGCCTTCAAATGTTGTCTCTTCTCGTCTTCTGGCTTCTCAAACATAGCTTGTCTAGGTTCCAGTGTCAACTGAGTCATGTCAAGTTCTTCATCAGACACATTCGAATCAACTGGAGCCATGAACTCTTTTGGTAGGAAGACAACCATATTTATATCAGCTTGTGGTTTGCCGACCTTTTCTTTATCGGCCTTAGGCTTTGGGCGCCAAACTTTAGACCGAACCTTCTTCTTGTCCAGCACATGTCTCTCTGCTTCTTCATGCTGTTCTAGCTGACGTAGGCGCTGGACTCTCCTCTTCTGGGATTTGGTCAAGCCATCTGGACACCACTGCGGATTGGGCTTCTTACGTGTTTGGCTTGACCCTTCATCATCCAGTTGCAACGTGCGTCGACGTTCAGGAGCTCGGCACATGATATCTTCATCAGGGACCAGAGAATCGGCCATCTCTTCCAGCCGATTGTTTGACTCTTCGTTGACTCGGCCTCCCAGCCGATCATGAACACTGGCCTTGCCCCCCAGCCGATCGTGGATGCTAGCTTTGCCCCCCAGCCGATCGTGGACTGAGACCCGTTGATTGTTGAATTCACGGTGATCTCTGGCTGTAGGTCTTCCGTCATTAAAGCAAACCCTTTTGGATGAGTTGCTATTATTGTAAGCCCCGTTGCACTGGACGGGTTTTACGCCGTTGGTAGCTTGATCCTTCTTCCCAAAGAAGATGCTTGAAGAACGGACATCTCCAATGTCCTTCGTTGCGCTGTGCCCATTCTTCTCTTCCCCTTGCTTTCTCTTGTCGACACTGGAACTTGTTGATCAGCATCTGGGAAGTGACAGATCGGCGTGGCTTCAAGTCTCCTTCTTCAAGTAGTAACCCTTTCCCCTTAACATCGGTAGTGGTTACTTGTACTTTGGGATCAACGGCTCCTTTATTTTGAGCTGAATCAGATGTCAGCAACTTAACTCGTGATGTGTCTTTGCTAGACACCTCAACTGTGTTAGTTGGGAAGGGGTGCTGATCAATCTTCATCGACTTTTCAGCTTTAGGAGGAGTTTCAAACTTAAGCCTCCCTTGCTCAATAGCTGATTGGATCTGTTATCTGAAGATCTTGCAATTATTGGTGTCGTACGATGTTGCATTGTGCCACTTGCAATACTTCATCCTCTTCAGCTCCTCTGCAGATGGTATGGTATGGAACTGGGAGAGCTTAATCTGCCCTTGCTGAAGCAACAGATCAAATATCTTATCGGCCTTAGTGATATCAAAGCTGAATTTCTCTGGTTCTTTCTTGCCAAAGGGACAGGACACTGTCTTCTTTCCTTTGACCCACTCTGCAAGCCCTATCATATTATCTTCATCTTCTGAATCAGAGTAATCCACATAGGACTCCTTCTTCTGAAAGTTTCTTCTAGGCTCGTAGGACTTTGCAGTTTCTTCACTCATTTGCAGTTTCTTCACTCATTCGACTGACCAATTGGCTGAGACTCTTGAAGTCATGTGATGCATATTTCTCCCTCAAGGTTGGCAAGAGACCTTGGAAAGCCAACTCAGTCAGTTGTTTGTCTCCCAGATTCAAACTATAGCACTTATTTCGGACTTCTCTGAATCTCTGAATGAATCTAGCAACTGTTTCATCGTTCCTTTGCTTGAGTCTGGTCAGATCAGTAATCTTCATCTCATGGATGCCAGAGAAGAAGTAATTATGGAACTGCTGTTCCAAATGGGACCACTTGATGATAGAGTTAGTCAGCGTTGATGTGAACCATGAGAATGTCTTGGCCCCGATAGAGATGAAGAGAACAAACGTATCCTGAGTGCATCAATGTTCCCTGCTTCTCCACATTGGATGATGAATCGAGTGATATGCTCCATAGTGGATGTCTCATCTTGCCCAGAGAACTTGGTGAAGTCTGGCACCTTGAATCTTGGAGGAACGATGTCTCGATCATAGCCGATGGATACGGTGTTACGTACATGCGGAGCCGCTTGGGTTTTATCCCATATTACTTCTGTAGCATCTCCGAGAAGTGGTCGATCAACTCCTGCTTCATGTGAGACTTCAATTCAATAGATACTTGTTCAATTACTTGTATCTCAGCTGGAGTTTCTGGAGGTCATTCTTCTAAGATTCTTGGCTGTGGATTTGGTACCATTGATGCCCCTATCCCAGAAGAACCTTGCATATTCGTAACAGGTGGAGTCTGCCTGATCAGCTGACCAGCCGATGGAGTTGGCTGCTGCAAATTCGATTGGCTTGAGATAGCCAATTGATTTAGAAGTGTTTGCAGTAGTTATGCAGAATCCACTTGTGGAATTAGTGGCTGCCCTGTCACCCCTTGGTTGATCGGCTACTGAGGTGATGATATTGTATGAGACACTGTGTTAGCTGGGGTCAAGACAGGCTACATTGATGTTGACTGCTGTAATGGGGCAGTCTGTATGGGTATCCCCAATGTTGGCTGCTGCAGTGGAGCAGTTTGCATGGGCATCCCAAGTATCGGCTGTTGAGCCGATCTCTGAGGTGGAACAAGAGCTGGTCTCTGAGGTGGAATTGGAGTTCTTTTCTCTGTCGGTATGACCATATGAGCATGAGCTGGGCTGATCTTGACTCTTTCGAAGTTCTTGCTCCCGTGATTGAAGTAGACGAACACCACTCCTTCCCCATTCATGTGCACAATCCTGAGTACCCCAAATGTGGCTTGGTAAGGCGTGGGTACTTCATACTGGAATTTCCTCGAGGCTCAAGAAAGTTTGAGATATCATTCTCAAAATGATCACGAGGTAAATCCCATCCTGCAAGCTTTCCATCTTGATTCCTCATGGGAGGATACTTTTGATTCTGCACTGAAAATGTTTGATCTTAGGCATTGGACTATACTTCATGTGTTTGAATCACAGGCATGGTAACAGCAGGATCTTTGGCTTTTCTCCAACACCTTGACTCGAATCCCGAGTGAGTCCGATGAAGAATCGAGTAACCCTGGAGATGGTGCAACCCTTTATGGAGTCATTGGTGTGTTGGAACATTGGAGGAGTTCGGTTTGGTTGAAAATATGCAGGTCCCAGATATCCTCCTTCTGCTCCTTTCTTGAGTGCTTCAATCAGACTATTTTGCACCGTATTAGCAAAAACTTTAGCTTGATCAATCATTGTCTGGTGCATCGCCTTAGTCATCATGTCCTGAAGTGATTCAGGATCGGTTGAGAAGGTGATTTGCTTAGGCGTGGGCAGCGGACTCTTCTTGAAGATTCCACTCTTAGTCTGACCGTATGATGCCAGGCAAAGCTCTTCATAATGTCTCATATGAGCTTCGAACTCAGCTTTGTCTGTATCTTTCAACTGATCCCTGGTGATCGCTTGGACATTTTCTGGATCAATCTCAGAAGTACCAGTCTTCATAGTCTTCATCATTGTTGACTTTTTTGTGTCCCACCGGGCGTGCCAAAAGTGTGTTGACGCAAAAATAGGACGTCACCCTTGCGCGTAGCACACGTGACTCCGGTCTCAGAAGCGAGGCGCGTGCCAATCGACCGTTGATTGACAATGGAAAATATTAGGGATCGGCTAGAGAACTAATGGCCTTATGGCGACACGTGTACCCGTACCAATCGGCCGATCTGAGGTAAGCGGGATCGGCCGGCTCGAGGCGGCCGGGGCGGGTGTAGATAGATAGATCGGCTGGAATCGGCCGATTGTGACGTTAGCACTCGAGTAGGTCGGAATCGGCTACGGTGTTAGAAGCCGATAGGATCTGAATCGAGTGGGATAAAGATGATAATAGCTTAAACCACAAGAATTGGTACGAAAACTTGTAGATCTAGCTAATATCGGTAAAGGGGTGAATAAAGAACTAGACGAAACCTCAGCGATGCGCCCGGAGGTTAAAGCCTAGGATTATTCGGTAAAACGGTACTCACAAGCTTGCCGAAGGTCAGTTGATGCAGCCCGACGAACTCGAAGCACGGCGTTGTAGAAAAGGGAAAATCGCAATGGCGAAGTCGCCGAAAAGTAGATCTTTGTAAAGGTAGATCTTTGTAAAGTAGATGCGAAAGTAAAGGGTTTGGGAGGCGGTTTGTTTAATATTGGTGTGTACAGATTTTCCGACCACACAGGGTCGCTATTTATGTCCCGAGGACAACCCCGACTCCTAGCCGATCACGACACTGTTTACATGCATCTAAAGACAAAAAACTTATAAAAATAGAAAAGGACTCTCGCGGGAGTCGAAACTCTTCCAAAAACTGACTTTTGACCCATTGCCAATCGTAGATTGACCCGCCTCCACCGTGCTTTTCTTCTGGCGCATCTCCTTGATTACCGCCTTCTTTATTTCCATCGGCCGATCCTCTAGTTAATCATCGACCGATCGCTCTGACCTGCTGGCCCACTGTCAGGGACGAATTCTTTTGATCATCGGTGAATCTTGTTGACCGTCCTTCTCTTTTTTCCTATCGGCCGATTATACTCTGTTTTTCATCAGTTGCTTCTCCTTATCCTTTTTTGACATGTTTTTCCAAAAAATGGTGTCAACACGGTGAAAGATGTGCAAAAGTTGACAGGGAGAGTGGCCGCCCTTAACAGATTCATCCCCAGAGCTGCAGAGAGAAGTTTGCCCTTCTTCCAAGTTCTCCGAAGTTCCAAGAACTTTCGATTGGTGAATCTCAGAAACAAGCCTTCCAAAAACTCAAAGACTACCTCAAACATGGCCAAGCTATGCCCTCCGAGCCAAAATCGCCACTCCTGTGCTTATGCGCTTCTAATTCAGCCGTGAGTCTTGTACTAGTGCAAGAGAAAGAGGAAGAAGGAAAATTGAAACAAATTCCGATACTACGCTTGGAAGCTCTTTCGATCCAAACTCTTTACTCAATTAGAGAAGATAGCATATGCAGTCATTATGGCAGCAAGAAAATTAAGACATTACTTCGAGGGTCACAGAATAAGAGTCATCTCGAATCAATCACTGAATGACTTGTTCACAAATAAAGAGGCATCGACCCGAATCTTCAAGTGGGCCGCTGAACTATCAGAATACACAATTGACTTCGAAAGAAGAAATGCAATCAAATCGCAAGTTTTGGCGGATTTCGTCATGGACTGGACATCGCCGAATCATAATTCTGGTGAAGAAATAGTCACACCATGGGTAGTGCATTGTGATGGGGCTTGGTGCGATAGAGGAATTGGAATATCAGCAATTGTAACATCTCCGGCAGGAATCGGGATAAGATACGCTGCTCGGCTTGATTTCGCGGATGATGTGCACTCTACGAACAACACAATGAATCTGAGGCTCGCTTCTAGCCTTGAGAAAGATGAAAGCTGGGTCAACAAACCTTTATCATCAAGATGACTCTAAAGTCATTCAGGAACACATTGAGAAAGTGAGCGAAGCAAGAAATCCTGTTCTGGTGAAGTACCTTGAGAAAGTTAGAGAGATGGAAAGGCACTTCAAGGGCTATTCAGTTCAGTATATACCAAGAAATGACAATAATGAAGCAGACAAACTGGCGAAAGCAGCAGCCCAGAATCAGGCAATGCCCCCGGACGTGTTCTTCGAAATCATCAAAGAACCATCCATCAAAGATCCGCCAAAATCAGAACATTATAGAAACTCACGATTGGAGAGCCGAAATCATGACATACTTGAGGGGTCACTATGAACCACAAGATGAGTTGGAAGAAAAAAGGCTAAGGCAAAGAGCAAGAGGATACACTGTAGTGAATAGGGAACTTTACAAGTCCGGGGTAACCGAACCATGGCTAAGGTGCATAACCTCCGAAAAGGGTGTAGAACTTCTCAAAGAAATCCATAGTGGATTTTGTGGTGCACACATAGGCACAAGAGCACTGGCAGGCAAAGCAATAAAGCAAGGATTCTTTTGGCCTTCGATAAATTTTGATGCAAAGAAGCGGTTCGGAATGTGAAGCATGCCGAAACAATGAATCAGAAAATTTACCATCTATGCTATTCATCTAATCCCACCAACATGGCCTCTGCAAGGTGGGGAATGGATCAGTCGGCTCATTGCCAACACTCAAGGAAGCGCAAGTTCGCGGCGGTGGCGATTGATTACTTCACCAAGTGGGTGGAGGCAAAGGCATTGGCGAATATCACAGCACCAACAATTCAGAAATTCTTCCGCAAAACATAACTGCAGATCCGAGTACCAAGAGAATTAACTGTTGACAATGTAAAATAGTTCGATCGTTATTCTTTCAAGGAATATTGCAAAACTCTGGGCACTCATGTGAAGTTCTCTTCAGTTTATCATCCGCAGTCTAATGGGGCTGTTGAAAGAGCAAACGGGCTAATCTTTTCGGGAATCAAGAAGTGTCTATATGATCAGAAGAAAGGCAAGTGGATAGATGAATTGCCGAAGGTAATCTGGTCTCACAACACAACAGTGTCAAGAGCAACAGGTTTCACACCATTTTGCTTATTATTCAAGATCAAGCAATGTCACTGGAAGAAATCAAGAATGAAAGCATAAGAGTACAGAAAGCAAAAGAAACCGAAGAAGTCCACATGAAGGTAGAAAAAGACATGATTGAGCTAACAATCCTCGAAGCCTCAGATAACAATGAAAAATACCAAAGGGAAACCAAGGTGTGGAAGGATAAGAAAGTAGTCAGGAAAGATATCAAGAGTGGTGACTTAGTGATAAAAAGAAAGAAAAACTGGGAGAATCCCGGGAAACTTCAAGAATCTTGGGAAGGACCCTACATTGCAAAAGAAACTAGCATGCTAGGACCGCTGCACTAAATCGGCGAAGAGCTGCCGCATTCGTGGAATGCAGACAGCCTAAAGAGGTACTACCCTTGAAAATCATGAAAAGTAGTTAGATTTATCATTAAGCATTTCTTTTTCGCAAGTTTAGATTCCATAAAATTGTAAAAACTCGAACCACGGAACTATAAGTGGTTTCGGGAACAAACATATTTAATTCTCGCCTTTTACTTAGAATAAAAAGGACCATACTCTTTTCCTTGCAAAGGGGGCCCTAAATCAAGGGGCAAGGTTTTTAACGAGGCAGATCCTATGTAAATACTCTTTGTGATATATATGAAAAGAGTTTTCCCCCAAATCATTTGTCTTGTGAAATTCCATCGTGAGAAAGAAAAGTTCGTGAAAAGGCTCTGTGATAGCCTGAGTTCCATTCCGAGAAAGAAAAGTTCGTGAAAAGGTTTCGTGATAGCCGAAATACCATCGTGAGAAAGAAAAGTTTGAAAAGGCTTCGTGATAGCCAAAATTCCATCGTGAGAAAGAAAAGTTTGAAAAGGCTTTGTGATAGCCTGAGTTCCATTCTGAGAAAGAAAAGTTCGTGAAAAGGCTTCGTGATAGCCGAAATACCATCGTGAGAAAGAAAAGTTTGAAAAGGCTTCGTGATAGCCGAAATTCCATCGTGAGAAAGAAAAGTTTGAAAAGGCTCCCTGATAGCCTGAGTTCCATTCTGAGAAAGAAAAGTTCGTGAAAAGGCTTCGTGATAGCCGAAATACCATCGTGAGAAAGAAAAATTTGAAAGGGCTCCGCGACACCCGAAATTCCATCATGAGAAAGAAAAGTTCGTGAAGAGGCTCCGTTATAGCCAAAATTACATCATGCGAAAGAGAAAGTGAAAGTTCCATGAAAAGGCTCAGTGACAGCTGAGGTCCAGAAAGAGAAAGAGAAGTTTTTTGAAAAAGGTTCCTTAATAGCCGAAGGCTCTGTGAAAGCCTATATCCCACCTTAAGGGGATATCCTACCGAAAGGCCTGAGACAACAATAAGTTGTGGCCTAGATCCCACCTTAAAGGGATATCCTACCGAAAGGCCTGAGACAACAACAAGTTGTGGCCTAGATCCCACCTTAAAAGGGACATCCTACCAAAAGGGCGGGACAACAAGGTTGTGGCCCGGAAAATATTAATGTCTTTGCTCAAAATTTCTTGTGTGAAAGATTATGAAGTAGAAGTTAATGTTCTTTCGATCGCGAGGACAAGCTAGCATAGTACCGAACATACATAAAGGACTATGCGAAGTTTTTTCAGGAAAATTTTTCTAGCCGAAAATCCTACTCCAAGGGCCAAGGGGCTCAGTCATCTCCGAAAATTAGTAATCGCACAAAACGGTTGAAGCAACTGAGGGTTGCAATATCAACCTAGGCAAGTATGCCAAGAGGGCGCAAGTCCACAAAATTCGTTAAACAAATTTTGTCGACTTGCACTACAATGAAGCGATAACTATCATGCAATGAAGGAAAAACAAAAACAAATTAGAGAGAGTCATCAGTCTTTGGGAGTCCATGAAATTTTGCATGAAAATGGCAAGGTGGGAAGGGTGATGTTTTTTCTTAAAAAACGAATTTATTGCCTTAGTTTCATACAAAATTTCATATTCGTTACGACTTTGAAGAGCTGAAGTTTCAGAAAGGAAGTTCAACCACACGACCCGGTTTACGACCCCTCTCTTCGATAGTGTCACTAGCATAAGCAAAAGCTACCGATCGCAGGAAATAGGGCTAAGGGGCTCCGTCTTCACAGAAGAACGTGAACTTGAAGCTTCGCTGGTAAGTGCATAACTGTCTCGTTGAAGAAAAAAACCAACTCAGTTGAAAGCTACACATAGAGAAGTACTGACAACAAGAAGCCGAATCGAGAAACTTTGCATCGGGATGGGATTCTTTATACAAGCCAAGCCTCACCACTAACTATCTCGGGTCCTCGCGATGAATTCAAGAAGTATGACGTCCTCGACAAGCCTACCTTGCAGTGACCTGCAGTTAAAATTTACAAGACAAAGTTTAGAAGGGTCGCGGCCCACAAATATACAAATATACAAGTTCAGAGGGCCTCCAACATCAAAAGCAAAAGTTTGGACAAGTGTAGCCTTATCCAACAATATCAACCTTCGGGGAGCTGGTCTGACGATTGGAACTTTCTTCCCCTCCATCATCTTGGTCATCACTGCTACTGCTGTCGCCGCTACCCTCGCTCCCCGAACCTTCCTCTCCATCGTTGGTATCGTCATTCTCCTCAGATTCAGAAGATGATTCTTGACTCTCCGCAGCCTTAGCGCGCTCCTCCTTCTGAATCATCTGAAAAGACATGAAAGAAGTTGATAAGAATCAAAAAAGGGACGCTCATACGGTGTCAGAATTTCAACAAAGTCTACAATAGCAACCTCCTCAAGTTTGTCGCGGGCAATCTTCTTCGCGAACTCCTTCCCGCTTGCAAGCCAGAACTCCTTTGCGAATCTAACCTTTACAGCTCGGACATCTTCGTTAGGACGAATAGCTGAAGTGCCCGCGGCGTCCGGAAATCGCAAGAGTGCTCATGAAAACTGGAGGTCGACACGGTCAGTCAAGTCAGAGAAGCTTCAGAAGACTTTCCGAGAAAAGAGCGTGAAATCGCTAGCTCGAGAGATAACGTTGGAAGAGCACGAAATTATTTCAAAGATCCACAAGTCGAAATTTCTTCACTTTCAGGAAATGGGCCTAGACGGGTACCGAATTGCTTCAAGGCCTCCTTGTACTCCTCAAACAGAAGTGTCAGGTTTTGCTTGATTTCATCAACATCCTTATCTGAAGTTTTACTGTGCTCAGACAGAGCCTTCTCGAGATCTTAAACCGCCTATTCTTTCGTGCTCAAAGTCTTCGCCAGCTCAGAGTTCTTTGATGAAAGCTCGTCAATGGTTTTCGTGTTCTTATCAGCTTCCTTGCGAAGATTCTCAATCATCTTTAAGTCATCTTCACGAGCCTTGTTGAGTTTTTCAAGATCCTTTTTTGAATCGAGAAGAGCGGCTTCAGAAAGTCCCTTCTCGTCTTGGCATTTTTTCAAAGAGTCTGCAAGTTCAGCGATTCGTTGTTCTAGATCAAGACTTGAAGCCTGAGCCTTGTTCAATTCACGCTTCAGTTTCCGAGATTCGCCAGTGAGCTTCTCAACAAGCTCTTCTTTTTCGAGGAGCCGTTCAGAGACAACTTTGCCAACAATGGATGCCTTCAAATCATAAGTTTTCTTGAAACTAGCAAGGTCTGATGATGAAAGTTTTCGAGCATTTTCTTCAAAACCCCGCGAAAACCGTAAAGAATCAAGAACGAAAATTAGTAAGAGGAAAGTAAGAAGATCGCAGAGTGTAAAAGATGAAAGTAACCAACAAACCTTTTGATTAAGCGTCCTTAAGGGAATTTGATGGCAAGGTTAGAATCATCAAAGATTTACGGAGAGAGGAAGAAGTGTGCTTTTCAGTAGCAGAAGTTGTTTTGCCGGTCAACCGAAGTCTCTTCTTCAGAGCATCTCCTCTTGTTTCACCCACAAATTCAGGGGACGTCCATAGCAAGGAAAACTTAGGAACACCATCATCCGTGTCAACCACCTCACCGCTAACACTTAACAGTTCACCTCTAAAAGACGTACCAAAGATCTCATTGTAAGCTGTGACTGAGGGGGTGGGATCTTGATCTTCAGGAATTTCTTCACGATTTTCAATCAAAGACGGGTTTTCAACAAGGTCACCGCTTTTTCGCACCGTGCGCTCCAAGTCTTCAGTAAACTTTGGAGAAGCTTCATCTTTAGAAGCAGGAGCTTGGGAAGAACCAGCCTCAGCTTTAGTAGGAACCGCAGAATCTCTAGGAATTTCCCGAACTTCGGGGACAATGTCTGAAAAAGTTTCAACATCAACAAATTCATTCTCTTGAGATGCAGACGAACCCGAACCTCAATGCATAGCACAAGCAAGAAGAAACCTGTTGGCGAGGCTCATCCATCATCTCTCATCAAAAAAGCCGGAGGAACGTTGGACAACAACAGCAGCAACAACTTCTTCACATCCTTCTTAGCTTTTCTTGCCCAATTCGCATAAGACTTGAAGCCGCTTGAATCTCAGCATCAGAAATATCTTCGGAAGCTTTCCTCTTCCTCTTGCTGGACTCCAAAGACTTAGTCTTTCCTGGGCGAACGAAGGGAGAAGAAGTGTCGGCCGCGCTACTTTTAGCCTTTTCCTTCTTCGAAGCTCTCCTTCTTGGAGCCTTAGGTGCTGCAGCCGAACAAACTGCTACGGTAACAACCGTAATCTTCTTGTCCACGCCTGGTGGGCGAGATCAAAGGGTCTCACGCACGAGTTCTAAAAACACGGTTAACTCTTTTCTTATGCTTCACGATGTTCTTGTAAGATTTATACTCGTTAAGAGTAGATTCGCCAACCATCGCATTAACTTTCTCCTCAACTTCAAGAATGAAGTCTTCAAGGCTTTGACCATCCTTAAGTCGCAAATTAAATCGTGGAAATGGCACCTTCTGAGAAGCCCAATCCACATCAAGGAAAACAATATCAAGGCTTTCCACCATCGATAAGGGCCACTCGCTGCAACAAACTCTTCAATAGCATCTGACCTCCAAGAATGGTCGGCCAAGAAGAAAGCATTTTCACAGCTCTTTGAAACCAAGGGTTAATTATATGGAGCAAGCAATAACAGCTCATCGCGCCATCGATGAATAGAATGGGTAAGCTGGTCTAGTATATCCAGAAACTTTGGACATGTCAACCTTCACATAGAACCAAAAGGAGCTCCAATCTTCAGAAAAGTTAGTCTTGCTACAAGGTGCAAGCTGGATTCGGGTGAGGCCTTGATGCGAATTTTTTCCTTCAGGTGTTGAAGGTACAGCACGCATAGTGAGCTTCATAGTATTTCGCATCATCAAGTTTAAGAATATCCTTCTCGGTCACAAGCTCAAATAAATGTGCGAATATGTCAGCACCAGCTGTACACTTGAAAGTCTTCATTATCTAGAAGAATTTCGAAAGTTCCAACAAAGAATTCGGGGTCGGCTGATGCATTTTCACAGAAAACTTCTCAAGAATGGAAGCCAGATGAGGATCACAAGGAAATCTAAGTCCACAGGTGAAGAAATCCCTGAAAACAACAACTTCGTTGGCTTGAGAAGGGGGGACCTCTTCACCGTATGAGGGCGTCCATCACCGGAAGGAAAATCCACTCATATTCTTTAATAATTTCGGCCATGACCTTCGACTTGCCAAAAACGAACGTTGGAGGATAAGATGTGGCCTTAGCACCAACGAGCTCACTCAAGTCAACTTCAACGTTGGAGAGATCTTCATCACCACCAGATTTATTCTCAGACCTTATCTCTCCATCTTCACGACTGCCGGAATCGCGGATGGCTTCGGCAGCCGGATCATTTGTACTAGAAGGAGCGTTCTCCCCGGTCGGTGGAACGCCAACGGTAGCCAACTCCTCAAAAGTCATCGGTCTAGCAGTACTCTTAGTACGAGCCACCTTTTCGAAAAAAATAAACACAAAATATATATCAATTTACAAGAAACAAAAATCTACGAAACAGTTGGCTAATGACCGAAAGAATATGAGAAAGAAGAATAGAATACCTTCGAATAATAGAAGAATTCAACGAACTTCGGGCGTCTTGAAAACTTTGCGCTGAAGCACCTCAAAAAGTCAGAGAATGTGGCAAAACGGTGAAATAAAGTTACCGCGCCCGCCCTCTATTTATAGGGTGAGAGGGGGGTAGTTTCAAGAAACCGCCTCGAGATGACCGTTGCGCGTTTTAGGGGGGACGCGTGTATACTCCGATGTTCCGAGGGTGACGTTTTTTACTGAAATTCTGATAATTGTTCGTGGAAACGGATCGTCGGAGTCAACCCGCTTCCCCGAGGGGCTAGTGTTGGGGAATTGGGCAAAAACCTTTCACCCTCGAAACTTCTGAGTAACTTAGATTTCTGCGAATTCGTGAAAGTCTTCGGGGATGAGTCGCTGGATCGCAAGTCTATTTCATAACGTAAAAGTATTCGAGAAGGCGTTTTACATGATTCACTGACGCCCTAACGTCGTGGGAAATAATCGCTGAATAAGCACTGGATTGCAAGTCTGTTTCTTGTTTTAGGACAACAGGAACTTGTCGAATTCGGGGATTGTAGCGATGGAAACTTCGGAAATTATTGAAGAACTTCACTTCGGCTGCGAATGCGGAAACTCAATTCAGAGATCTTGGTGATTGAAGATTTTCGCGAATGAAGAGTCAGAGGTCAAGGGAAGACTCAGTCAAGGGCGATGCCTCAAAAGTCCGGGTTCGACGTATGAACTGATGGCTGGCTTGTAAATATGTGAAATTAGCCCCGCAAATCACGAGATGTAAAAGACGTACTTGTACATGTTCATACCTAAGAATATTCTCTAGATTCGAGGGTAATCTCGGAATGTAAAAGTCCTTTCGTCTCCCTATAAAAGGGGGTTCGAGGGCACGTGTAAAAGGGTTCACAACTTTTGAGGTGAGTACAGACTTTTGGGGATTCCTTGTCCCCCCTCTTTCGTACGTACTTACATTTGTTCTGGAATCTTGTGTTCGGGGATCCCATCCGATTTTCGGACCCCCCAACACTCTCGTCCGCCTCCGGCGAGGTCGCCGGAGCGCGCCGGGAGTGGGGCCGCCACCTTCGTAGCCCTTAGTTGCAGTAGCTAGTAGTAGGTTTTTACCATCCTGTGCCTCTGTGCTTCGCCTTCATGGCCTCGCCCTACCTCGTCGTCGCCTTCGTCGTCGGTGGAGTCGCCTTCGTGATTCTCGCCGCCGCCTCCGTCGATTGCTCGGTATGTGGTAATAAAATAAATACTCCCCTCCATCTCGCAGATCCCCCTTCCTTCATCCCCGCCGCCACCCCCAACCAGCAGCCTATCAACTCGACGCACCCCTCTTCAGCTGCGATCTTGCAGATCTGGTGCCGATTCAGCAGCCGCCATCCCACAGGATCTGGCGTGAGCTTCTTCTACCTCCGGCGTCTTCTCCAACAGCATCTTTCGACTACCGGTGTGTGCTGCCCCTGCAAGCTCACGAGTCCCAGCTTCAACCGACGCTTTGCGCGGTCAGTCCACCTGGGTGTACGCGTCTCCGACGCCCCTGCGACCCTCCGCCGGCGAAATCGTCTACTCCGGCACCAGCTTCTCTGCTTCTTCCTCTTGTGGTTGAAGAAGGACTTCATTGTAATTTGGTTCTCTTCTGAGGACCTATATGTAATTTGGCTACTGTTTTAATATATTCAGTGTTTCTTGTCAAAAAAAGCTCAAAGCGTATACTAAAAGTGCATAACTACGTTTAAATTTTTTTTGTATTAAGGAATATAAAATCTGGTCTCAACATCATGGTGACGCATCTACAACCAACAACCACATGACACTCCGCAAAGACGTAGGCGCAACAACCCAAAACAAGTTAAATCCCAGAGTTGCACACTAAAAGGAGGAAAACACAAAGACGATTTCCTGCTACCCAAGAGCACGATACACTAGTTTTCGATTCGCTTCAGAACATTCCAACCCGTCTTGTTCATGAATTCCAAAGCCGAAGTCTCTCTCCAGTGACAACCTCCTGCAAAATGCTCCTTTCCTCTTCTTTAGAAAGGATGGACCAGCTCGATCCAGACATTTCCTAAACATCACCGCAAAATAGATTTAGATTTTGACCTTTGAAACACAACCTCATTTATACTTGTCCAAAGCGCCCAACAAAAGGCGTCGTCCCGATCAGCACTAACTTCCTTTGCTTATGCGAAAACTTCTAAGCCAAGGACCAAAAGATTATATGTAGTTGCAGGTTTAGTGATACCG
The DNA here is from genome assembly GCA_022644695.1 of Cenchrus purpureus. NCBI lineage: Eukaryota > Viridiplantae > Streptophyta > Magnoliopsida > Poales > Poaceae > Cenchrus > Cenchrus purpureus. The sequence goes on along the minus strand of CP053456.1, from coordinate 29,328,189 downwards.
AAAGTACGCCTTATTGCACTCCACAATAGTCTAGCCATAGGACAATCAAAAAGAGATCTGTATGGTTTCTCGCTCACTACAAAAGCAGCAACGAGTGCACCCTTCCACTGTCTCCTAGCTAGATTATTGTTGGGGAATTGGGTAAAACCTTTCACCTCGAAACTTGAGAGATCTTGTGACTCTTGCGAATTCGGTAATATGGGCGGAAAAGAGCCAAGCTGCGTGTTCGTTTCCGTGACTTCTGAAGAATGAGGTTTCGTGTCTTGAGAATTATAGCTCGTGTGAAGTGTGAATGGAAAATTCTCTAACCTAATACCCTCGAGCGAAAAGATCGCTGAGGGGATTGAAGTTCGCAAATTTGTTCATCATTTCAGGGTGATGGAAACTTTGGAGATCCTCGCAGTTCCGGAAACTCAACTTCGGCGGTGGTTTCGAGCATTCGAAACAGGAATCTATGCGCCTGAGGATCTTCGCGAATGTGGGGCAAAAGCCATGAATGAACCGAGTTAAGGATGCGGCATCGAAAGTCCAGGTTCAAGGTGCGAACGAATGGCTGGCTTGTAAATATACGAAGTTAGTTCCGTAAATTACGGGATGTAAAAGACATTCGTGTACATGTTCCCATTTGAAATATTCTTTAGATCCGAGGGTAATTTCGGAATGTAAAAGTCCCTTCATCTCCTATAAAAGGGGGCCAAAGGGCACATGTAAAGGGGTTCACAACTTTTGAGGAGAATACAGGCTTTCGGAGATTCCTTATCTCCGAGTTCTTGAGTTTCTTCGTGTGTTTGCTCTTAAGTCTCTCATCACCCATGTTTGGGGGTTCCATCCGATTTCTGAACTCCCAACATTGGCGCCCACCGTGGTCTAAGCCAACAGAAAACTCACGATGCCTCCATAGAAGAAGTCTAAGAAGAACACACCTACCGATGCAGACCAAGAAGACCACCACATAGAAGAGGAAAATGGGAACACTCTGATGACAGACCCTCAGCAGATTGCAAGCCAAGAAAGGGAAGCAAAACTTGAAGCCCTCAAGAAAGCACGAGCGGAAAAACTACGTAAGTCCCCGGAAACACATACCGAAGATGAAGATGAAGATGATGATGTCTTTGTGGACAAACAATTGGAAGAAAGAAGGAAAAGTGCTAATGCTTCAGAAAGAGAAAGAAAAATTCGCGATGCAGCTGGAAGCAAAAAGAAAAGCTTCAAAGAAGCTGGAGAGGCTCAATCAAGCGAAAGACCAACTAGAAAAAATGCAAAAAGAAATCGATGAAATGAAGGAACAAGAAAACAGTTCTCTCTGGCGCGATTCGCCAAATCGTTACAGTCGAAAAGAATCCTCGAGAGAAAATTTCTTCAGAACAGGAGTTTCGATTCATGAGATCCGAATCGCCACTTTCTCTTGGGTTGCAAACTGCGCCATGGCCTCCGAAGTACAAACCAGTCTCTCTCCCGAAGTACAATGGGCATGGAAACTCCAGACAATTCCTTATGAGCTATGAAGCCGTTGTAAACTCAGCTAGAGGAGATGATGTTGTGCTGGCTAAATCCATCATCATTGCTTGCGAAGGCCCAGTCCTCAATTGGTATGCCGTGCTACCTCCACACTCAATCTGCAGCTGGATTGATCTCAAGACAAAGTTCATTCAAGCATTTTAAGTATTCCATGAAACAACTGCAAAGCCATCAGATCTCTATTATTGCAAGCAAAGAGACAGAGAGCCACTGCAGAACTTCGTAAGAAGATTCATGCAACAAAAGTCTCAAACTGGGGAACAGATGACAAAACAACGATCCAAGAGCTAATCAGTGGTCTAACTCCAAGACCAACAGCTTCGCACTTATCCAGAGAAGAACCTCAATCCATTAAAGAACTTTTCGATGAACCAGAAAAGTACATCAAATCTGATGAAGATCACCAAGAAGAGTAGAACGAAACCAAGCAAGACAAAGCAAGAGAGGAACAGGATGGAGGCCTCAATTCCAACCCCCCCCGAAACATCAATAACATGGAAAATCCTTCACCACAATTCAACCAAAACAACTAGCCAAGCACAAGAGGAGGTTTCCCTTCAAGAGGAAGAAGAAGATGACCTCCGAAAGTTCAAAATCATGATCCAAGAGACCCATACTTCTACTGTAGATATCATGGGAGAGGTCACAGTACCGAAGCTTGCCCAGAAACCAAGAAAAATGTAGCGAGAATTCAACATGAAAAAGCAACGATGTCTATTGCCTCCACAATGCCAAAATTTACGGCAACCTCAGTTGATGGGCCCTCAAGCAACTCCAGCTCCAGTTCACCAATTCCAGCAGGCACAGTCAACATGGCAACCTTCGCAGCAATTCTTCCCTCAGTCTCAAGCAATTCAAACCATTCAGCAACCACAACCAATTCAAGAAATGCCACCACCACCACCAATTCGGTGAAACGAATCAAGCTCAAGAAGCAACAATCCAAAAGCATTGCCTTCCTTTGGAACTATCATACCTATAACTGGGGGCTCAGCCATGGAGTTCGAAACAAAGAGGCAGAGAAACAACTACTCGAGATGTGAACACGGTCATCAACGATGGCGGTGCTGGCACGACCAGAATGGGCCAAGGTGCCGATAACATTCACTGAACAAGACTTCAAGTTGAAATCCACCGATCACAACGATGCCACGGTCATCGAAGTAAATATCACTGGATGGGTAATCGGAAAGGTTCTGGTGGATAACGAAAGTTCTCGACATACTATTCATGAAAACGCGAGAAAATGAACTTGAGTCCGCATCTGCGCCACCGAATACTCACTCACTGGGTTTCGGAGGAAAGCCTATTAAACCAGCGGGAAAGATAGCTCTTCCAGTCTCCTTCAGAGACCTTGACAATGCCAGAACAGAGAGTCTCACATTTGATGTCGTCGACATGTATCACCCATACTGCAATTTTCGGCAGAGGGTTCATCAACAAGTTCGATGTCGTGATAAGGCAGCAATTCTTGTGTATGAAAATCCCAGCACCCAAAGGAGTCATCACAGTATTCGGTGATCAGAAAGAAGCTAGAAACATAGAGAAGGGCCACACACCAGGCCAGAGCAATGTGCATCACCTGAATTCCACTCAGGAAAAAAAAAGAACCTACGTCAAAGCTAAAAGAGACAAAGAGAAAGTTGAGATAAGTGGATGGTGAAACAAAAAGTTTATCTAGATGACATGCCGAGATAGGCGGTAGTGATAGGGGCTCATCTTAGCCTCGAAGAAGAAAAAGAGCTCATCGAATTCTTGAACAAGAACAAAGATGTTTTCGCCTGGTCAGCAAAAGACTTACAAGGTGTTGATAGGGATATCATCGAACATGCCCTTGACACAGATGAGAAAATAACTCCGAAGAAGCAAAAGCTCAGAAAAATGTCCGAAGAAAAAGCCAAAGCAGTAGAGGCCGAAGTACAAAGGCTTCAAGACGCGAAAGTAATCAGGGAAGTCATGTACCCTGTGTGGCTAGCAAACATCTCCAAAGAAGAAGAATGAGAAATGGAGAATGTGTGTAGACTTCACAGATCTGAACAAAGCTTGCAAGAAAGATGATTTTCCTTTGGAACGGGTGGACAAGATCATTGATGACGCCGCAAATAGCGAAATGCTTTCGCTTCTGGACATATTCTTGGGATACCACCAAGTCAGGGTGCGGAGAGAAGATGAGGAAAAAACAAGTTTCATCACACCATTCAGAACATATTGCTTCGTAAGAATGCCAGAAGGGTTGAAGAATGCAGGGTGCACCTTTTCGAGGATGATATCAATCGTACTCCACCCTCAGCTTCGGAGGAATATTCTCGCATATGTAGATGACATAATCGTCAAGAGTATCAAAAGAGGTGAGCACATCAGCGATTTAGCAGAAACCTTCGTGAATCTCAGAGCAGCAAATCTCAAGCTAAATCCTAAGAAATGTGTGTTCGGCATTCACAAAGGAAAGGTCTTGGGTTGCTTAGTTTCAACAAAAGGTATTGAAGCAAACCCAGACAAAATCAAGGCTCTAGTTGAGATGCAAGAACCTGTTTCAGTGAAAGATGTGCAAAAGTTGACAGGAGAGTCCGCCATATGATTCATACCAAGAGCTGCAGAGAGAAGTTTACCCTTCTTCCAAATTCTCCGAAGTTCCAAGAATTTCCAGTGGTCTGAGTCACAAAGACAAGCCTTCCAAGAACTCAGAGATTATTTGTCGAACATGACAAAGCTATGTCCTCGAGCCAAGATCACTACCGCTATACTTATCTGCTTCCAATTCTGCTGTGAGCGCTGTCCTAGTGCAAGAGAAAGAAGAAGGAAAGTTAAAGCAAATCCTAGTGTATTTTGCTTTGGAAGCTCTTCGAGATCCAAATTTTCTATTACGGGCTAGAGAAGATAGCATATGTAGTAATAATGGCGACAAGAAAGCTAAGACACTATTTCGAGGGTCACATAATAAGAGTGATCACAAATCAACCACTGAACGATTTGTTCACGAACAAAGAAGCTTCAGCTCGAATTATCAAACGGGCAGCTGAGCTTTCAGAATACACTGTGGACTTCGAAAGAAGAAGTGCAATCAAATCTCAGGTCCTAGCAGACTTTGTTGTAGACTGGACATCGCCAACTCTAGACTCTAGCGAAGAGGTAACCACGCCATGGGTGGTACACCGTGATGGGGCTGAGGTGACAGGAGTTGGAATATCGGATTGTGACATTTCCAACCGGAGTCGTAATAAGATACGCAGCACGACTTGACTTCACGGACGATGTGCATTCCACGAATAACATAACAGAATACGAAACCCAACTTCTATCCCTGAGAAAGTTGAAAGCCTTGGGTCAGCAACATTCATCATCAAAACAGACTCGAAAGTGATTCAAGAACACATCGAGAAAGAAAGTGAAGCAAGAAACCCAATATTGGTGAAATATCTTGAGAAGGTCAGAGAAATGGAGAAACACTTTAAGGGCTACACAGTCCAGTATATTCCAAGAAACGACAACAATGACGCAGATAAGTTAGCGAAAGCCGCCGCTCAGAAACAAGCAATGCCTCCGGATGTATTCTTCGAAATTATCAAAGAACCATCCATCAAAGAACCAAAACCAAGAAATGTGGGCAACATAGAAAGCCATGATTGGAGGGCTGAAATCATGGCCTACTTGAGAGGTCATTATGAACCACAAGATGAGTTAGAGGAAAAGAGGCTAAGGGAAAGGGCAAGGGGCTATGCTGTAGTAGATGGAGAGTTATACAAGTCTGGAGTTACTGAACCGTGGTTAAGGTGCATAACATCCGAAAAAAGCTTGGAACTTCTCAAAGAAATTCATAGCGGGTTCTGTGGTGCACATATAGGCACAAGAGCACTAGCAGGCAAGGCAATAAAGTAGAGATTCTTTTGGCCTTCCATAAACCTGGATGCAAAGAAGCTGGTTCAAGAATGCGAAGCTTGCCAAAGAACAGCGAATAAGCAAAATCTACCATCTATGCCAGTTCATCTGATTCCACCTTCACGACCTCTGCAAAGGTGGGGAATGGATCTCGTCGCTTGCCGCTCAAGGAAGCGCAAGTTCGGCCAGAAGTTGCAGTTGATTACTTTACCAAATGGGTAGAAGCAAAAGCATTGGCGAACGCTCGCCCACAGCCTGTAAGTTCTTACGGCAAAACATAATCTGATTCGAGTCCCAAGAGAGCTAGCGTGGACAACGGAAAACAGTTCGATTGTTACTCTTTCAAGGAATATTGCAAAACTCTAGGCACTCATGTGAAGTTCTCTTCTCTATCACTGCAGCCTAATCGAGTAGAGAAAGAGCGAACGGGTTGATTTTCTCTGGAATCAAAAAGTGTTTGTATGATCAGAGAAAGGGCAAATGGATAGATGAAATGCCAAAAGTGATCTGGTCTCACAACACATCAATCCCAAGGGCAACTGGTTTCATGCCCTTCGCTTGCTTTTCGAATCGAGGTAATGACTCCTGAAGAAATCAAGAATGAAAGTTTGAGGGTTCCGAAGGCTAAAGAGATTCAAGAAGTTGACATGAAAATAGAAAAATACATGATTGAGCTCACAATCCTCGAAGCCGCCGAGAACATTGAAAAATACCAGAAAGAAACCAAAGCATGGAGAGACAAAAAGATAGTCAGGAAAGATATCAAAACTGGTGACTTAGTGTTAAAAAGAAAGAAGAATTGGGAGAATCCTGGGAAACTTCAGGAATCTTGGGAAGGACCCTACATAGCAAAAGAGACAAGCATGCCAGGAGCTTTTCGTCTAACAGATCAGACCGATGAGGAATTGCCGCATTCATGGAATGTAGATAATCTTTGGAGGTACTACCCACCAAAGTCATAAAAGTAGTAAGATTTAGTTTTCTACTTTTCTTTCTGTAGATTTAAATTCCCTAAAAAAAATTGTAAAAGCCCGAGCTACAGAACTATAAGTGGCTTCGGGAACAAAAATTTTACTTCCTGCATTTACCTTACAATAAAAAGGACCGTACTCTTTTCCTTGCAAAGGGGGCCCAAAATTAGGGGCAAGGTTTTTAACGAGACGGATCTTATGTAAATACTCTTTCTATCATTTATGAAAGGAGTTTTTCCCCAATTCGTATGTTTCGAGGATTTCCAAGTAAGGTGAATGATTCCATGAAAAGGCTCTATTATAGCCTAAGTTCCAAAGTAAGAAAGAAAAGTTTCGTGAAAAGGCTCCGTGATAGCCGAAATCCCGAAAAGAAAGAAAAGTTTCGTGAAAAGGCTCCATGATAGCCGAGATCCCAAAGAGAAAGAATGATTCTATGAAAAGGCTCTGTTATAGCCTAAGTTCCAAAGTGAGAAAGAAAGTTTAAAAGGCTGCGTTATAGCCTAAGTTCCAAAGTAAGAAAGAAAGTTTCGTGAAAAGGCTCCGTGATGCCGAAATCCCAAAGAGAAAGAAAAGTTTCGTAAAAAGGCTCCGTGATAGCCGAAATCCCAAAGAGAAAGAAAAGTTTCCTAAAAAGGCTCCGTGATAGCCGAAGTTCCAAAAGTGAAAGAGAAGTATCGTGAAAAGGCTCCTTGATCAGCGGTCGTGGAAAGCCAAAATCGAGTAAAGGGATATCCTACGAAAAGGCTTGAGACAACAACAAGTTGTGACCTAGATCCCAGAGTAAAGGGACATCCTACAAAAAGGCCTGAGACAACAACAAGTTATGGCCTAGATCCCAGAGTAAAGGGACATCCTACCAAAAGGCCTGAGACAACAAGTTGTGGACCAGAAAGTTCAAACGTATTGATATGAAATATTTGTGAAAAAGATTACGAAGTGATATCCGATCCAAAATTCTTTCGATCGTGAGTTCAGGCTTGTATGCTAAGAGACTTAAGAATCATGGCAGTAAATATCTGCGAATAAGTCTACGAAGTAATGTTTATCCTGGGAAATTTTCGAGATAAAAATGCTACTCTATAGACTAAGGGGCTTGGCTGCCCTTGAGAAAAATGTGTGTCAAGTGAAAAGCACACGAGTATAGCATTTTCGTACAAGTTCAAGATTTGGGTAGACGCAATAAAAATGCTTTCACGCAAAAGGAAAAATCAGGTTGAAGCAACTGAAAGTTGCAATATCAACCTAGGCAGGTTCGCTGCATAGGCACAAAGTTTTGTCGACTCGTACTCTGAGTATAAGTTTATGCTTTAAGAGAAAACCAAGTCCACAAAAAGAGCTATTCATGAAATTTTGCATGAAAACAGCAAGGTGGGAAGGGTGACGTTTTTTCTTAAAAACAAATTTATTGCCTTAGTTTCATACAAAATTTCATAGAGTACGTTACATAGCTTCGATGAGCTAAAAGTTCAGAAAGGTAATTCAACAACGTGGCCCGGCTTACGGCCCCTATTTTCTGCAACATCGCAAGCATAAGCAAAGTCGCAATCATCGCTAATGGGGCTAAGGGGCTCCGTCTTCACAAAGGTACGCGAACTTGAAGCCTCAGTTACAAGAGCATAACCGTCGCGATGAAGAAAAAACCAACCCATTTGAAAGCTACGATCGAAAATATTGACAACACAGAAGCCAAAAATCGGAGAACTTGCATCCAGGATGAGCTTCTTTATACAAACGCCAAGCTTCGCCACTAACTATTTGGTCTTGGCAATGGAAACACAAAGGTATGACGTCCTGCACAGGCCCACCTTGCAGCACCTACGTAGGTTAAAATTTACAAGACAAAGTTTAGAGCGGGTCAAAACCCACGAATGAACAAGTTCACAACTTTTAAACTTCAAAAGCAATAGTTCGGGCGAGTTCTGCTTCAGCCAACAATATCAACCTTCGGAGAACTTGTGCGCTGCTTAGAGCTGCCTTCTTCCCCATTATGGCCTTCGCTACTGCTGCTACTGCTGCTACTCCCGCTGCTACCACTGCTCCTACTTCTTGAGTCATCTTCATCACCATCAGCCTCGTCATCGCCCCCCTCATTCCCATCAGATCCTGAAGTAGCTTCGAGGGCCTTCTGAATTAGCTGAAAAAAGGATCAAGCAAAAATTAATGAAGGGACATCAGTTCTAAGAAGAAAGGAGGCAATAAGAGTCTAGAAGCTGACTAAAATTTAGAAAAGTAACCTCCTCAAGCTTGTCGCGAGCAGTCTTTTTAGCGAATCTTTCATGAATTCACTTTTATGGCCCGAACGTCTTCATCAACACGAATGGCAGAAGTGTTCGCAGCATCTGGGAATCGCTGAATCGCTCCACAAAACTTCACAAGATCAACACAATCGTAGTTCTCAAGAAGCTTAAGCAAGCTCTCGACGCAGAAAACCGCAGCGAAGTCGCTGGCACCAGAAATGACGCTCGGAAGAGCCTTGAATTCTTTCAGCATCCAGTCCATTACCTCTGAAGCATCATCCTTTTCAGGAAAAGGGTTTGGACGGGTGTCGAACTGGCCAAGAGCTTCTCTCTACTCCTCAAACAAAAGCTTGAAGCTTTGCCGAATTCCCTCAGCGCCTTTGCTCATGGCTTCGTTCACCTCAGATAGCGCCTTCTCAAGATTCAGTATAGTCTTCTCTTTTGTGCCAAGAGTTTTAGCAAGATCAGCGTTTTGCGTCACAAGCTCAGCGTTAGCTTTGAGGAACTCATTTATAGTGCTAAGGCTCTTGTCAACGTCTTTACGAAGATTTTGAATCATCTTGAGATCATCTTCGCGAGCCTTAGCAACTTTATCATGATCCTTCTTCAAGTTGCGAAGAGAAATGTCAGCAATCTTCTTCTCTTCTTCGGACTTCTTCAAAGATTCTTTCAACTCTTCAATTTGCTTTTCCAGTTCAAGATTTGAGGTTTGAGTCTTCTCTAGATCGCGCCTCAGGTCACGAGATTCGTCACTAAGCTTACTCACGAGCTGTTCACTTTCGTTAAACTTTTCTGAGACAAGCTTGCCAATGATAGCTGTTTTCAAGCTAAGGACGGAGTTGAACTTAGAAAGTTCTGAGGCGGGACGTTTCCGAAGAGATTCCTCGAAAGCTTAAAAGAGAAAGAGAATGAAACGGGCTCGAGGGAAGGCGAGAAGAGTTGCGAAAATAAGTAAAGAGCAGGAACCAAACCTTTTGAATTAAAAATCTTCGCGGGTTCTTGGGCGACAGAATCAGAAACCTTCAAAGATTTTCGAAGGATAGAAGAAGTCTGTTCTTCAGGAGCAGCACCTGTTTTATCAGTTAGATGAGGTATCTCCCTCAGAGCATCTCCTCCTGTTTCACTCACGTGTTCAGTCACAAATTTAGAAGACCTCCACATCACATAAAATCTAGGACTATCGCCATCTTTACGGACCACCAACACTTAATGATCACCCCCGAAAGACGCATCAAAGTTTTCATTATAAGCGGCGACTTGTGAGTGGGGTCTGTTCCTTAGGAATATCTTCACGAGTCTCAATCAAAGAAGGATCCGCAAGCGAACCACCACTCCGATCCACTGTATGCTCCAAGTCCTCAGCAAACTTTGGGGACGCCTCATCACTGATAGCAAGAGCTTTGGAGGTTTCAGCCTCGGAGGAAGTAATGGCAACAGGTTTCTCAGGAGCAGCTTGAGCTTCAAACGCCGCGTCTGAAAAGGTTTCAACATCAACAAATTCATTTTCAGAACTTGGAGTTCAAGCATGATGAACCCCGGATCTCAATTTACAGCTGATGCAAGAAAATAAACCTGCCGACGAGGTTCATCTTCCATCTCTTAAACGTCAAGGAACGGCCGAAGGAGCAGCGTTGAGCAGCGACAACGAAACTTTCTTCACAGCTTTCTTGGCCTTTTTCTTGCCTAGCTCGACGAGGCTGCACGCCGCCTGAATCTCAGCTTCGGAAGTATTCAGAAGCTTTTCTCTTTCTCTTACTAGATTCCAAGGATTTGGTCTTAGATGGGCAAACAGCAGGAGAAGAGGCATCATGACACCATCTTTGGACTTCTCCCTTCGCAAAGCCCTCTTCCTCCGAGGTTTAGGAGGAGCCACAACAGATGAAGAGTTAGCTGCTCCAAGAGTTGAAGTCTTCTTGTCTGGACCAAAGTGACAGTGGTCGAGAGTTGTTTCAGCACCAAGTTCAGAGAAGACACGATTCACTCTCCTCTTGTGTTTCACAATATGCTTGAAGGCCTTGTACTCATTTAGAGTAAATTCGCCGACCATATCGTTAACCTTCTCTTCAACTTCGAGGATAAAATCATCAAGACTTTGTCCACCTTCAAGTCGCAGATGGAATCGTGGAAATGGTACCTTTTGAGAAGCCCAGTCCACATCAAGACAAATAATCTCCGAAGGGCTCCAGCCGTGTGCCAAGGGCCAAATACGTGCCGTGACGTATTCCTCAATAACAATGCGACCACCAAGAATGGTGCTGGCAAGATAAAAGCCGTTTTTGGCACTCTTGAAACTGCAGACTCTGCGATTGAATGAAGCAGTGCTAACAACGGTCATCGGGGCCATAGGCAAATAAAAGGGATACGCCAGACCAGTGTAATTGGGGACCTTGGACATGTCGACTTTCACGTAGAACCAATAGGATCGCCAATCCTCAGCCAAGTTATTATTACTGCAAGGGGCAAGCTGAATGCGGGTAAGATTCTGGTTCGCATTCTTTCTCCGAGTGTTGAAAGTACAACACCCATAGTGAGCCTCATATAGCTTCCCGTCATCAAGGTTCACCATATCCCTCTGAATAAGAAGCTCGAAGAGACGTGTGAAGATATCAGCACCAGCACTGCATCTGAAAGTTTTCATGACCCAGAAAAATTTTGAGAGTTCTACGAAGGAGTTGGGTGTCAACTGATGCATCTTCACAGAGAATTTCTCAAGAATGGTAGGAAGGTGGATGTCGCAAGGGAATCTGAGACCGCAAGTGAAAAAATCTCTGAAAACAACAACCTCATCCGCCTCAGGAGCAGGGGTCTCTTCATCAGAAGGAGGACAACCATCACCAGAAGGAAAAAACCCAGCTTCTTCATATTCCTTAATAAGTTCGGCAGTACCTTAGACTTGCCGAAGACAAGAGCCGGAGGGTATGAAGATTTCGAAGTAATGAGCTCATTTAGATTGACTTCGACATTAGAAATGTCCTCGCCGTCGCCAGAATCGTTCCCAGATTTAATCTCCCCATCCTCACGATTCTCAGATTCCCGAACAGGTTTGGTGATCGGGTTATCAGTGCTTTGGGAAATGTTCTCTGATGTCGGAGGGACACGAGCTGCGGCTAGCTCTTCAGTAGTCATCGGTCTGGCAGTACTTTTGGTATGAGCCATCTTCCAGAAGAAAGAGTTAACGAAAAAATTTTAACGAAAAAGTAACGAAAAATCAAGGAAAACAAAGATGATATTCAAGAATACAAAAAATATAAGTAGGTTACCTTCGAAGAGCGAAAAAACTAAAGAACTTTCGGAATCTCGAGACGGGAAGCTTGAACTGCGAATGCAGAAAATTTCAGAGAAGATGGCGGAACGGTGAAACGAAGTTACCACGCGGAGTTCATATTTATAGGGGAGAGGGGGTAGTTTCGAGAAGATGTCTCGAAATAACCGTTACGTCGCTCAGAGGGGGACGTGTGTACACTCTGACATTCCGAGGGTGACGTTTTTTACCATTGTTCAAGAAATTTTTCGTGGAAACGGATCGTCAGAGTCAACCCGCTTCCCCGAGGAGCTAGTGTTGGGGAATTGGGTAAAAACCTTTCACCCTCAAAACTTCGGAGATCTTGTGACTCTTACGAATTCGGTAATATGGGCGGAAAAGAGCCAAGCAGCGTGTTCGTTTCTGTGACTTCTGAAGAATGAGGTTTCGTGTCTTGAGAATTATAGCTCGTGTGAAGCGTGAATGGAAAATTTTCTAACCTAATACCCTCGAGCGAAAAGATCACTGAGGGGATTCAAGTTCGCAAATTTGTTCATCGTTTCAGGGTGATGGAAACTTCGGAGATCCTCGCAGTTCGGGAAACTCAACTTCGGCGGTGGTTTCGAGCATTCGAAACAGGAATCTATGCGCCTGAGGATCTTCGTGAATGTGGGGCAAAAGCCATGAAGGAACCGAGTTAAGGACGCGGCGTCAAAAGTCCGGGTTCAAGGTGTGAACGAATGGCTGGCATGTAAATATACGAAGTTAGTTCCGTAAATTACGGGATGTAAAAGACATTCGTGTACATGTTCCCATTTGGAATATTCTTTAGATCCGAGGGCAATTTCGGAATGTAAAAGTCCATTCGTCTCTCTATAAAAGGGGGCCAAAGGGCACGTGTAAAGGGGTTCACAACTTTTGAGGAGAATACAGGCTTTCAGAGATTCCTTATCTCCGAGTTCTTGAGTTTCTTCGTGCGTTTTCTCTTAAGTCTCTCATCACCCGTGTTTAGGGGTTCCATCTGATTTCTGAACTCCCAACAATTATCTTTGGTTGAGATTACACCTTTTCTAAGATTCCAAAGAAAAAATTTTATCTTTAAGGGGATCTTGGCCTTCCAGGTACAACAATTAAAGGGAACCCCTGTCCTCATTACTAAGTCATTATACATGGTTTTCACTGAAAAATTCTTGTTGGCCATCCAAATGAAGGAGTCTTTACTCTCGTTAAGACGTATTGTAGGAATACTCCCCACAAGCCGCAGCCAATTGGCCCAATTTCCCCCCACTAAAGCTCTTCTAAAAGAGAGATTCAGTGGAGTAGTACTTAGTACTTGAGCCACTGATGCATTCTTTTTCCTTACTATGTTTTTGAGCGATGGGTATTTCTTCATCAAAGGTTCATTTCATATCCAAAGATCCTCCCAAAATCTAGTCTGGGTTCCATCCTGAACTTTAAACCTGACTCTCTCTCCATTACCAAACTTTTAACTTCCATTAAAGTAGACCAAAAATGTGAATCTCCTTTTTCCTTCTCTACTTGAGATAGAGTCTTATCTTTAATATATTTTTTCTTAAGTATCTCCAGCCACAAACTTTCTTCATTTACTAACTTAAAAAGCCACTTACTCAACAGGAACTTATTTTGGATATCCAAGTCTACAATGCCTAACCCCCCGATACTTTTAGGCTTATGAAGAATACTCCACCTAGCAAGTCTATACTTCTTTCTATGCTCATCACATTGCCAGAAAAATCTTGATCTGTAATAATCTAGCTTCTCAAGAACACCTTTAGGTATTCTGAAGAAAGATATCATGTACATTGGCAAGCTTGAGAGTACCGAGTTTATTAAGACAAGTCTGCCCCCTGACGAAAGCAACTTGCCTTTGCAACTGCTGAGTTTTTTCTGAAATCTTTCCTCAACCACCCTCCAATCTTTATTTGAGAGTTTGCGAGGACTTATCAGAATTCCCAAATATCTGAAGGGTAACACTCCTTCTTTACAACCAAAAAGTTCCACATACTTCGACGTCCTTTCATTTGTTTCCCCAAAGCAGAACAACTCACTCTTATGGAAGTTAATCTTAAGACCTGATAACTTTTCAAAAGCACATAACACTAATTTCAAGTTTTTGGCCTTTTCTAGATCATCATTCGGAAGAGAATTGTGTCGTCCACATCGTAAGATGGAAAGGCCATCCTCCACTAAGTGAGGAACCAGACCATCGAAGTAGTTCAAATTCTTTGCCCTCTCAATCAAAACCGCCAGCATATCTGCTATTAAATTAAAAAGGATAGGCGATAGGGGATCGTCTTGTCTCAAGCCTTTCTTGGTCTGGAAGTAATGCCCCATCTCGTCATTCACCTTCACACAAACACTACCCCCTTGACAATTTTCTATCCACGACACCACTTGGCTAAAACCTTTCAACCTAAGCACTTGTTGTAAGAAGGCCCAATTGACCTTGTCGTATGCCTTCTCAGAGTCTAGCTTGAGAACGACACCTTTTTGCTTTTTTTTTCTTTTTAGCTCATGAATTTTTTCATGCAGAATGACAGCTCCTTCTAAGATATATCTTCCAGGAAGGAAGACAGTTTGAGATGGTCTTATGATCTTGCTCGCCACTGAGGACAGCATGTTAGCCAACACCTTAGTAAAGATTTTGAAGCTAACATTAAGCATACAAATGGGCATGTATTGCTGAATTTTGTTGACCTCCCGCTCTTTTGGAAGCGGAGTTATAATTCCAAAATTAAGGCAAAAAAGCGGGAGATTACCAGTATGGAAGTCTCTAAACATGGCCATTAGGTCGTCCTTAATGAGACTCCAAAACACTTGATAAAACTCAGCTGGGAACCCATCCGGTCCAGGAGCTTTATTATGCTTCATCTGAAAGATAGTCCCCCGCACCTCTTTTTTAGAAAACTCTGCCTCCAGCATCTCATTTTCTGTGAGAGTGATCTGAGGAATATCCTCCCCCATGGACTCATTCAGTGATAAATTATTTTTCCTCTGATTTACCAAAGAGACCTTTATAATAATTTATGATTTCCACTATTCCTCACCCACCACTATTCCATCATCTTACTCGAGCCGGAAATTCTAATTTTCCTTCTTTTTTTCATTTGCTACCATCTGGAAATACTTTGTGTTATTCTCTAAAATAGATACTTCGTAAATTCTTTCTAAAAAATTAATGAAGCCGAACCACACTCAATTATTATAGAGATTGAGTCAACATAAGATGTGTGTAGTATTAGCAAGATTATTGTATCGTAAACTGCTATTCTATGATAATCAATCATTGTTAAACTAAAGCGAGGATGAAAAATGCACCAGTTCAGATAGTTAAAGGGTTGATTTGCACCAAATGAAAAATTATGGATGAATGTCAAACTTTTGCAATAGTTAAGGATGAAAAACACACTTTGTTCTTTTAAAATTTCATAAAACAAAATTTCCACGTAAGGTTAAGGATGCACAGATCCCATCTCCGAGGAACGTGCATATATGTGAATAGCCACTTCCATGGATTTGTCACATCGATAGCCAAGAAACGAATAATCCCTTTGCATTCATGGCTTCATGCACATGGAAATACGAAAGGCTGTTGCTCATTACACGGTTGATTAATCGGTGGAACTTGAATTGGTTCCCATCAGAACTGGTGAAACGACGCTCTGCATTCTCAGTTGACGCCCTGTTCACCGGGAACGAAACATCTTCCAATGTGAACGAGCACCCCTCAACAATAAACCAAATCCTATAAGGAAAGAACGAAGCATCTCAGTCGATCTGTGCCCTGCCCATTGCCATTTCCCTTCGCCATGGCTAACAACTCAACCTCTGCACCCAAGCATGCTCCTTAACTATCCAAGACGACATCGAGATGCGTGGCGGGGAGCGTCACCGCCATGCACGAGTTCGTGGTGACCAGTTTCTCTCTGATCGATGGAATGGGTACCAGCAAGTTCGTTAGCTCAGCCACCTTCACCGTCGCCGGTCGGGACTGGAACATCAGGCTCTACCCTGATGGTAGCAGCACGGAGCACAAAGGTTATGTATCGGTGTCCTTGAATTTTCTGAAAGGAGAAATAGGTGCGAGGGTTACATTCAGTATCAGCTTATGTATAGTCGATAAAGTTGAACAAGTACGGTCATCGCCACTTACCTATTTCTCGATATGTGACAACTTGGGCTGGGGTGAGTTCATCAAGAAATCCAAGCTCACAGAGTTGTTGCAGTCCTATAAGGATGACAGTTTCACAATCAAGTGTGTTCTAACTGTCATGGATGAGCCTCAGACAGAAGATGTAAGCACAAGCACCATTCTAGTCCCAGAGTCAAATCTGCACCAAGATCTCTCACGCATGTTGCAGAACGGCGAAGGTGCCGATGTCACATTCAGTGTGGGCGGCCAATTGTTTCCTGCTCACAAGTGCATGCTGGCCGCACGGTCCATGGTGTTCAAGGCGGAGTTCTTCGGCGCAATGAAGGAGAAGGATGCGCAGTGCATCAAGATCGACGATGTGGAGCCT
This sequence comes from Cenchrus purpureus, assembly GCA_022644695.1. Taxonomy (NCBI): domain Eukaryota; kingdom Viridiplantae; phylum Streptophyta; class Magnoliopsida; order Poales; family Poaceae; genus Cenchrus; species Cenchrus purpureus. The sequence goes on along the minus strand of CP053456.1, from coordinate 29,311,805 downwards.
GCAATATTTGAGGCACTCCTGCACTTCGTCTACACAGATTCACTGCCCGACGATTGCGGCGATGCAGATAGCAGCAATATTGTGGCGATGCAGCACTTGTTGGTCGCGGCCGATCGATACGGACTAGACAGGTTAAGGATCATGTGAAGAGAAACTGTGCTGGGATATTGATGTGGAGACAGTTGCCACGACTCTAGTTTTAGCGGAGCAGCACCACTGCGCCCAGCTCAAGGATGCTTGCCTTGGGTTTATAGCTTCGAGGAACATGCTCGGTGTTGTCATGAAAACCGATGGGTTCAAACATCTCATCACCAGTTGTCCTTTGGTTATGAAGGAGATTTTAGATAAGGTCGCTGCTGCCGGGAACGAGTAGGGAATGTAGCTGGTAACTAGTATGCCTATTGCCTGCAGTATCCATGGTATATCAATCACTTTCTACCATATGATGTATCCCGTAGTACAATTTCTCTTGGAGAATTGCTGCTTGATCCATTGAGACAATGACGTTCTATGATTTTTTTCAATAGGCTCTACTAGCATTTTTTCCATTCACGTACTTTCTAGTTTTCATCATTTTTCTTTCACACTGTGTGTCTGTTTTGCACGTTATTATTGCAAAAGTTTGGTTGCAGCTTTAACTGAATAGTTGTAGTACTGAATTTTAGTTGCATCCCATCATCTTAATTTCTATCTTTCTCTATCTGTTTTGTATCATATGACCTCTTTTTCAAATTGGAATAACTCTTATTCAGAAGCGTGTTTTTTTGCGATGCAAAATAAGTTCACATCGTTTTTAAACTATAAACTCCTTATTCTCATTCATCACTTTACATTTTTTGTGTTCTATATGGTTGATATGACATCGTATGCGCCGTAGTACAATTTCTCTTGGAGAATTGCTGCTTGATCCATCGAGACAATGACGTTCTATGATTTTTTCAATAGGCTCTACTAGCATTTTTTTTCCATTCACGTACTTTCTAGTTTTCATCATTTTTCTTTCACACTGTGTCTGTTTTGCACGTTATTATTGCAAAAGTTTGGTTGCAGGTTTAACTGAATAGTCGTAGTACTGAATTTTAGTTGCGTCCCATCATCTTAATTTCTATCTTTCTCTATTGGTTTTCTATTATATGACCTTATTCAAATCGGCATAACTCTTATGAAGCGTGTGTTTTTTTTCCGATGCAAAATAAGTTCTAAAAAATTACATTGTTTTTAAAATATAAACTCCTTACTCTCATTTATTACTTTACCTTTTTTTTGTGTTCTATGGTTGATATGACATCGAATGCGCCGTTGTTGCTGGTCTAAAAATCAGAACAATGTTTTCACCTCGACGACGTCCACAATATAATCCTCATGGTGAAAACGGCGCCCGAGAGGCTATCGCCCGGAAACAGTCTCTCTCCACCCCGTGGATTCCGTGTCCCAGTTCCATGTTTATATACAACACGTCAAAGAGGTTCAAAGAGTTCCATGAGTAAACATTGGACCAAGACGAAGGTTCCTATCGCCCTTCTCCTCCGGCCGCCCCGACGTCGTCGACCACCACCCGCTGTGCCAGCCATGGACAAGTGCCGATCCGAGACGTCGTCGTCGAGGCTCGTGACGACGAGCGCCCAAGCCTCCCACGATTTCGAGGTGACCGATTTCTCTCTGCTCGAGGGCATGGGCACCGGCAAGTTCGTTAGGTCTAGCATGATAGATCAAATTACTAACAATTACTTAAAACATAAACATCATCAGGATCTACTGGTCTACCGTAGATCACATCTAGCACATAAGCTTATGCGGAAATAAATAGTAGGTTCGGCTTAATACCAGCGGCGGTGTTTTCCATCGCGTTGGTGGAGGCCGATTCAACGGTAACAGAGTCGACGGCGAGAGCGACGTCGGGCTTGTAGCGTAGACGTTCCTTGAGCGTCTTCTGAGGGTATCGATGGCCTTCAGGACGCCAACGACACTGCCCAGGACGCGGAGCTCGAGCTTCCAGGCCTTCCAGCGCTCTTAGCGATCGGTGGGTGGAATATGATTCGAGATAAACCCTAGGTTCGTGTGTAAACACGTGAAAAGCGTGGAGAACCGTGAGGGGTCCCCTCTACTTATATAGGTAGCGCTGTAGGCCCGGGGCCGAGCCCGATTAGACTTAGGGTTTGCCACCCGATCACGGCAAACGGGCTTTAATTATGTTAGGCCGAATCCGAGTTTGAGGGGAAGCGGATCGCTCCCCCACGTCCTCAGTTCGTCGGTTGACCGAGGTCAAACCAAAATATCCAACATAGCACACCTTCACTGCCGGCGGCCGTGACTGGAACATCATGCTCTACCCCGACGGGTGTAAGGAGGACACGGCTGCCTATGTGTCGGTCTTCTTGTGTTTCGTGGGCGGCGCACAGGATCCCAGGACGAAATACACGCTGAGCTTATTGGACAAAGATGGGAAAGTATCTGAACTAAGCATCGCCTCCACCACCATGGTATCAGAAGTTTTCAAATCATCAGGAGGTTATTGGGGGTTTGGCAAGTTCGTAGAGAAATCCAAGCTGAAAACGCTGCTGCGCCTCAGCGGCGACCGCTTCACAATAAGGTGTGTTCTGACAGTCATTGGAGAATTTCAATCTCAGTCTCAGGACGACGTCCAAAAAAGCACCATGGTCATTCCACCTTCAAACATGCACCAGCACTTCGAGCGAATGTTGAAGGATGGCAAAGGCACCGACGTCGCGTTCGATGTCGGTGGCAAGCTGTTCCATGCCCACAGGTGTGTGCTCGCCGCAAGGTCTCCAATCTTCGAGGCAGAGCTCTTCGGTCCCATGAAGGAGAAGGAAGACACAGAGCCCATCAAGGTCGACGACACGGAGCCCTGCGTCTTCGAGGAGCTGCTTCACTTCATCTACACGGATCGAATGTCAGACGATCGTGACGACGCCGTCGCCGATGACACTGTGGCGGCGATGCAGCACTTGCTGGTTGCCGCGGATCGGTATGGGCTGGAGAGGCTTCGGCTGATGTGCGAGGCCAAGCTTTGCCACAACATCGATGCAGAAACATCAGCCACCATTCTTGCTCTAGCGGACCAGCACCACTTGTAGCGAACATGGCCTCATATGCCATTAGTTCGAGTTTGATTTTGGTGATTCATGACAACATGATCATTGGGACTAACCTCATTGTTTTAGCATGTCTTTGTAGACACTTCTAGGTCCCAAGGATGCAAGAAAACCATATGCCAAATTGAGAAGATAGTGTATTTTTCAAGGGTCAAAACCGAGCAAGAAAAGGAAAAGAAAAGACACCGTCGGATGAACCGACGGTCCCTCAAATACAAGCGTCGGTGCAATCGTCGGACGAGTTGGTACATGTGGTCAAACCCTAGGTACCGTCGGATGAACCGACGGTCCATTATTTAGTAGCGCCGGACGAGTTGCAGAGGAAGAGCAAGGAAGACAGAGCACCGGATGATCCGACTGCCGCCGAGTGGGGACCCGTCGGTCTATCCGACGCCGCTTTGAATTCATACGTAGACGCCGCCAAGACGAAGCCTTCAAAGACCGGATGATCCGGACGCCTTGACAAGGAGAAGGCGTCGGTCTATCCGACGGTCGATTGAAGCTAACGAGGCGACTTGAGCGGAGTCTTCGACCGGATGATCCACGCACCGTCGGTGCATAGCGTCGGGCGAGTTGTGTCGAGAACCTCAACGGCTAAGTGGCGTGGGAGGGGCACCGGATGAACCGACGCCCGGAAAATATAGCGTCGGATCATCCGACGTACCTTTTTCAGCTGGGACGTTAGCCAACGGCTAGTTTGATGCCTTGGGCTATTTATACCCCTCCACTCACCCATTTGAGAAGCTGGATTGTGTGGAAGTGCGGAGAGTTCAAGACACCTAGAAGATCATATCCAATCCATCCAAGTGCTTAATTGCTCATCCATAGACTTGCATATGCTTAGTGTATGTGCTTAGTGCTAGGCTTAGCTTAGAGCTGAGTGAGTGCAAGGTTGTGCCAACCTTGTGAGGTGATTCTTGAGTGAATCCGGTTGTACAAGGTTCGCGGAAGCCTTGGGGCCTAAGTGGCTCACCGGCAATCGTCATCGACCCTCCGCTTGGTGTGGAGCGGCGAGGACACTTTGTCTTGAGGGGCGTGGAGACCCCTTCCTTGGTGGAAGCTCCTTAGTGGAGGCGGCATCAAGGTGACCAAGGGAGCTTGACAAGTGCCTAAGTGGCTAGCCTTTGTGGCAAGTCAAGTTGGTGCTCTTGGGAGAGACTTGGTGACCGAGAAGCAATACTCTTGTGTGAGTGCTTCAACAACGTGGACTAGGGGTGGCTTAGTGCCTACCGATACCACGGGATAAATCGCGTGTCAAGTTTGCTTCCTCTCATCCCCTTTACGTTTCGCATTTACTCTATTGCAATCTTTGCTTGCCTTTACTTTCCTAGAGTAGTATCTTGCTAGGAATGGCTATAGGTTGCAAACCTTGTTTTGGGATGGGAGTTTCACACTAGAACAACCTTAGTTGCACATATAGATAGTATGTTCTAGTTTACTTTTGAGTAAAATTTAGTGAGCCATAGGTTAAGGTTTTAAGTTGCCTAATTCACCCCCTCCCCCTCTTAGGCTAACGGGCATCCGATTCCTTACAAGTGGTATCAGAGCCGGGACTCACTTCCTTCACAAGGAAACATCAATTCGATTGGTAAATTGTGGAAACCGGCTCATCGAACGGTTAGGCTTCACCGCCTAGTGAGTTGCTCTTTAGAGGAATGAAAGGGTGGATACCTTAGGTTTGGCTCCACATTTCGATGGCACGGGCTATCCTCGGTGGAAGGTTCTCATGGAGGCCTATCTCCAAGCAAGGGACCTTGATGTTTGGAGAGTCACCGATGAGGGCATGAAAAATGGGACTAAGAAGGAAAAGCAATTTGATGTGATTGCTAAGAGTATCATTTTGTCCTCACTAGATGTAGGCGTTTTCAATAGAGTTTTTACTTGTGAAAATGCTCATGAGCTATGGAAAACCATCAAGGAGCAAAATGAGGGTTCAAAAGAAGTTGCTAATGAACGCTATGGTTGTCTCCTTGAGGAATTAAATAGCTTTCAAGCAACTTGCAAATGAAAATGCCGAATCTATGTACTCACGCCTAAATGTGCTTGTCAATAGAATCAATGCTTTAGGTGTGAAGAACATCACGGACTTGAACATCAATCGCAGATCCTTCAAAGTCTCCTAAGCCCGACTATGACTTGGTGAAGGCTATCATCTATGAGAGAAAGCTCAAGAATTGAAGCCATCTCAAATCTTGAGCAAGATCATGGCACATGAGCTTCAAATCATGCCCGAGTCCAAGAAGGCGTCCCAAGAAAAGCCTCAAGAACCATCTTCTCCAAGCACAAGCCATGCCCTCTCAAGCCAACAAGAGAAGGTGTTGAGTAGGATGACTACTCATGGAAGCTCAAGTGAAGATGATGGTGATGATGGTGACGATGAAGATTCCTCAAGTGATGAAGAGGTTGAATCCATGGTGGCCGAGTACGTGGAGAAGATCTTCAAGTATGTGAAGAAAGTCAACATGTACGGCTACAACGTCCACTTGAGAGAAGGGCGTTATCATCAACACATCAAGTTCACCAAGATCGAGCACAAGCCCAAGAAGAAGGTGGTCAAGGAGAGGAGGCCAAAGCAAGAAGCAACTATCGCCGTCAGGTGAGTGGACAAGTGGTGGAGAATCAAGTTCTTCTAGCTCAAGTGATGAATCAAGAAAGAACTTCACCACCCATGCATGGCTCTTCATCATCACCACACATGTGCCTTATGGCCCGAGGTATGGAGAGCAATGTAAGTGATGATGAATCCGACACCACCTCTTGATGATCTTGTTGAGCTAGTAAATGAACAAAAGGGATGCTAGAAAAACAAGCTAATGAAATTAAAGAACTTAATGCTCTCAATGATCTTAGTGCTACCCTTGCTACAAATTATGAACATTTGTTGTGCAAATTCAAATTGCTTAGCAAGGAGAATGAAGAGCTAAAATCTAAGCTAGAGAGCATTGAGATTAAAACTAGTGATTCCTTGTGCTTAATGAAACATCTATCCCATGTGCAATTCCTATCTCTAAGGTAGATGCTTCAACTTCTTGCATTGATTTAATTGATGAATCTTGCTCACCATCTTGCAATGAGAATGTTGTTGTAGAAACATGTGATTGTCTCATAGGCAAGAAGAATGATGAGCTCAAGCAAGAAGTAAAATGGCTCAGAGAGGTTGGCAAACTTGATGGGCAAGGGCAAGAATGATGAAGAACAAGTGGACATCTCTCAAGACATGAAGAGTAAAGTCCAACCTTCTCAAGATAACCGTGATCCCATGGTGAAGAAGCTTGAGAAGGGTGCAACCGTGACTTGCTACAAGTGTCATGGAGAAGGGCACAAGTTCTACAAATGCCCTCAATTTGTCAAGAAGATGGACAAGGGCGCAAAGAAGAAATTGAAGCCCACAATCAAGAGCTCCCTCATCTACACCAAGCCCAACCGCAAGAACAAGACAAATAGCAACACCTACGTCATCAAGAAGAAAGCAAATGGCAAGGTGGTTGCACACAAGGTTGGGAAGATGAAGGAAGAGCGGGTAGGAACCAACCCATTTGGGTGCCCAAGGAAGTCATCACCAACATGAAGGGGCCTCAAATGGTTTGGGTTCCAAAGGCCACTTGAAGGCCTTGAGAGCGGGGACTTGGGAGGCTTGGCACAAAAAGTTGTGGAGACTCAAGCATAAGCCAAGCTTGCAAGTTGGACATGTGTTGCCCAAGTTCCCCGGTTGAGGTAATGGAAACTAGTACCTATCTCTTGCATCATTGTAGCTCCATTGCCTTGTTTAGGTTGCATTTGTTGCAATGTTTACATATGGTAGGTTGCTTGTGTCATGTGCTAACCCATGAGCAATCTACATGATTTGATTAGTGTGTAGGAAAACTACACTTGTTCTTTCATGGTGCATGTATTCATATATATCTCTTTGCATCATGAGCAAGCTATAGGGTAAGCTTCCGTTGTTGTCATAAACAATGTGCATACATTTGGTTGGTGATTCAAACACTAAATGCACACATTTAGGGGGAGCTCATCCCATGGTTTGGTTATGGGACTAACTTTGTTTCAAGCTTATCTTATGTAGTCCCTTAGCGGCGTGTTCCGGCATGGTGTTTCATTCTAAGAGAATGCTATTTCACTCTCAATGTGATCTAACATATCTAATAGAGTGAATATAGCAATATGAGCTTCATTCTATTGAGTCATGTCCTTGCGAGCTTATGTCTATATAAGTTCAAAGGCAATGTACTCATACATTCCTAATCCTTGTGGTACCCCAAGTGTCTTCTATGCAAGCTTCTTTCAAGTGGTGTCACCTAGTGATATCATTTCCAAGTGGCTCATCTCAATGTGGTGCCAACAAGGTAGAGAGGATCAATCCCCCGGAGGTATGCAATGATCAAAAGACTACAAGTGATATCTACAAGTGGTAATGTAACAAGAACCCATTTGTCTTATCTCTTGTCCTTTAAGCTACCTCTTTGCATGATATGCTCTAAGCTTCCTTGTTTTACAAGTTTGTAGTTGTGCACTTGTCTCTCACTACCCTTGTCTTGCAAGTGGTATTCTTTTATGCACACACTTAGGGGAGCTTAGTTTGTATCATGCTAGTCTCATGAGCATGTGATCCACCTTAGTTATTCTCACATGTGGTATCTTCATCGATATCATACATATGGATCATGGTTCATGCGGCTTTCTCCCTTGCATTTAACATCTCTCCTTTGAGCTATGGTTGCTAGATCTTGCTAGTTTCCTTGGACCATTTTGCTTTGGGACTTTTTGGAGATTTTATTCCAAAGGGGGAGAATGTGGGACCAAAGCAAGCTTGTGGCTTAAGCTTACAAGTGGGTTCAAGGATGCTTACAAGTGGTTTCAAGGATATGAGACCAAAGGGGGAGAATGTGAACATGAAGATCAAAAGAGGAAGTTTGATCTAGGGGAGTTTGGATGATGGTAAGCATCCAAGCAAGTGTAAGTGGTTCTAATTGTCAATTCTTGCAAATTTATGCTTGCTTTGGTTGTGTTGTCATAAATCACCAAAAGGGAGATTGTAGCGAACATGGCCTCATATGCCATTAGTTCGAGTTTGATTTTGGTGATTCATGACAACATGATCATTGGGACTAACCTCATTGTTTTAGCATGTCTTTGTAGACACTTCTAGGTCCCAAGGATGCAAGAAAACCATATGCCAAATTGAGAAGATAGTGTATTTTTCAAGGGTCAAAACCGAGCAAGAAAAGGAAAAGAAAAGACACCGTCGGATGAACCGACGGTCCCTCAAATACTAGCGTCGTGCAATCGTCGGACGAGTTGGTACAGTGGTCAAACCCTAGGTACCGCGGATGAACCGACGGCGGTCCATTATTTAGTAGCGTCGACGAGTTGCGGAGGAAGAGCAAGGAAGAGCGGTAGCCGGATGATCCGGACGGCGAGTGGGGACCCCGTCGGTCTATCCGACGCCGCTTTGAATTCATACAGACGCGCCAAGACGAAGCCTTCAGCACCGGATGATCCGACGCCTTGGACAAGGAGAAGCGTCGGTCTATCCGACGGTCGATTGGAAGCTAACAGAGGCGACTTGAGCGCGGAGTCTTCAGCACCGGATGATCCGACGCAGCCGTGCATAGCGCCGTCGGAGCGGAGTCGAAGAACCTCAACGGCTAAGTGGACGTGGGAGGGCACCGGATGAACCGACGCCACGGAAAATATAGCGTCGGATCATCCGAGCGGTACCTTTTCGTGGGACGTTAGCCAACGGCTGGTTTGATGCCTTGGGCTGTTTACCCCTCCACTCACCCATTTGAGAAGGCTGGATTGTGTGGAAGTGCAGGAGAGTTCAAGACACCTAGAAGATCATATCCAATCCATCCAAGTGCTTAATTGCTCATCCATAGACTTGCATATGCTTAGTGTATGTGTAGTGCTAGGCTTAGCTTAGAGCTGAGTGAGTGCAAGGTTGTGCCAACCTTGTGAGGTGATTCTTGAGTGAATCCAGTTGTACAAGGTTCGCCGGAAGCCTTGGGGCCTAAGTGGCTCACCGGCAATCGTCATCGACCCTCCCGGCTTGGTGTGGAGCGGCGAGGACACTTTGTGCGGGGACGTGGAGACCCCTTCCTTGGTGGAGAAGCTCCTTAGTGGAGGCGGCATCAAGGTGACCAAGGAGCTGGACAAGTGCCTAAGTGGCTAGCCTTTGTGGCAAGTCAAGTTGGTGCTCTTGGGAGAGACTTGGTGACCCAGAAGCAATACTCTTGTGTGAGTGCTTCAACAACGTGGACTAGGGGTGGCTTAGTGCTCACCGATACCACGGATAAATCGCGGTCAAGAGTTTGCTTCCTCTCATCCCCTTTACGCTTCCGATTTACTCTATTGCAATCTTTGCTTGCCTTTACTTTCCTAGAGTAGTATCTTGCTAGGAATGGCTATAGGTTGCAAACCTTGTTTTGGGATGGGAGTTTCACACTAGAACAACCTTAGTTGCACATATAGATAGTATGTTCTAGTTTACTTTTGAGTAAAATTTAGTGAGCCATAGGTTAAGGTTTTAAGTTGCCTAATTCACCCCCTCCCCCTCTTAGGCTAACGGGCATCCGATTCCTTACACCACTGCACGCTTCTCAAAGATGCCTGCCTCGAGTTTGTTGCCTCAGGAGACGATGCTCTTGGTGCTGTCATGAAAACAGATGGGTTCAAGCATCTGGTTGTGAGTTGCCCTTTCGTTGCCGTCGAGATTTTAGACAAGATCGCCAAAGCCAGAAGTCAGTAATAATGTTAAGTTGTGATTTCCAGCTGATTAATATTATAACAGTGATGGATTTTTGTTGTTGGGCTCTAGCTCTATCATTATTTAATCATCTTAACTTTCACCTGAACACGTTTGTGACTTCAGCTGAGTAATAATATTATAACAATGATAGATTTTTTGTTCTTGGGCTCTAGATTTATCATGATTCAATCATCATTTACGTGAACACATGATCCACCTACTGTTACTACTACAATAATAAGGAAATTTATTTTTTTAATATGTTATTAGTTTGACTATTCGATCGTACTATATATATCCTGACGTGTGTTCTTAGTCATTGTTTGAAGAAAAATAAATATGCTATCGACTATATAGAGCCTGTCAACGCTGACGACGAATCCTATCTATGTTGTGGAAGATTGATAGGAGTTGAAAATTACAGCCCACAAGGATTTTATCATAATCTTATCTCTTTCTTCCCCACCTTCTTCCTACTTGATGATAGCCTTCTGAGAAAATATTGTAATATTTTTCAAAAATAATTTATCCAAAAATGATGGATCGACATTTTCAAGAAAAATAAAGCTAGATGATCATTTCTTTTTTTTCTTTGAGAATTGGTGACCATTTCTTTAAAAAGGGTGAATACAACATTTTTTAGTCCTACAATAATGAGGAAATTTATATTTTTTTCTATCGCCCTTTATTTTCTATCTTTTAATATACATATATTCCCATTTGACTATCCGATGGTAGCTTGTGAAAAAAAATATGTTAATTTCTTTTTTGAGAATTACAAGTTACAACGCAGACGCTCACAACACGCACGCACACTCACCCCTATGAAAACGCGTACGTAAACCCTACCCCTATGAGCACTGATTCCCGAAGTCACCATTGGTGCCTCGTTGTCGACGGGAATGTAGGAGGAAATAATTCACTGTGTATTCTTCCAACTCTAGAAGGGTGGGTATATAGTTAACTATACATGGGCCTCTATATGGGCTATACACAGGCCATATGGGCCACTCACACATATATACACTAACACCTCAGCTCTGGACTACCGGCAGTGTGTACAAGGCAGCCAACAAAGAAAGAAACTCACACACAAGGCCCCCCGCAGCCACAACTAGCCACTGGCTACGTTGAGGCTGGACCGAAACTCCGAGAAGGTCGAGGAGGGAAGACCCTTGGTGATGATGTCAGCAAACTGGGAAGTGGTCGGTACATGAAGAACCCGTACATCACCGATAGCCACCCGGTCACGAACGAAATGCAAGTCAATCTCCACATGCTTCGTCCGCTGATGCTGAACCGGGTTGGTGGAGAGGTACAGACGCGACGTTGTCGATGAAGAGACGAGCGTGCTCTTGGCGAGCAGGCTGTGAAGCTCAGCCAACAGCTGTCGGAGCCAGGACGCCTCAGCCACGCCGTTAGCAACAACCCGGTACTCCGCCTCAGCACTCGAGCGGGAGACAACCGGCTGTCGCTTGGACGACCAGGAGATCAGGTTGCCGCCGAGGAAGACGGCATAACCTGAGGTAGAGCGGCGTGTCCGGGCACCCCGCCCAGTCAGCGTCAGTGTAGACGACCAGCTCAGCAGAAGGAGACCGGTGGAGGACCAAGCCGAAGTCAACCGTGCCTCGGACGTATCAAAGAAGGCGCTTTAGCGCAGCAAGATGTGACTCCCGAGGATCATGCATATGGAGACAGATCTGCTGGACAGCGTAGGTGAGGTCCGGCCTGGTGAAAGTGAGGTACTGTAAGGCTCCAGCAAGACTCCGATAGGTAGTAGGATCAGCCAGGGATCACCCATGAAGTGACAACTTTGCCTGAGAGTCAACAGGAGTGGAGCAAGGCTTGCAATCAGTCATCCCAGCACGCTCTAGGATATTAAGGGCATACTGACACTGGTGAAGGAGAAGACCAGCCTGACGGGGCTCAACTGTCACGCCCAAGAAGTGGTGAAGCTTGCCCAGATCCTTCATAGCAAACTCCTGCTGAAGAGAGGAGATAATCCATTTGGAGAGCATGGGACTAGAGCGGTCGAACAATATCATCAACGTAGAGGAGGAGGTAGGCAACCCCATCAGCATGGTGATATATGAACAACGAAGTATCTGACTTGACCTCAACAAACTCCAATGTCAGCAAGAAGGTGGCAAACCGAGAGTATCATGCCCGAGGAGCCTGCTTCAGACCATAGAGAGACTTGTTTAACTGGCAGACCAAATCCGGACGACTGGAGTCCACAAACCCTGCTGGCTGGCTACAGTAGACTGTCTCGGTCAGAGTGCCATGAAGAAATGCATTCTTGACATCGAGCTGGTGCACCGGCCAAGACCGAGACAGAGCCAGAGATAGAACAGTGCACACTGTAGTAGGCTTCACCACTGGACTGAAAGTCTCATCATAGTCCACACCAGGACGCTGAGTGAACCCCCGAAGGACCCAACGCGCCTTATAGCACTCCAGAGTACCATCAACTTGTCGCTTGATCGTCCAAATCCACTTGCTGGTCACCACATTGAAACCAGACGGACGTGGCACAAGGTCCCAAGTCTGGTTGGCAAGAAGAGCTCCATACTCCTATTCCATCGCACGACGCCAGTTCGGATCTGCCAGAGCCTCACGAACCAACGTCGGGATCGGAGAGAGCCGTGGCTCCCCCTCGGTGGCGGAGAGAGCCCACGGCTGAAGAACCCCGGCCGCCTGCCAGGTCACCATGGGATGGGTGTGACGAGGATCCTGATGGATGACCGGCAGGTGGTACACGGCCGGCTCCACCCGAGAGCAGTGTGGTGGAGGTGGTGGTGGTGGCGGTGGAGGCGGTGTGGGCGCCGGTGGAGGAGGCGGAGACGGCTCCGGTGACAGTGGTGGAGGAGGCGGAACTGTCGAACGGCGCTCGTAGACATAGCGCACGGGAGGCGCATAGTCCACGGGCACCTCTGGGGCAAGAGCCGAAGAAGCCAGCGGCTGTGGAGGCACCGGACGGCGTCGGTACACCTGCACAGGCTTGGCATAGCGTGCAAGTGGTGGCGGGGCCGCGCGTGGCGCGGCAGGAGGCACCGGGACGGTGGTGGGCGCAGCAGAGGGCACCGGAGCCGCGTGTGGCGGGGTGAGAGGCTTCGGGGGCGCGACAGAAGGAACCGGGGCCACACGTGGCGCGGCCGAAGGCACCAAGCCCGCGTCGGGTGCGACAAAGGGCACCCAAACCACGGGTGGCGCAGCTGAAGGCGTCGGAGCTGGTTGTGTACCAGAAGGACCTGCAAGAAAAGGAAAAATAGAAACAGGTGGCTGAACCACCGGGTCAGAAAACATGGACTCAAGGTCAGGATCAGGAGTAGGTGTGGAGGTGGAGGAGAAGGGGAAGTCCGACTCGTCGAACAGAACATGTCAGGAGATAAGAACCCGACGAGAGGTGAGATCATAGCAACAGTACCCCTTATAGTCAGGGGAGTAACCAAGGAACACACAACATGTCGAGTGAGGTGCGAGGGCAGCAAGGTTCGGGTAGCACGCGCACCCGAAGACACGAAGGTGATCGTAGGTGGGAGGGGTACCAAAGAGAGCGTGGTGAGGAGTCGGAGCGGGAGAAGCTGTAGAAGGAAAACAGTTAAAAAGGTAGGTGGCGGTCTGAAGGCTTTCTGCCCAGAAGCGTGGGGGCAGGGAGGCCTGGATCAGAAGGGTGCGCATGACATCGTTCATGGTCCGAATCGTGCGCTCAGCCTTGCCGTTCTGTTGGGAAGTGTACGGACAAGACATACGCAACTGAACACCTCGGGAGAGAAAGAAGGAGCGAGAGGTGTTGTTATCGAACTCACGACTATTATCGCACTGGACGGCCTTGACGGTGAGGCCGAATTGAGTGGACACCCAGGCAAAGAAGTGGAGGAGGGTGAGGAAAGTCTCAGACTTGGCACGAAGCGGAAAAGTCCAAGAGTAGTGGGAAAAATCATCTACTACTATGAGATAGTACTTATAGCCATAAATGCTAGGAACAGGAGAAGTCCACAGATCACAGTGAACAAGATCAAAGGTGTGTGTCGCACGCGAAGAAGAAGAAGAAGAAAAAGGAAGGCGAACATGACGACCCAACTGGCACGCATGGCAGAGATGCTCACTAGAAGCCCGAGTGCAAGGAAGGTGCGCACTATGGTTGAGCTGAGCCAACACATCACGGTCGGGGTGACCGAGCCGACGATGCCAGGTAGAGGAAGTGGGAGTGGTGGCAAGGGTAGCAGAATGCGAAGGTGGTATAGCGGAAGCAGGAATGCGAAGGGTGTAAAGAGGTCCTGAGCTGTCACAGCGGAGGAGTGGACGCCCAGAAGTAGAATCCTTCACGCTAAGGCCAGAGGAGTCAAACTCAATAGAACAGGAATTGTCAGCTGTAAACTGACGAATGGAAAGGAGGTTATGGACCATCTTAGGGGCAACAAGAACATGAGGAAGACGAAAGGGACCTGGAGCAGAACCCACAGAGGTGACAGGGATACAGGACCCATCACCAACCATGATCGAAGGAGAATCAGAGGGATGAGGGGGGCGAACTGAGGAGAGGATGCTAGCATCAGGGATGGTGTGGAAGGAAGCCCTTGAGTTAGCAATCCACTCGGTGTGGACAGGTGGTGTCGCCCCCGTGGTGCTGACTGCCCACGCCATAGTGGCCGACGGATGCTGGTTGGGCAGAGTGGGTGGAGTCGAGGACGGAGGCGGCGAAGCAACGGCAATAAAAACATGGCCACCGGCGGGCACGAGGTCGAGGATCCCGGCCACTGCACGCAGGCGTCGTGCCTCGGAGGAAGGCGGCGGAGGTGCCGGCGGGAGGAGGCGGGGCAGCAGCGGCCACAGGCGGAGCGGAGGAGGCTCCCATGCCTGCGGCTAGGAGTGGAGCAGGGACGGCGGTGGAGGTGCCGATGGCGAGGCGGGCAGAGCGGCCATAGGCGGAGCGAAAGAGGCTCCCACGCCTGTGGTGTGCCCAGCGGCGCTGACGGCGGGCGGCGCAACGAGGACCACCGGGAAGGACGCAGTCCCCGCACGCGTGGCCTGGGCCTCGACCAATGCGGCGGCGAGGGTATCGGCGGCGAGGGCCACTGATGCAGGGATAGCATCTCCCGCGGGCGGAGCGGAGGGGGCTTCCATGCCCGTGGTGTGCCCAGCGGCGCTGACGGCGGACGACACGATGAGGGCCGTCCGGAGAGGAGGCGCGGCGTGGAGTGGCGCACCACGACGTGGCGCGCGCCACAGGCCTCGGCCAGGGCGGCCGAGAGGGTTGCTCGGCGGCGAACAGAGCCAGCAGCTCCCCGCTGCGAGAGGGGCGGAGGAGGTGGCCGCCGCGCGGGCAGCGAGCAGCGGGAGGCGGCTACGCCCGCGCCGCTGCCCAGGCAGCGGCACAAAACCTGGTGCGCAGCACCGCGAAGAGGAACTACCCGCCCAGATGCGCAATGAACCCGTCGGGCCAGCCGCGCAAGAGGGTGCATCGCGGAAGGAGAGAGGCGGCGCGGAATAGGCAGGCGGGATCAAGCTCGGCGGCGGAGTAAAGGCGGATCCCGCGGCCGCGTGCAGCAGCTGAACCGCTGGCGAGCGCCAGCGTCGGCAGCGGGCAAGGGCGGCGGGTTCCACCCGCGCTGCCGAGAGCTCCCGCAGTGCGGGGCTGCCACGGCGCGGGCGGTGCCGCGGCGAGGAGGCGAGGAGGCCGCTCGAGCCGAGACGGAGCGGCGCGGCGACGCCACCGGGAGAAGAGAGGTGGCGCCGCAGCCTCGATGGACAGGGCGCCGGATGTGGGCGGCAGAGGGAGCAACGAAGGAAAGGGAAAGAGGGGAGGAGGAGGGCGCGGCGGTAGCCAACCATGGCTGCGGCAGCGACGGCAGCTAGGAGAAGGAAAAATCTAGTCTGATACCATGTAGGAGGAAATAATTCAGAGTGTATTCCTCCAACCCTAGAAGGGTGGGTATATAGTTAACTATACATGGGCCTCTATATGGGTTATACACAGGCCATATGGGCCACTCACATATATACACTAACAGGAACACCGCTACCACTTAACGATAAAGTCGGTAAATCCTAAGAAAATCTTAGGCAAAGGTACGAGGACCAGGATTTGAATCCGGGTGGGTAGCGTCCCACTGGACCGTCCTACCATTAGACTATCCTATTCGTAAAAAGAAAAATGTTAATTATCTAGCCAGCAGATACGCGTTGAGGCCTGGTTGGGCCATAAGCTTGATGGCTTGGGCTGTCGAGGCGTGACTTGGAGGTAGGGCCCTCCCTCACTCAGACCCACATCGGCCCGAGGGTCTGCGACTTCAATTCTTTCCTATCCGGATCTTCTCGGTAAAGAAAATAGAGGATTTCTTGTCGATCCCATGCACAAAATACGTCCACATCGCGAATAGGCTGGTCCAATGGTAAGACGGTCAGGTGAGGCCAGCTCCATCAGGGTTCAAATCCTGGTGCTCGCACCTGGATTTATTCCGAGATTTTCCGGCGTTATGCGTTAAGTGGTAAGCGACGTTCCCGTCGACGACGAGACGTCAGTGGTGACTTCGAGAATCTCCAGATGTGCCGGTGCTCAGTCCTTCGAAGGTGCTCATAGGGGTAGGGTTTGCGTACGTGTTTTCATAGAGGTGAGTGTGTACGTGTTGTAAGCGTCTGCGTTGTACTCTGTAATTCAAAAACGTTCACATCCCAATCTTTCTGCAATTGGGCTCTTGCGATATTGGTATTCCTCTAGTCTTCGGAGTCCTAGTGTGTTTAGGTATAATAAACTGCCCAGTATAAATAAAACATCAATGCAACGACGACGTTGCTATGCTTTTTCTTCAACCTTTTGATCACCACAAATATTAGGTCACAAGCTTTTCTTTCGTCTTTCTCCATGGACAGCGACGACGGGACCTCTGCTGCCAGCAGCCATGGCCAGGAGGCCGGCCTACACGAGACGAGTCAGACGACATCGTCGAGGTGCGTGACGGATACATTCACCGGCACGCACAACTTCGAGGTGCTCGACTTCTCCTCGCTGCACGACGGCATGGGCGTCGGCCAGTACGTATGCTCGGAACCCTTCACCGTCGGCGGCTACGACTGGTACGTCGTCCTCTACCCAGACGGGTTGCTGGAGGAGGACGAAGGTGCCTACGTCTCGGTGTACTTGTGTATCGGCGGAGAAGCGAGGGGCGTGAGAACCAAGTATACTCTAAGTTTGGTGGACAAATATGGTAGAGTATCCATGCTTCCGGAACCGAGTTGCTACTACCACAGGACACCACCATTAAGGCATACCTTCCGTCATGATGTAGATAGAGGGTGGGGTTTGGGCTGTCCCAGGTTCGTTGCGAAATATAAGTTGCGGCACTTTCTGTACCTCAACGACGACACCCTCACCGTCAGGTGTGTTCTCACCGTCTTCGAGTCCCGAACTCAAAGTGTGGAGAGCACACCCATCAGGGTCCCACCGGCAAACCTGCATCAACACCTCGAGCACATGTTGAAGGACGGGAAGGGCGTCGACGTCACGTTCGACGTGGACGGCCGGCTGTTCCATGCCCACAGATCTGTACTGTCAGCAAGATCACCGGTCTTCGACGCGGAGCTCTTCGGCCCACTGAAGAAGAGTCCTGAGGAACCTATTAAGATCGACGACATGGATCCTACCATCTTTGAAGGGCTTCTCCACTTCATATACACCGACTCCCTGCCTGCTGCAGATAGCTGCAACTCTGACAGAAATACGACAATGCAGCACCTGCTAGTTGCCGCGGATCGCTACGGGCTTGAGAGGCTGAATTTGATGTGCGAAGCGCAGCTACGCCATGGCATTGATGCGCAAACGGTCGCCACCACGCTAGTTTTGGCTGAGCAGCACAACTGCGCGCAGCTCAAAGACGCTTGCATCAGATTTATTGCCTCACGGGACATACTCGATGCTATCGTGGAAACAGATGGGTTCAGACATCTCGAAGAAAGCTGCCCTTTGATCCGCAAGGAGATTTCAGACAAGGTTGCCGCGTCCAGGAGTAGGAGGACGAGTCTGCAGCAACTCTGGTCATGTTATCAGATTCCTCCTGTATGACCAGTGTATGTATCACTGTGCCCATTGCAAGCAGGGTTGAACTTCCTGTTCAAGAATAATGGACACCTGATGGCAGTGGGAAAACGGGTTCAAGTCTTTAGTCATGCAAAAGAGCAAAGAGCATTGAGTTTAGTTCATCTGATGAGACTTCGCTTATATGGTGAATCACTGTGCTCGTTCCATAGTTGAACTCCTATTCAAGAATAATGTGGTTGATCGCACGGGAAAACATGATAAATTTAGCAGTACTTTACTGTTGATTTCTTATAATTACTAACAATTTTGCCCGTGCGTTGCAACGGAAGAAAATACTACTCATATATCCCTCACACAATAAACATCGTCGGCCCGTTAACTCATATGTTGGGCGAGGACGCCACTCCAGCACGTCGGGCAGCTTGTCCCAACACGCAGTTAACAGGTTAGCCCGACAGTGGCCCCCTCCCCAACGATACCTCTCGTCCTCTCCAAACGAAAGCACCCACCTAACCTTATCCTCGGCGGTGGCACCAGCAGCCATTACTTTGACCCACGGCAACCTCGTGCTCTGCCTCGGTCTCCCCGGAGCTTCATCTCGAGTTTCTCGACCTTCGTGAATCCTCCAGCCCTGCTCTCCTGGTCCCCGCCCCTGCCTCGCTGACTGCGGCCTCTAGCATGGCACAGCGTCCTCATCCTCCGGACTTCCACCAACTCCCAGGCTAAGTCCGGCACGAGCCGACAAACTCCATCGGCCAGCTGGGCCATCCAGCACAATAAAAGCCCATGGGTTCATGCCTAGACCGTCGACACAACTCGTGGGTGAGCACAGTTCGACACAATGGTGTGTAGTGTCGGGACATGCACGACACGAAGTTGGTCGAGCCTAGCTTGCCCCGGGCCATGGCTAGGCCAAGCGGTCTGTATGGGCATCTATACACTAACGCATTAGAATGTTGAAAATACGTACATATACTCTAGAAATACCTTTGAATAATGGCAATAGAAATCTTATTCGGAGTATAACATGGCATAGCACGACGTGTTCTTTTTCTGACAAAAATAAAAAGTAGGATCAAAGTAGATAATACTCGAGATGGTTTTTTTATCACATATTTTAGAGGCATCTTTCCCTGCTGTTTTGTGGTCTTTCCTTAGGATTTTGAACGCTAGGGAACCTGAGGAGTTCTAGGAAATTAGCCTCAGCCACCTACATATATTTGTAGCTGAAGGTAGCAGATCCCACTTGTCCATTTAGTCCGGTCGACACTGTCGAAGCATGTATTTGTGTGCAGCACATGATTCACTACCTCTTGTCCTTCTCCATGGACTCATCTAAACATATTATGTACTTGTTTTGTTATCACAAATATTAAAACTTTAACGATCCTGTATATTATTTTCTATAAACTACGTATGGCCCGAAGTGTTGCTGCTTCTACCCTTATCCTTGCTTTTTATTTTTAGAATTTCTACCCTTTCCTTGCTGTTAGCGCACGCTGCCCACTGTGGGGCCCAGCCCACTGCTAACAGGCCAGCCCAGACTTGTGGTGTTTGTGGTTGGGCCCTATTGTAAGGATTAAGAAGGATGGACCAACGCAGAGAAACGACGTCGCCGTTTCTGCAGCGTCGCCGCTCGCCATGGGCGCCGCCCACTCCTCCATGTCTCCTCGCCGGAATTTCACCGAAATCTTGTATCCGGCCACCTTTTCCTAAGTGGACAGCGCCAGAGGGGAGAGGAGGACGGGGCCAACCCATTTTTTGGGTGATGGAGAGGAGATATGGGGTCTGGATGGAACTTCGGGATGGTGCAGCTGCCGGTTTATATGGTTTAAACGTTCTGGAGTTTTTTTTTTTTGTTTGTTGGCGCATGACACTTGCTCTTTGGAGTTCAGAGGAGGCCGGGACTTGGAGAGTACGCGAATTCAGTTCGGATACGGAATCAACGGTCCTAGCATAAGGTCGCAATGCACAAGGTATGTAGCCGTATTCGTGGCGGTGTCTTCCTGCACAACGGGTAAAACAACAAACATAACATGACGGACGAAACATGGGGCAGAACTCGTGAAGGATTTGTTCCTTGCTTTAATAATATAATATATATAATTAATATATATATATATAATAATAATAATATTATATATATTATACTTATACTTATTATTATTATTATTATTAAGTGATTTTATGAATTTAACCCTCTTCTTTGCTTTGTAAGTGAGTTTAATTCGTTCACGTTGCAAGTAACTCGGTAATGAGGTAAATTTCTTGGATCATGCACAGAGTTATGTATCGCCTTCCACAAATCTACGTGATTTTGCCGTCCACGATTTCGGCATTCACTTATGCCTGTTTTAGGCCCGTTCTGTTGGATATATATTGACCCCATGTAATCAGGACTCTAGTGTTGGTTTCCGTTTAGCTATTGGCCGCATGCCGAGTTTGTCGGATCAATCAATCAATCTACAAGTGCTGAAACTGAAACACCTTCAACTTCTCTAAACGTACTCATATGTGACACACACATTGCTTGACTTGTTTAAGCTTTTCTCCAGCCTTTAATTTTTTGCCCTGGCGCCGTGTAGTACTCGTCTGCCTTTGCCATGGCTGGCAACTCGAGCTCTTCATCGACCAACCTGTTCCTCGGTGAGACGTCGTCGACATGCCTGACACACAGCGTCACCTTGGCGCACAAGTTCAAGGTGACCGATTTCTCGCTGCTCGAGGGCATGGGCGTCGGCAAGCACGTCAGCTCCACCCCCTTCACCGTCGGCGGCTGCGACTGGAGCCTCAACGTGTACCCCGACGGCAGGAGCGCCGCCGGTGAAAAGATTGCTCACGTTTCGGTGTACCTGTGCCTTCTCAAAGGCCCAACTCCGGGCGTGAGGGTGAAGTTCAGATTGGGGTTACTTGACAAAGCTGGCAGGCTTGTGTTGAGGCCGCAAGGCTCTCCGCTATCGAAAACCTTCCTCGAGTCATCGGCAGGTCAAGACTGCGGCCTCGACAAATTCATGAAGAAACCCGACCTGCACGAGTTCCTGCATCGCAACGACGACTGCTTCACGGTCAGGTGTACTCTGACAGTCGTTAAGGAGTCACAATCGTCGGAGGACGACAAGATCGCCGTGCCTCCGTCGAACCTGTGCCAAGATTACGCCGCCATGCTGAAGAACAAGGAAGGTGCAGACGTGACGTTCAATGTCGATGGCCGCCTGTTCCCGGCTCACAGATGCGTACTCGCCGCGCGGTCACCGTTTTTCCAGGCCGAGTTCTTCGGCCCGATGAAGAAGAAGCCTGCACAGGACATCGTGATCGGAGACATCAAGCCTGACATCTTCGAGGTCCTTCTTCAGTTCATGTACACGGACTCACTACCTGATGACTGCAACGCCGAGGGCAATGTGACGGTATGGCAGCATCTGCTGGTTGCCGCGGATCTGTATGGACTAGAGAGGCTGAGGCTCATTTGCGAAGACAAGCTGTGCCGTAGCATCGATGTTCAGACCGTTGCAAGTACCTTTGCTCTAGCAGAGCAACATAGCTGCGTTCAGCTTAAGGATGAGTGCCTCGAATTTGTCGCCTCACGGGCTGTGCTTGGTGCTGTCATGGAAACTGATGGGTTTAAGGATCTTGTCGCAAGCCGCCCTTTGGTCATGAAGGAGATTCTAGATAAGGTTGCCGCTGTCAAGGATGATGAGTAACATTAATCATGCGAACTCTGGTATACATTTAGTCATTTTTTCCTTGAAATGTTTAATCATATTTGACGGGTTTCTACTATTATATGACGATTATGTGACGACTGATGTATCCGTTATTACGGAAATCCTTGGCGTTCAATTTGAAGAAATTCAAACGTCTCTGTCATCTTAATTATTTTTATATCTCTGCTAATGGCAATTTTGATCAGAAGCAGTTCACAATTCGTCTATCTTTTCAGCTTTCTCATGTCTCAGTTCTTCTCTCGTAAACTGAAAAAGAAAGCTCCAGGACCAAAGATGTCCAAATTAAAAGCCAATGACCACATCCTCGCAAAAAAAAAAAAAAAAGCCAATGACCACATGATAGCAGATTCCTCAAAACGTATGAATGCGAAATGATGTTTATTCAGAATGCCCAACAAACAGACAGTAAAACCTGCCATGATTGTTTTCAGAACTACAAAGGTTAATAAGAGTGAAATATTAGAAGAGAATGTGAAGTTTTTCTGGGTCACGGTTTTAGGAGCTGAATCAGTGCTGATAACCGTGCCCGACTGATGAAACAGATGTATAAAAAACTATGATAAAAGGAACGCCCAGGAGTCGGTAAACTCAAAAGAGAACTTTTAACATACCTGGTGCACTTATTTGACCATCAGTAATCTGACACTGAAGAATGGCAGCCCGTTCTCGTCCCCAACCCTGAACTGGATCTACATGGACAATCCCCATCGGCGTCCCAGATGGCGGCCGGGAATGTTATGCGTCGCTTCAGCGACAGATTCGCCGCCTGTCGCTGAAGCGGCGCGGGGTGGGCGCGGTTGGGAGGGGATCGGGGCTTTTTTTTCTTTTTTCCTTTTCTATTTTTCTTGTTTCTTTCTTGTTTCTTTATTTCTTTTTTATTTTTTATTTTTTGTTTCTTTTTCTTTATTTCTTGTTTCTTTTTCTTTATTTTTTGTTTCTTTTTTATTTCTTGTTTCTTGTTTCTTTATTTATTTCTATTTTTCCTTCTTGTTTTTCTTTTTATTTATATTTCCTTATTTTTTCATTTTCTTTCTTTCTTTTATTCTTCTTTCTTTTTATTCTATTTCTTTTATTTTTCTTATTTCACTTTTATTTCTCTTTTCTTTTTATTTATTTATTTTTTACTTTCTACTTTATTTTTTCTATTTTCATTTTTATATTCTTTCCTTTTTAATATTTTTCCCTCCATTAATATTTTTTATTCGAGATGAGATGTAAATTTGTTCTCGTTAGAATAATAAGTTGTTCGACTATAAGTGTCTTGTTAGGGTTATAATAACAATTTGTTCCGACCCTTGTTCTGATTTGTTCTGACACTACATTTGTTGTTGTTCGAGATGACACACAAAATTGTTCACTATAATCGGATTTTGTTCTAATGATTGTTCTCATTTGTTCGACACTTTTTTTGTTCGAGATGACATACAAATTTGTTCTAACTATAGTAATATCTTGTTCTGTCTATAATAATAACATGTGTCTCGACCCTTGTTTACGATTTGTTCGACACCATATTTGTTGTTCGGGATGACATATAAACTTGTTCGACGGTGTTCTCATTTGTTCGCACTTCATTCATTTTGTTCTAACGATATAATATATAACCGTAATTAAAAATACGAATAAAAAAAGTTTGTCAAAATATAGTCAACTGGGATCTTGTTTCGAAATTTTTATTGTCAGAAATCCAATGGTGTGATCGGAATTTAATTTTGATGTTTGGTTTGTGATTTATAGATTTTTTTAGTTTCAATCAATATTACATGTGGCTGATGTCATCACTTTTGTTTTCTTTTGCATGCATGCACTCCGGTGCCTCTTCCTTCAGCGACCGGTTGATTATAAGAGCACCCGACGGCGGCGGCCTCGCCGTCCCGTCGTGCTGCGAGCGGACGCCAAGCGGGGTGGGGAGCAGCGCGCGCCGCAGGGCCACGAGGAAGATATCTGATGAGCGCGCCTCTAAGTCTGACCCGGTACATGGCTAATCTGCTGCGAACCGGATTATCGTCCCACTGATCGATCGAAACAATTCCAAGGTTTTCTCATGTACAGAAGCCGACACCTGGAAGTTGTCTCATGTACGAAGCCGACCTGGGCTGGAAGAACACCGCCGTCACGGTCCATGGCAACGCAACCGAGCTTCCGGCGGTGACGTCGAAGCAGTCCGCCAAGGCTGAGAGGCTGCGGAGTTCTCAAACACGCATCCGGTCGCCGCCGCCATCAATCTTCGCCCACCAAGTGAGCAAGCGAGCGGCCATCGTCTTCCCCTGCGCCGACAAACCCGCACGGCGTCTGGCGACTCGCGACTGGCGTCAGTGCTTGACGATGACCTCTTGAATACGTCAGATCCTGACCGCGCAAGTTCGATCGGACGACTTACAGAAGTCCAGGTCCACCCCCGGACGGCATCTGAAATAACGTCCACCTCGGCTGTCGCGCCAAAAGCCGCCGCCGCCGCTTGCCGAAGCACCAACGCGCTCCTGCCGTCTCTTGCGACCCTCCCTGTCACTCCGATGGCTTTGCAGCCGCCCAATATTGCACGCAACGAAGACGGTCAAATAACGTGTGCCACCGTCATCTCGCAGTGCAGAGGGCACACCTACTACCGCTTCACGGCGCGGCTCGCCCGGGCGCGGCCGCGTTCGGTCGTACCCTGCGCCTGAGGCGGCACGAGAAGGCACCTCCAGCGCGGCAGTAGAGGGAAAACGAGAACTCTGGGCGTTTCGGAGAGCGAAGGCTGTGGACGTCGCAGCGGATGCCGACCGTACCGTCGCCGGGGCGCCGCGTGAGCGCCCGGCGGATCCATCCAAACGTTCTCGGCGTCGATGATCCAGCCGGCGATGCGAGCCGGAGCGCGCCCGTGACACACACGCAGGCACGCAGCCGCCCGCCCGCCTCGAGATCTTCGGCACGTGCGAGGCGCTCGCCACCGTGCTCTCCCCACCGGCGGCCTCCGGGAGAAGATGTCATGCCTGCAGTCAGATGGAGACTACGCAAGCCACAAGCGGAAAGAGGTCGAGATTTCTAGAACTGCACAGGTGGAGCAAAGGGCCTACAACCTTCGCCGGCGCAAGGATGATCCGGCCACAGCGCAGAGGAGATCAGAATTCAGGAAACGGAGGAAACAGAAGAATAAGCAGAGAAGGGACAATCGCGACGAGGAACCTGAACCGCCACAGGAACAACGTGAGCCACCGGAACCTACCGCCAGCAGCAGCAGCACCATCCAGAACTCGACGATGGCTGAAATTCCTGAGCTGAACGACAAGGAAAACATCAAGAACATGTCACCACTGCTGTGGAACCGAACCAGAGTGGTGACAGGGAAGCGAACGGCACCAGCGAGAACTGAAGGCGTATTCCGTGAAAGGCGTCAAGAAGATGTAGCTGACCAGTGGGCCCTGCGCGGTCGCTAGGCCTGGGTTATATCACAGGCGTGTACCCTCCTTTCTTCTTCATTCAGACATTCAGACCTTGTATCGGCCATGGCAAAATCTGCCTGACCTCTGAGATTTATCCTAGCTATCGGTACGCATACTCGCTCACGCTCCCGCCTTAATCTCGGCGTGTAGCTTAGGGTGTTCTGATGGTATCGAGACGGTTGATTCGTGGATTGGCTCGGGAGTTCGAGTTCCCCGCCGATCTCGATTCGCGGAGCGGAATAGTGAGCGCGACTCGTCGTGGCTATTCCCGACCTCGAGCTTCATCGGCGGCAGTGCCTCGTCCCCGCGCCCATATCCGGACGACCCCCTACCTCCAGCAGTGATTTCGGTTCATCTTGTTCGTCCTCACGGGCGCCGAGTACGAACTCCACAGCCCAGATCTTCGGATCTCGTCCGGCCGGCGAGTTGAGGAGAGGTTGTGGCTCACCCACGCAAAATCCCTCGATTCAACCGGATCTGTGAAGAAAAACCCCATTTTCCCCCAATCAATTAGCGGAAATTCAGCAAAAGGTGAGGTTGCGAGCATCCGCCTTTGCGTAAAATTCCGTGAGCCAGTTGCTGGATTGCTTTCCGCGGAGGCGATGGTGGGTGGTGCTCTTTGGTGAGGGTTGCAGAGCGTTGTCTCTGTGTAATATTCCGTAACCAAATCTGCACCACGGGCGACGAGTTATGGGCAGTTCATCTACTCTGGGTGACCCAGCACAGAGAACTAAAGGTGAAGTTTGCAGCTTCTTGCTGTCAAGATTGGGAAGTCACGCCGACGTACACCACCGGTTTCGGTTAAGCCGTCACCGCAGACACAGCTCCTGTTGGACGTCATGGCGTTCAACAATGAGGTTGATGATGAGCGCTGGGACAATTTGCAACGCAGCCTGGACCTTTTGTTCAACAAGATGTCCACCATCGACAACAATCAAGCACAAATGAAGGAGCAGCTCGACCTCACTTCCAAGGTGGTCGATCAGACCGTCCGAGATCAGCTGACACTCACCAAACAACTCGCTGAAGCTGGCCGGGCCGTCGCACAGCTACGTTTGGACAAGGCAAGAGAACAGAAGTAGCCGGTTTTCGATGAAGACGACAGTACCAGATCTCATCCTACACCCAAAGGTACAACATTTGCGCCTCATAAGTCTTTCTTCCAAGAGGAAAACCCTTGGGGTATCAGAGGCACCAACAACTGACCACGAGATCCTACTTACTCTGCAATGCAAGGACCTAAGACAGCAATACCTATGATGCCATTTCCAAAATTTGATGGAACTAATCCTAGAATCTGGATTGATAAAGCAGTTAATTATTTTACCATCTATAGTATTCCTCGGTGCTTTTGGGTCACTGCAGCTATAGTAGCTTTTGATGATAATGCTTCCAAATGGCTCCAAGTCTATAAATTACAGTAGGAACTGGGCACTTGGGAAGAGTTTACTGCAGCTGTGATCAAGCAGTTTGGAACTTATGACTATAAACATGCTATGGATGATATTATGCAGCTCAAACAAACTGGGTCAGTGCAAGAGTTTTACCAGGAATTCATAGATGTCAAATACCAGTTACACATGCACAATACCGTTGGAAATATGCCCTAGAGCCAACTGGATTTGATCCACTAGTGGGCTCAGATGGATTTGATCAATTATGGTGTAAAAGTCCTAATGGGCCACAAATGTTGTAAAGCCCATTAGCGTTGGAAGGGTTACACCATCTTATTAGTCCCGTATTGCTAATGGACGATGGTGTGTGGGGGGTTCCTCCCAATAAATATGGACCACACCCCTCCTGAAAAGGACGACTCTAAAGAGCAGCCGCGCCGCCAACGCTCTCTCCTCGTCACACTCGCGGACCTAGCAGTCCGGTGTGCGACGCTTCCTTCTCCGTACGTGTGGATACCTTGGAGGTGCCGCATCCGAGCACTTGGATCGGACGAGCCACACGTGCGGTCAAGAAGGACTTGAGCAGCACCGCCGCTACCCTCGACGCTGCTCGCTCTACATCGAGATGGTTCCGCTGCATCTGCGCGTCTAGTGGTAATCTCGTGATCTATAACAGCAGTAGTTCCTGGTTTATGGGGTAAAAAATTTTGTTTTGCGCTAGCGTAGCCACCCCGTATCCCTTCAGTGGTATCAGAGCCGTAGCTGCTAAGTTTTAGATTCGGGATGTGTGCATATGGAGATATGCAGATGTAGATCAAAGTTTTGATCGGCTTCGTGCTCTTGCTGTGATGGTCGTGTAACGAATTACTCCTATGAAGGACCGGAACGGCGAACCAGAGAGGGGGGGAGTGAATGGGAGCCAATAAAAATTCTACTCAAGAATTCGGCCTATGAACCCAATTTCACTCGGACATCTCCGCTAGCTTCTCTTGCCAAGTCCACGTAGCCACTGGAGTGCTACTGGACCTAGGAACAAGACACAACCAACAGCCACTCGAAACACGCAGCGGAAAACAACACAACCCAGCTGCTGGCAACCAAAACCGGTCAGGCCGGTTTCTGAAACCGGTCAGACCGACTCTCTGAGACTTAGCCTCTCAACAGGCAGGGGAAACCGGTCAGGCCGGTTTTGTCCAGGAAAACCCCAAAACACCTTCAAGACCGAAGCTGCCTCAAAACACCTCAAGAACCTCTCCTCCTTTGAACAAGAAAAGCCATAGCACGACAGAGACTCTCCTGCTCAGAAACCCTTCATGACAGCCCAGGCTAAACCGGTCGAACCGGTTTGGGAAACCGTCGGACCGGTTTTGCACGACGATCGGGAAGAACTCAGCCCGCAGGAAAAACTCAACCTTCCAACCGATCGATCTCCCGATTCGTTCCACGGATCGAAGTGAGACTTTGGAGATAGCTGGGGTACCTCGTGGGCTACCTTTGGCTAGAAGCTCGGTCCCCAAAACCTACTCAATCAAGAGGAATCGGAAGTCAACCCTCAAGAACACCTTCCCATGGAAACCACCAAAACTCCCAAATTGAAGCTGTTTGAGGGTTTGTTGGAGCAAGATCACCAAGCAAAGAGGCACAAGGTCCTCATACGTGACATCCAACAAGAATCCCTCAAAGAAACGCCCCAAAAACTTCCCCACGGAAATTCTAAGAAAAGGCTCCGAAAATCACCAAAAAGAAAAACCGGAGGAACACAAACAAGCCTTGAGGAACCACGCCGAATCATCTATACATACCATGAAAGGTTCATACAAGGTCTAGCTTCCGCCCGATCATCCTTCCCTCTCACAAGATCTCACCATGAAGCTCTCAAGCTAGTCCTATCGAAATCCTAAGGAAAATAGGAAGGGAAAATAGGAAAACAAAATGAGCTAGAGTTCCAAGAGATAACTGCCATCCTCTCACCACTTGGGTTATATGGAGGCAACCGAAAGACTAAAATACCCCTAAAGTCTAAACTAGGATACACGCCCACCAAGGGCACTTTGGGAAATTGTCTTCGCAGCACCATCGGACGGATGCCCGACGACCGCACTTCACGTAGCCTCGACGCAAGCCTTGCGATCCCGACGCGTGTCCTCCGCTTCGAAGCTTCCAGCGCCCTGCGACCCCAAACCGGTCAGGCTGGTTTTGGCCTGACAGCCACGCCCGGTCTTCGGCCTCGGCTTTGTGGCTCAGCCGAGTAATCCGATGGTTTTCTGGTGAACCACCGCAAACCCCGCGAACTTGATGTAGCCTCCGCCAATCACCACTCATGACTCGGCTCCCACGAAGTCCCGGCTCGACCTTGGTTTTGAGGCTCAACCAAGAAACCGTCCACGACTTCATCTTACCGTTCTTGCCACTATGCGGCCCGCACTTGACCCTCAGCCACCGGGTCCCTCGAACCAAGCCTACTTGTCTTCTCCACACCGGAGGGCTCACCCAACGACCTTTCGCGCTTGTTCTTCACCGCACCAACACCACCAAGCCGCAATCTGCACCGCAATACTTAGCTAAGAATCGGTCCACACAACGTTGTCAATCACTCATCACACCGAGGCGACCATCCACCGGTCCTCGAACCACACATGGTCCTCAATCTCCCCCTTGATGAGTGCATTGACAACACACACATTTGATAATCGAGAGAAAAGGAAAAGAAAAGCGACCAAAGAAACTCAAACAAGCGATCGAAAGCCAAACACAGGCAAAGAGCAAGATCACTTGAAAGAGGAAAGACTCGGTCCCCTTAGACAAGCAACAGCGGCTCGACACTAACCATAGCTTACCAAACAAGCTCACAAAGACATACATATCATTCCATGGTGAACAATGTATATAGGAGAAGCTTTTCCTAGCCAATGCATATGATACAAAATGCATGCAACCTAAGATACAAAGATGCCTATACAACATGTTACATATGCCATGCCAAATTCAAGAAATGCATAAAGAAAAGCTATACATATGCTACAAAGGAGCTCCCACACACCAACTCAAGAAATCAAACACACACCAAGCTCCCCCCGCAAACGAGTGAAAGTTGCTTGATCTAGGGGTTTGGTGAAAATATCGGCTAGTTGGTCATGCGTGGGTACATGGATCAAAGCTATCTTCCTTTCTACGTTGTCTCTCAGGAAATGATACCTCACTTCTATGTGCTTAGTTTTGGAATGAAGAACTGGGTTCTTTGCTACACTTATGGCAAGTGGAACATGGGTATACTCCTCACCAAAGTCACTCATGGTATATGTGATCCAAAGGAGCCGAGAGCAACAACTAGTCAGCGCCACATACTCGCCTCGGTAGTGGATTGAGCAACACTCGATTGTTTGCTGGAAGACCAAGTGGCAAGATCCCAAGAACTAGCAAGTCCCAGTGGACTTCCTATCCAACCGACATCCGCAAAATCCGCGAAAAGCCATGAAGTGCCAAAGAAGAAGATGCAGAGTACCAAAAGCTGAAATCGAGTGTGACGCAAATACCTGAAAATGCGCTTGACCGCTTGCACGGTTCTTGGAGACGCTTGAAAACGAGCGCCTGACATACCGAGAATCTGGATGTCCTACTGCGTCTGGGTCAAGTAGAGGAGTGACCCGATCATGCTCCGCACTCCTTCCGGTCCATGTGTTCACCTTCCTCGTCCGCATCAAGAGTCTGTAGTCGTACTCATAGGCGTCGCCATGGCCTTGGAGTCCTCCATCTTGAACTTCCTCACAATGTCCTTGGTGTACTTAGCTTGGTACACAAATATTCCTTCCTTTGATTGCTTGATCCAGAGCCCGAGGAAGAACGCAACTCACCCATCATGCTCATCTCAAATTCCTGCTCATGTCTTCGCAAACCTTGCAACAAGAGAGTTAGACGAGCCACCAAAGACAATATCATCCACGTATACCGCACAATCGGGATATCTCGCCTCGCACGAGGAGAAACAAGGTCGATCGACCTTCCCATCTCAAACCCTCTCTCAAACAGAACCCCTCAACCTACCGACCAAGCTCTAGGCGCCTGCTTC
The DNA here is from genome assembly GCA_022644695.1 of Cenchrus purpureus. NCBI lineage: Eukaryota > Viridiplantae > Streptophyta > Magnoliopsida > Poales > Poaceae > Cenchrus > Cenchrus purpureus. Next base: position 29,281,296 of record CP053456.1, on the reverse strand, counting down.
AACCCATACAACGCCTTCCTCAACTTGTACACCTGGTGGGGGTACTTCTCACTCTCAAACCCCGGTGGCTGCCTCACATACACTTCTTCCTCCAACACACCGTTCAAGAAGGCACTCTTCACATCTATTTGGTGCAACTTGAACCCTTTATCCACTGAAAAGGCTAGAAGGATCCTAATCGCCTCCAAACGAGCTACGGGAGCAAAGGTCTCCTCATAGTCGATCCCTCTTCTCGATTATACCCCTGAGCAACAAGCCTTGACTTGTTTCTCACCACTTCACCTTTCTCTCCCTCTTTGTTCTTCCACACCCATTTTGTCCCAATCGGCTTACACCACAGGGAGGTCAACCAACACCCAAACTTGGTTCCTCTCGAAATTCTCCAACTCCTCATGCATCGAATTAACCCAATTATGATCAGATAGTGCGTGTCCAATGTCTTTGGGCTCAAAGGTGGCAACAAAAGCAGCATGAGCGAAATGAGAAGTGTTTCTAACCCTCGACCGTGTAGTACATTCATTCATGTCGCTGATGATTCTCGAAGCTGGGTGATCCACTTGCACTCACCGGGGAGGTTCTCGCCTTGATGCTACCTCCCCCTCAACAGCAGCTTCGCCTTGATCCGGGTTTGTCGTCGTAGGTGTGGGAGAGGGTCCGTCCTCGATCGTCGTCGAAGTAGTAGGTACATGCTCAGCCGCGGGCACCACACCACCATCTTCATCATCTCCATGTTCATGCTCCTCCTCCTGAAAGATCTCCTCGCCAAGTTCATCGTCACCTGCACACTCAAAACCAAGCTGACTACGTGACTGTGTCTCGTCGAAGGTTAGCTCGCAAGTCTCCATGATTTGGTTAGTTTCAAGATTGAGCACACGATATGCTCTAGAATGAGATGCATAACCAAAGAAAATACCATCGACCAACCTAGCCTCGAACTTGTCCAATTTCTTCCCTTTCTTAAGGATAAAACACTTGCAACCAAAGACATGGAAGTGACTCACCTTGGGTGTGCGACCGTGCATCAACTCGTAACAAGTTTTCTTCTTGTAGACTCTGAGATAGATCCTGTTCGAAACATAGCACGCGGTATTGACCGCCTCAGCCCAGAACCTTCTCGGAGTCCTATGCTCATCGAGCATCGTCCGAGCCACTCACACAAGGTTCTATTTTCCTTTCTACCACGCCATTCTGGGAGGCGATACGGACTCAGCGATGTTCAAGACCCAAGTCATGGCAAAAGGTTTCGAAGCGAGAGTTTTTGAATTCCGAGCCATTGTCACTACTGCAGATTGCTCGTATGGCATCTCCGTGCCTCTCGTTCCTCAACCTCAAGACAAGGTCTCGAACAAAACCAAACGTCTCCCCTTTCTCCTCAAGAAAGAACACCCACGCATACCGAGAGTAGTCGTCCACCACAACAAGGACATACCACTTCCCACCCGCAGATCGCACACGAGCTGGGCCAACAAGGTCCATATGGAGTAGCTCGCATGGACGCCAACATCACATCGGTGAGAGGCGGGTGAGAAGAGGCTACCATCTTGGCATGCCTACACGGCGCACAAACCAACTCTTTCTCAAACCTCAAACGTGGCAATCCTCGGACCAAATTGAGTTTACTCAAGCGAGACAAAAGGTCAAATCTCAAGTGACCCAACTTCCTATGCCACTTCCACAACTCACTCAAAGAACCAGCCAAGAAACAACGCTCCACACCAGAAGACTGAGAAAAATCAGCTCGGAACACTTGACTCTCGGGAACGACCATGCAAACAAGGTCCCCTCGAGAATCTAGAATCCGAGAACCACCAGGCCGAAACAACACCTCAAAACTCTCATCCAACAACTGGGACACAGAAAACAAATTGAACCCCAGTGATTGAACAAGAGCAACACGCCTGAGAGTGACCTTGTCACTTACCTTGATCTCACCTTCTGAAAGTACACGCCCTCGCCCATTGTCCCCAAAGGTGATGTATGTCCTGGACACCACCGGGAGGAGACTTGAGAACCACCCCTTGTCCCCAGTCATATGCCTCAAACAACCAGAGTCAATCAACCAAACGTTCCTCAAGTCTCCCACCTAAAAGTCAAAATCGAGCACGTGAGTGAACAAAACGACTCAAAGACCGGGTTAGTACCAAAAGAGTAAAACCAGTGCCGAGCCATTTGCTCCAAAGTGGGGTTAGTACAATCCAAAGCATCTTTCCTATCAAGGCTACCTCCACGAACACCACCACGGTAACCACTACGAGGGAAGCAACCCTCTCTAGCTGGAGGAGGACGAAAACCACGAAAGGAAGACCGTGGACCGTTCCTCCTCTCCATCTCAAAGCTACGACTCCTCCCACCCTCATATTGAGCACGAGGTGGAGACCGTCTAGCAAACTGACCACCTGCAGACTCACCATGCCAACCATCTGGACCACGACCAAAGGATCTGAACCGAGACTCATCACGAGCACGAAAACCAAACTGGTCCCTCGTGCCTCCAAACCGGCCTCGACTGGTTTCGAACCGGCCTCGACCTTCTCAGACGAAAGCACCCCAAACCGGTCTGGCTGGTTTCCAAACCGGTCTGACCGATTTAACTCGACCAGCAGGATCCCTTTCTCCCAAAGCACTCTTTTCTCCCCAAGCCAGAACTGTGCGAACAACGGCCTTACCCCTGGGCAGTGGCATACGAGACTCAGGCACACCATGAGATGGGTTGTACCTGTCCTTGTTTGCCCACTCCTTTGCCATTCTCTCCTCACGCTTCTTCTTGAAGCAAAACTCACCCTTGTGACCATCTCTCCCACAATAGTCACAATGAAACCGCACGAGCTTGGGTTTAGGCTTGGGTTGGGGCTGCTCACTTGATTTCTCTCCACTCGGTTGCTCAACCGGTTTCTTCTCACTGGGCTTCTCACTCTCTTTCCCAAAGAACACATTTCCCAAGTCACTCTTGAATTTGATAGGTTTTTGGAAATCATTTGTGGAGTGAGGAAATATGGGTGGATCTGGATTTGTGTCGAGTTTGTTTCTTAGTGGGTTGGGTTTAGGAGCATAGGCATTTTTGTGGTAGGTTTTTGGTGGAGCTAGGATATCACCAATCTTCTCTCCTCCCTCACCACTAGACTCTCCAACCTTCTCCGACCCAAGCGCTTGCCCATCTTGGCGCTTATAGGTCTCCATCATCATCCTGAGTTGGGGTTCATGCCCCGACAACCAACCCATCATTTTTCTCAACTCATCATTCTCATCCTGCAAGCGATCCACATAGTGTGCAAGTTCCAGATTTTTCAAAGCATGCAATTCACAGGTAGAACAAGAAGTAGGAATAGGTTCCTTCACAGCCTCAAGCGAAATAGTGTAAGCATGAATCTCATCAATTTTTCCATGCAAACAGGGGCAAGAAGTGCAAGCACCTAGCAAAGCAGATCTAGACTTAAGCTCAGCCACTTCAACCCTAAGCACATCTAGTTCATCACAAGTAGAAGCATGCTTATCCTTGAGACTAGTAAGATCAGCTAGGTACACAGAGCAATCAACACAATCAACATCATCAGAAACCATAGGTGAAGCCTTAAGCGAATCAATTTCAAGCTTAGCATCTAGGTTCTGGGTTTCTAGCTCAGCCACACGGTTCCTAGCATCTTCTAGTGAGGCCCTAAGCTCTTTCCTCATCTTCTTGGCCTCTCTAAGCATATCATCATGGTTATCAAGCAACTGGCCAAGATGCTCATTCTCCTCACGCAAGAAGGGAAGCTCGTCACGTACCTCGTCCTCGGAGTCGGAGTCCGAGTGACTTTGGTGACTCTTCTTGCTGCGAGACTACGAGCCATGCCGCGAAGCCATCTCCGTGGCAACTCAACCCGCTCAAGTTCTTGGAAGCCTTCTTGTTCTTGCGCCGATCACCTTCATCTTCGCTACTCGAGCTCGAGGAAGAGTAGGCGAGCCGAGTCGACGTTGCTCGCCCGACCATCGCCGGGCCTTCTTGCCTCGACCGCCCTTCTTCCTCGACCGCCGCCGTCTCGTGCTTGTTCTTGTGCTTGTGATCGCGCCTCAATGCATTTCTGCCGCCCTTGCTCGACCGGTGCTTGTAGCCGCCCTTGTTCTCCGCCTTCTCCGGTAGTCGGCGACGGCGTCCCGCTTGCCGACCGAAAGCACATCCGTGCGTCCTCCTCGTGTTCACCCGGTTCTCGTGGCACCTCTCGAACCGCCTCGTCAAGAACGCCACCTGCCCTCTCCAAGTACGTCGAACTCCGTGTCCGCAAAGACATCAAAGAAGACAAAGAGTACATCCCGGAGGATGCGTTAGCGTTAGACTTAATCACTCGCCACCAGCGAGAGCAAGACTATGGAGCCGGGCTCTCAAGACGGGTCACAAACCCACGATCGACCTCGAGACTTGAGCTTGAGAGCAGCTCGTTCACCGTCGAGTGGTGTACTTCTAGGACTCAAGAATGGCCTCGACCTTTCCCTCCCACACGTGACGATCCAACGTGTAAGAGCTTCACCGCTCTATCATGGTCATCGCAGAGAACGCCGACATTGGCCCTCATGTTGTTCACAACCACCGTGAACCGAACAGCATCTATAGACTCACCGGAGATGAGTGAAATTTTCGTACTCTCTCAGAAGTCGCCAACCGCATGAACATCCGCATTCCCAAAGATGAGCATTCTTCACCTCCAACCAAATCCTCGTGACGCCAAATCCTCTCCGTCTGAACCCGATCGAATTCGGATTGATGACAGAGAACGGCAGTGTCGATCGCCTTGTTGTTGGCATCGAACCCCGTCCCTCGATCCCGGAGCAAGGAAGTTAATCGGATGAACATAAGTGTGTTCACCGTAACGCCCCAAAGGACTGACCTTTCCGCTGAGGAACGCCGCCATCCGCCTCGCCACATCTCGGTAGTTCTTTCCATCGAAGTGCGGAGGACCCGATCCTCGCTCCTCGGTACGCCATCTTTGGATCTTAGACTGGTTAGAGTCAACAAAGACCCGTAACTGCCCGATACCACTTGAAGGATGTGAACGACGAACCGAGAGGGGAGTGAATGGGAGCCGATAAAAATTCTACTCAAGAATTGGCCTATGAACCCAATTTCACTCTGACACCTCCGCTAGCTTCTCTTGCCAAGTCCACGAGCCACCGGAGTGCTATTGGACCTAGGAACAAAACACAACCAATGACCACTCAAACACGCAATGAAAACAACACAACCCAAATTGGCACAAAACCGGCCTTGCCAAACCGGTCGCGACCGACTCTCCGGGACTTAGCCCTCAACAGTGTGGAAACCGTCAGCCGGTTTTGTCCAGAAAACCAAGAAACACCTTCGAGACCGTCGCCTCAAAACACCTCAAGAACCTCTCCTCCTTTGAACAAGAAAAGCCATAGCACGACAGAGACTCTCCTGCTCAGAAACCCTTCACGACAGCCCACAGGGCTAAACCGGTCAGACCGGTTTGGGAAACCGGTCAGACCGGTTTTGCACAGACAATCGGGAAGAACTCACCATGGAAAAACTCAACCTTCCAACAGATCGATCTCCCGATTCGTTCCACGGATCGAACTTAGACTTTGGGGATAGCTGGGGTACCTCGTGGGCTACCTTTGGCTAGAAGATCGGTCCCCAAAACCTACTCAATCAAGAGGAATCAGAAGTCAACCCTCAAGAACACCTTCCCATGGAAACCACCGAAAACTCCCAAATTGAAGCCGTTTCGGAGGGTTTGTTGGAGCAAGATCACCTAGCAAAGAGGCACAAGGTCCTCATACGTGACATCCAACAAGAATCGCTCAAAGAAACACCCCCAAAACTTCCCCACGGAAATTCCAAAAAGGTCTCGAAAATCACCAAAAGGAAAACGGAGGAACACAAACAAGCCTTGAGGAACCATGCCGAATCATCTATACATACCATGAAAGGTTCATACAAGGTCTAGCTTCCGCCCGATCATCCTTCCCTCTCACAAGATCTCACCATGAAGCTCTCAAGCTAGTCCTATCGAAATCCTAAGGAAAATAGGAAGGGAAAATAGGAAAACAAAATGAGCTAGAGTTCCAAGAGATAGCTGCCATCCTCTCACCACTTGGGTTATATGGAGGCAACCGAAAGACTAAAATACCCCTAAAGCCTAAACTAGGATACACACCCACCAAGGGCACTTTGGAAAATTGTCTTCACAGCACCATCGGACGGATGCTCGACGACCGCACTTCGCGTAGCCTCGACGCAAGCCTTGCGATCCCGACGCGTGTCCTCCGCTTCGAAGCTTCCAGCGCCCTGCGACCCCAAACCGGTCAAACCGGTTTCCCAAATCGGTCAAACCGGTTTTGGCCTGACAGCCATGCCCGGTCTTCGGCCTCGGCTTTGTGGCTCAGCCGAGTAACCCGATGGTTTTCTGGTGAACCACCGCAAACCCCGCGAACTTGATGTAGCCTCCGCCAATCACCACTCATGACTCGGCTCCCACGAAGTCCCGGCTTGACCTTGGTTTTGAGGCTCAACCAAGAAACCGTCCACGACTTCATCTTGCCGTTCTTGCCACCATGCGGCCGCACTTGACCTCACGGCCACCGGGTCCCTCGAACCAAGCCTACTTGTCTTCTCCACACCGAGGCCTCACCGGCAATGACGCTTTCGCTTGTTCTTCACCGCACCAACACCAGTCAAGCCGCAACTTGCACCTGCAATACTTAGCCAAGAATCAGTCCACACAACGTTGTCAATCACTCATCACACCAGGAAACGACCATCCACCGGTCCTCGAACCACACATGGTCCTCATCCTACCGGTCGGAATTCCGCCAATCGGAGTTAAGTGATACACATAAATCCACACAACGAGAAGGAGATCAATTGATTAGTCGAATCGGGTTAGGTCATGCCAGCGCATGGGATGCGTGGTGGCAGATTGATCTGCTATCGCCCGGAAAACCGTAGAAAACATGCAGTTCGTAAAACAGCCATAACTTTTCGTGGTTAACTTTGGATGAAGACGTTTTCTATACGAAAATTGATCTACAGAAAATTTTACATGTGATAAACCAGCTTGCTGGTCTCGGCGAAATTAGTTTTGCCAAATTCAGCTTGCAAGATGGTTTTTCGGGCATTTTATGTTTGGACATCGGTATTGCGATGATCTGTTTTGCAGGTTTTGTGATCGGTATGGCCTATATGTGTATGTGATGCATGTGTGTAATTTATTCATGACCTGCGTGTCATGCGTACGGCAATACGGCTGGAGCCACATGTATTGTCAAAATTAATGTAATGCTCTGCGTACCAATTTGTGATGATCTAATACGCGATTGTGTAACTTTCATTACTAGCACGCGTTAGATAGTTCTTGGAGGACTCATCACATGGAGGATGGCACACACAGATCATGGAGATGGAGATCAACATGATGTACAGGTCAATGGAGATTGAGATCACCATGTGACAATGGGCCATACCGTGTTACAACTGTGTGAATGTCGTTCTTACCGTTCTACTTTTACATGCGACAATGTTATTTTTCTTGCGTGTGCTGTTACGAGTAGAACGATCCCTTTGGAATTTTAAGTTAACATGCCCTCCCAACACTTGCCACCGTCCCATGTCTCGTACAATTAGTGGTGGGTCTATGAAATTAGGGTGCCACTAGTTTTCCTTGACTAGACGGGTTTGTATCGGATACTTACACGCATAAGTGTTGGTTTGCTTATCAAAGTCATCTTAACGGTTAAGGACTTTGGGGCATAAAGGTTGGGAGCCTAGACATAGAGATGTGACCCAACAATAGGAGTTATATGTGATATGATTAGCAAAGAGTTGCTTACCGATCTACCTTGTTTACTAGCGGTGACGCAAAAGCTCACTAGTAGACTTGTTAGTTGTGGATTCTGAATCACTAAGTATCAATGTGGGGATATTGATTTTAGTGGGAGTAAATTCTTTTACTTTACTCAGTCATGGATATTTTGTCTTAGTATTTTGTATTTATTATTTTGTTGTAGATGGAACCTAGTAAGGAATTTTCTTTATGCGATCCTTGAGAAGGACAAGTTGAATGGAACGAACTATACGGATTGGATTCGTAACCTTAGAATTATTCTCAAGGCTGAGAAAAAGGAAGAGGTTCTAGACACCCCTTTACCAGAGGAGCCTAATGAAAATGCAACACTCGCTGAAAAGAACGCTTACAAGAAGGCATGGGATGTCGATCTTGAAGTGGGCTGCCTTATGCTTGTGTGTATGGAACCCGACTTGCAAATGCAGTTTGAGTCACCCATGTGCACGATATGGTCGTGGCACTCAATGATATGTTCGCCACACAGTGCTAGGACCCGAAAGGTTCAATGTCTCTAAAGCCTTTGTGGAGTGCAAGTTGGCGTATAGGCGCCAAGAGGGACCACATGTAATCAAAATGGTTGGTTGCGTTCAAAGGTTGGAGAAGCTAGGCTTTCCACTGGGCAAGGAGTTGTCCACTGACTTCATTCTCACGTCTCTTCCACCTAGCTTTGGGAACTTCATCTCGAACTACCATATCCATGGGGCGGAGAAGGGCTTGAATGAACTGTGTGGTATGCTAAAGACAGCAGAGAGTGACATTAAGAAAGTCACATATGTGATGGCGATCCAAAACAAGTCGACCTTTAAAAGGAAGGGTAATTCTTGGAAGAAGAAAGGCAAGGCCAAGGATAAGATCCCCATGCCAAACCAGGTGCCCAAGGCTAGTCCAGCTGCCAAGGCTGAATGTTTTCATTGTAAGGAAATTGGTCATTGGAAAAGAAACGCAAGTCGCACCTAGCTTCTTTGAAGAACAAGGGAAGTAAGGTACTTCCGCCGGTACACTTCATGTTTACGTTACAGATCATATTTTCCTCGCTGATACTATTATTAATTATTGGGTATTTGATACCGGATCGGTTGCTCACATTTGCAATTCGATACTGTGGAATGATAAGTAGAAGCGTTGAAAGAGGAGAAGTTGATTTCCGCGTGGGCAATAATGCAAGAGTTGCTGCGTTGACCGTTGGGATGATGCAACTCCACCTCCCGTCAGGATTTATTATGGAGTTGAATAATTGTTATTTTGTTCCTAGTTTGAGTCGAAACATTTTATCCCCTTCATGTTTGATGAAGGATGGTTATTCATTTGCGAGTGAAAACAATGGTTGTGTGATCTCTAAGAATAATATGTTTGTGGCTTGTGCATCCATTGTGAATGGCTTATTTGTTTTAAATCTTGATGATTCACCTATCTGTAACATAAGTGCTAAAAGGTCTCGACCTAATGATTTGAGTCCTACCTACATATGGCATTGTCATTTGGGTCACATCAGTGAAAAGCGCATGAAGAAGCTCCATAATGATGGACTTTTAACTTCGTTTGATTTTGAATCCTACGAGACATGTGAAGCTTGTTTGCTAGGCAAGATGACCAAGATGCCTTTCTCAGGTTTTCCTGAAAGAGCCTCAGACTTACTGGAACTCATACATATGGATGTGTGCGGACCAATGAGTACGACAGCTAGAGGTGGATACCAATACTTCATAACGTTCACTGATGATTTAAGTAGATATGGTTATGTCTATTTAATGAAGCACAAGTATGAAACTTTTGAAAAGTTCAAAGAATTTCAGAGTGAAGTAGAAAATCAACGTGGCAAGAAAATCAAGACCTTGCGATCTGATCGTGGAGGTGAGTATTTAAGCCACGAGTTTAGCAGTCATCTAAAGAGTTGCAGAATTGTTCCACAACTTACGCCACCTGGAACACCTCAGAGAAACGGTGTATCCGAGCGACGTAATCGAACCTTGGTAGACATGGTCCGATCAATGATGAGCCAGTCGGACCTACCATTATCATTTTGGGGTTATGCTCTAGAAACTGCAGCTTTCACTTTAAATAGGGTACCTTCTAAGTCCGTAGTTAAGACACCATATGAGATGTGGACCGGTAAGACTCCAGTTTGTCTTTTTCGAAAATTTGGGGTTGTGAGGTTTATGTGAAGAAACTTCAATCAGATAAATTAACACCTAAATCAGACAAGTGCATATTCGTGGGATATCCAAAGGAAACCTTGGGATATTATTTCTACAACCGGTCAGATGGCAAAGTGTTTGTCACTCAGAACGGTGTTTTCTTAGAGAAAGAGTTTCTTAAAAGAGAAAAATGTAGACAGAAGGTGTATCTTGAAGAAGTTCAAGATGAGCCTTGGGCAAGATTTCACAAGTGATGCTAATGTAGCTGAGCGAGTTGAGATGCCCGTGGCAAGAGAAGCACCACCACAACCACGAAGGTCGAAGAGCACGTCGGCGCGATAAGCTCAATCTCATGATCACGGGAGAGCGCGACATATTGTTGTTAGACAATGATGAACCTATGACATATCTGTATAATGATGGACCCAGATTCGAGAAATGGCAAAAAGCCATGAGATCCGAAATAGATTCCATGGATGACAATCAAGTTTGGAACTTGGTTGACCCGCCAGATGGTGTTAAACCCATAGAGTGCAAATGGATTTATAAGAAGAAGAGAGACATGGATGGAAATGTTCACATCCATAAAGCTCGACTTGTTACAAAAGGTTTTCGACAAGTTCAAGGAGTTGACTACGATGAGACATTCTCACCCGTAGCGATGCTTAAATCTATTCAGATCATTCTAGCTATAGCTGCATATTTTGATTATGAGATATGGCAGATGGATGTCAAAACAGCTTTCCTAAATGGAAATCTGACTGAGGATGTGTATATGATACAACCTGAGGGATTTGTTGATCCAACCAATCGGAAAGGTGTGCAAACTTCAAAAGTCCATTTATGAATTGAAGCAGGCATCTCGGAGTTGGAACCTTCGCTTTGATGAAGTGGTCAAAAGGTTTGGCTTCATTCAGAGTGAAGAAGAGCCTTGTGTTTACAAGAAGGCAAGTGGGAGCTCTGTAGTATTTCTAATCTTGTATATGGATGATATATTGCTGATTGGAAATGGCATTCCTATGCTTGAGGCCGCTAAGGCCTCATTGAAAAATAGTTTTTGATGAAGGACTTAGGTGAGGCGGCATACATTTTGGGCATCAAAATCTATAGAGATAGATCAAAAAGGCTTATAGGATTAAGCCAAGACACTTACATTGATAAAGTGTTGAAAAGGTTCAACATGGAAGAGGCGAAGAAAGGGTTCTTGCCTATGTCACATGGCATACATCTTAGCAAGACTCAGTGTCCTTCGACAACTGATGAGCGGGAACGCATGAGTAGAATACCGTATGCTTTGGCCATCAGATCTATTATGTATGCAATGATATGTACACGCCCGATATTTCAGATGCACACGTTGTTACAAGCAGATACCAATCTGATCCAGTGAGGTCACCGGATGCTGGTTAAAAATGTTTTTAAGTACTTAAGAAGGACTAAAGGCATGTTCCTAGTCTATGGTGGTGAGGAGGAGCTCGTTGTAACGGGTTACACCGATGCTAGTTTCCAAACTGACCAAGACGATTCAAAGTCACAATGAGGATAATGATACGATAAACGGTGGTCTGTGAGTCGAAGAGTTCCAAGCAGAGTGGGTGATTCTACAAATGGTGAGTACATCGCGGCTTCAGAAGCTGCAAAGGAGGGTGTTTGGATAAGGAAGTTCCTTTCTGAACTTGGTGTGTTTCCGAGTGTCTCTAGCCCATTGGATCTTTATTGTGACAACAATGGGGCTATTACGCAAGCAAAGGAGCCAAGGAACCACCAAAAGAATAAACATGTACTGCGGAAATTTCATCTAATACGAGAGATCGTTAGACGAGGTGATATCAAGATATGCAAAGTACACACGGATTTGAATGTTGCAGATCCTTTGACAAAACCTCTTCCACAGCCTAAGCATGAGGCGCACATATGAGAGCTATCGGTATTAGATACATTCTAGATTAGCTCAAGTGCAAGTGGAAGAATGTTAGAAATATGTCTTATAAGGAATCATAGAGATGATTATATTTCATTATATCCATGACACTTTGTTCTTTTATTTGAATATCCATGAAAGGCGACTTGTATTTGATTGGCAATTATGTGAATTGTTTGTGAAACTCTTTTACTTATATGGTTATTCAAAAGTTGTCCCTTGTATGATTTAATGACTAGCACATGTATTAGTTGATGACTATGTTTCACAAGTCATGAACATGGAGATGTATAACTAATAATGTGGGCACATGTATGACATGGGCTGGATCGACCCAATTTGAGACTTTGTTATATAGTTCTCTGCTTACACAACATGTACGCTATGTCCTTAGACTTGAGATTGTTGCATATACTCAAGATGTGAATTGACCTACTTAGGGGCTATCAACCACTACTCCGTGAATCGGGTAGTCATAAAGATGGCTTTCGGGTTTGTCGTGAAGCATGCCGTGAGGCATGGTCAATCAAGATAGAATTTGCCCTCTCTACTTGAGAGAGATATCTCGCCCCTCGAGGATCGGATCAAGAAATGCATGGCCGTGCGGTTAAGAGTTAACCCCTTTTAAGGATCCGAATCACGGTATCGAAAGAGAGGTCGGAGCTAGACCAAATATCGTGAGGCAAAGGGAATAGCATGTATAAAACGATGTGATGGTTTGTCTGATAAGATCTTTACGTATGCATAGGAGTTGACACGTCTTGCTAGAGGCCGCTATCAACTATTGGTCGAGTAGAAGTACTCGGGTCAAGTCTATGTGCACGTGAACCCATAGGGTCACACACTTAAGGGGTTGGAAGCCGAATGAGGATGAATATACTTGCATAGTTGACTCTAGTGCAAGTGGGAGACTGTTGGAAATATACCCTAGAGCCAACTGGATTTGATCCACTAGTGGGATCGGATGGATTTGATCCATTATGGTGTAAAAGTCCTAATGGGCCACAAATGTTGTAAAACCTATTAGCGTTGGAAGGGTTACACCATCTTATTAGTCCCGTGTGCTAATGGACGATGGTGTGGGGGGGGTTTCCTCCCAATAAATATGGACCACACCCCTCCTGAAAAGGACGACTCTAAAGAGCACACGCTAACGCTTCTCCTCGTCACACTCGCGGACCTAGCAGTCCGGCAGCGACGCCTTCTCCGTACGTGTGGATACCTTGGAGGTGCTGCATCTGGAGCACTTGGATCGGACGAGCCATACGTGCAGGTCAAGAAGGACGTGAGCAACCGCATCGCTCGCTACCCTCAACGCTCGCCTACATCGAGACGGTTCTCATGATCTATAACAGCAGTAGTTCCTGGTTTATGGGGTAGAAAATTTTGTTTTGCGCTAGCGTAGCCACCCCGTATCCCTTCAAATACTGCATTAGATGACACCTTTTTTGTGCAACAATTCATCAGAGGACTGAAGCCAGATATCAGGGGAGCAGTTCAATCCCAGGATCCTGATACAGTAGAAAGAGCTTTGCATCTGGCAGGTATTCAGGAAACAATTATGGCCAGAAATAAATTCAAGACAACCAAGCCCACCTTTTCAAGTAGATCCTTTCCTACTGCAGCAAGAGAACCCAAGACTTCACCTAATGACAATGAGCTGTGGAAAGCTAGACAAGCAAGGGATTACAAAAAAGCTAACAACCTTTGTTACTATTGTGGAGAACCCTACACATTGAGACCTGCAAGAAGAGACCAAAAAAGCAAGTCAATCAGCTGTCAATGGAGGAGTTGAACATGGATCTTACTGATGATATTTTGCTGCAACTTGAACAAGAGGATGTCTTTCAAGAGGAGCTCTTACATTTATCTGTGAATGCTATGACAAGTATGGCTAGTGAAGACACCATTAGATTGAGGGCCTTGGTTAAGAACCAAACTATGCTAACACTGGTAGACTCAGGCAGCTCCAATACCTTTGTTAGCTCTGCTTTTGTAAAAAAAGCTGGGTTGTCAACTATCCAGGCACCACCTGCAAGAGTTAAAGTGGCAGATGGGTCCATTCTGCTCAGCACTGCAATAGTACCTCAGTTAACCTAGTGGCTCCAAGGCTATACATTCCAAACTGATATGAGAGTGCTGGATCTCAATGTGTATGATGCCATCTTAGGATATGATTGGCTGAAGCCCCGCAGCCCAATGACCTGACACTGGACTGACAAAACTATGGAGTTTGAAGAACAGGGCAAGAAGATTAAGTTACAAGGAGTCCTCACAACAAGGGAGTTGACCCTGAAAGAGATGTCAGCCACTCAGTTGGTTAAATGGAGCAAAGGCAATGACATTTGGGCATTTGCCATTGTACAACAAGTGGAAGAAGAAGAACAACTCAAGCTCAAGGCACAAGTGCAACACTTGCTCCAGCAGTATAAGGATGTCTTTGCTGCACCAAAAACATTACCTCCCATGAGAGAGTATGATCATAGCATTCCCTTGTTACCCAACTCTATCCCAGTTAACTCTAAACCCTACAGATACTCCCCACATCACAAAGATGAGATTGAGCAACAAGTCCAAGAGTTGCTGGCTGCTGGCCTCATTACCCCTAGCACCAGCCATTTTGCATCCCCTGTGCTCTTAGTGCAAAAAAAAAGATGGCACATGGAGATTCTGTGTGGACTACAGAAAGCTCAATTCTCTAACTGTTAAAAACAGATTCCCAATTCCCATTGTGGATGAGATCTTGGATGAGTTGGCTGGTGCCACATACTTCACTACCCTGGACATGCAGGCTGGTTACCACCAAGTCAGGATGAAGCTAGAAGATGAATACAAGACTGCATTCAAAACTCACCATGGCCACTATCAATTCAGAGTCATGCCATTTGGACTCACCAATGCACCAACTTTTCAATGTTTGATGAACTCTATATTGAAGCCCTACCTGAGGAACTTTGCAATGGTCTTCTTAGATGACATTTTGATCTACAGTCTAGATCTGGCAACTCACATTACACACCTTAAGTTGGTCCTTACACTCCTGAGGGAACACAAGTTTTATCTCAAACTATCCAAATGCTCTTTTGCTCAAGATACTCTGAAGTATTTGGGACACATCATCTCAGCTTTAGGTGTTGCCACAGATCCATCTAAGACACAGGATATGCTCAACTGGCCAACTCCAACCTCTACTACTGAGTTGAGAGGATTTCTCGGCCTTACAGGGTATTACAGAAAGTTTGTCCCTCATTATGGAATCATTGCAAAGCCACTTACCAACCTCCTCAAGAAGAAGCAATTTCTATGGTCTCCTGTAGCCCAGCAAGCTTTTGACAAGCTCAAACTAGCAATGACTAAGACACCAGTGTTGGCACTACCAGATTTCTCACAGCAATTCACATTGGAGACTGATGCTTGTGATACAGGTATAGGAGCTGTCCTCATGCAGCAGGACAAACCTATAGCCTATCTGAGTAAAGCACTGTCTGCACAACATCAACACCTTTCCATTTATGAGAAAGAGTTTCTAGCCCTTATAATGGCTATAGAAAAATGGAGACCCTATTTGCAGAAAAGGGAGTTCATCATCAGAACCGACCACAAGAGTTTATGTTATCTCAGTGAGCAACATTTGCAGTCTGAAATGCAGAAAAAGGCCATGACCAGGTTGATGGGTCTTCAATTCAAGATAGTGTATAAGCAAGGCAAGCAAAACTTGGCAGCTGATGCTCTTTCTAGGGTGGGTCATCTGCTCACAAACACAACTGTGTCTGAAATCAAGCCTATGTGGATTCAGGAGGTGATCAACTCCTACACTACTAATGTTGAGGCCCAGAGATTAATACAGCAACTTGCAGTTACAAGTCCTGATGAAAAAGGCTACTCTCTCTAGGAAGGATTGCTGAGGAAAGGATCCCAGATCTGGGTTGGCAATAACTCAGCCCTCAGAACCAAATTACTTGCTGCCTTTCACTCATCACCAATGGGAGGCCACTCTGGTATTCAAGGCACATTCAACAGAATCAAGAAATACTTTCTGTGGAAAGGACTGGCTCAAGACACAGATCTTTTTGTGAAGCAATGTCAAGTGTGTCAACAGGCTAAACATGAACACACTCACCCAGCAGGGTTGTGTTGGGGGATTCAGAATCGAGTCCATCGTACTCAAAATCATAAGATTGATATAGTTAGGCGAGAATGATTCGGGAAAATAACAGCGAAACCCCCGAAGTCATTCAGCTCCATTTTGCCTTTCATATCACAGCTTTCGCCTGATACCTTTCGTCACAAGAAAAGTTCTTGAATAGGTCCAGCGATCCAAGATATTAGGTTTCGAGTCTGGTGATTCGGTTTTCTTCATGACGAAACCCTGGGGGCGAATCCTACCCACTTAATAAGTTTCAGCTTAGGTTTCGCACGCGGGGGGTTCGTCGCTCTTAACAGACTAATGCGTTTATGTTTTGGTTTGGAATGCATTTCAGGTGCAAGGATACGCTAGGCGAAAGGGATGTCTCCAAAAAAGTCGAAGGTCTTCACCCGACAGGCGCACGTGATGATGCCGGGAAAAGCGCCGTGATTTGCGGCGTGACGTCATGAAGCGTCGATTACGTGAAGACCTAGTGGAGATTTCCCAAAATTAGCCTAGTACATTCTTGTTTGATCCGTTTTACATGAGGGCAATCTCGGTATGTAAAAAGTCCGTTCGTCTCCCTATAAAAGGAGGCCGACCGGCACTTGTAAAGGGGATCGACTTTTGAGCAATTCACTGTTGAGAGAAAGCTTTTAGTCTTCCTTTGGTGTTTCGATTTTGGTTGTGTCGAGCTTGTTGTTTACTTTCATTGTTCGTGAGAGGTAGCTTCGCTACATCACAACAATTGGCGCCCACCGTTTGTGTTTGGCTCGAATTGGAAACCCAAAATGTCCACAAGGAAGAAGAGAACTACCGTCAACTCCAGCAGGGGGGCTTCGTCGTCCCTTGACGAGGAGTTAAACCCATCCACTTTGCTAACCCAGGGAGAGGAGCTCCCAGAATCCAATGTTACTCAGCTTAGGCCAAACCAGGACGCTACTGCGGCCACGACCAAAGCAGCGTACGAGGCCGAGCTGGCCAAATTATGAAAGAGGTCAAGAGTGGCAAAACCAAGAAGAAGCTTTTGGCGATCCAGCAAGAGGCCGAAGCAGCCAAAGAAATCCAGAGGCACAAAGCCGAAATCGCTAAATTGCAAGAAGAGTTGCGTACCATAAAAGCCAAGCAATCTTTGAGTTTCAACCAGCCTTCGCCCGAATACTCCATCCCTAACCAATCCACAGTCACAGAGGGCAACGTGCCTTTTGCTCAACCTCCTCCGTTCACCACCTTTAGTCGTAACCCTTTCGTCAACCCTTTTGAGTCTGGCCCTTCGAACCACGATGTTCATACCATCCACACGAGATCTTGGGACCCCAAATCGCCCTTGTCTCAAGAAATCCAACTCACTCTGTGGCCACAATCCTACAGGCCTATTCCACTCCCTAGGTTTTCGGGTCAATCCGATCCTAGACAATTCTTGATGGGCTATGAAGCTGCAATTCTATCGGCTGGAGGCGATGACTCCGTGTTGGTTAAATCTTTCATCATCGCCGCAGATGAAGCGGCAGCGCAGTGGTATTCTCTCCTGAGCCCTGGGACGATACATGGATGGGAGGACTTGAAACAGCGAATCTTATCGAATTTCCAAGGTTTTCAGCGTCCAGAGCTTACCGAGAGCGATCTTTTCTCTTGTAAGCAAAAGGACAAAGAACCCCTTCAGAACTATTTCAGAAGATTCGTTCATCTCAGAGCACAGGCACCAAATGTGTTGGACGTCGTCGCCATCAATGCTGCAATCGTGGGTTTGAGGGCAGGTCAATTTCGCTCGCATCTCATGCGCGAAAGGCCCAAGTCAATCCAGCGCTTGTACGAGGAATTCGAGAAGTATTGTCGCTCTGACAATGACTTCAGGATGTGTATGGAAGAGCAGTCTCGTCAAAAGAAGTCTGCTAAAGCCAATCAGTCCAGCGAGAGGGAATGGCCTAATCCCAGGGGCGCTTCGCATGCTAACCCCAGAAATGTCTTTGGCTTGGACGGCGAAATCGCCCAGGAAAACCCTAATCCTCAGGGCGACACCCCAAACCAAAACTCTGGCCCGCCTAGTCCACCGCACCAAAATCAAGGGGGCGGCCGCAGAGGCTAAGGGAGGCGGCAGAGGCAGAAAAAAGGAAATGGTATTGCATCTTCCACAAAGAGAATGATGACCACAGCTCAAATTATTGCCCAGACAAGAAAAGGTTTGAGGCCATCCTCGAAGAAGGGAAGAAGGAGAAAGAGAGGAACAATTCCGTAAACCATTCTGCTCCGGCCTGGCAAAATCCCAATTTTGGAAGGAACCTTTCACGACCCTTTCCAAACCACCTCACTTTCAACCCCCCATTCCAACTTACACTCAACCACCACCTTGGCAATCCCAGGCTTTCCAGTTTCAAAACGTTGAGCGAAGGCCTATTGATCAGCACCCCATCGCACCGCCTCCTCCCCCATACAAAGGCCCAACCGCTCCGCCAGCACCAGCGAAGCTCGAGGGTCAAAACGACCCATTACCATCTGTCAGAACCATCCTCCCCATTTCGGGTGGCTCCGCTCTGGAGTTTGATAGCAAGAAGGACAGGAAGCATTACTTTTGCGAAGTCCGAAATATTTGTGTGGAGGGGAGAGTGGAAAGAACGAGATGGTCTCATATTCCAATCACTTTCTCAGAAGAAGATGTAAGGTTACAAGGTTTTCCCCATAATGATGCCTTAGTAATCGAAGCCAACATAGCGAGCTGGACTCTGGGTAAACTCCTAGTCGATAATGGTTCGTCAGCAGATATAATCTTTGCCGATGCGTACGACAAAATGGGATTGAACCGGAATCTTTTACAACCTCCCGATACACCATTGTATGGTTGTGGAGGACGTGTTATCCATGCAATCGGGAAGGTTTCGCTTCCTGTATCCTTCGGCACCGTTCAAAACGCCAGAACAGAGTATTTGTCCTTTGATGTAGTGGAAATGTATTACCCGTACAACGGAATCCTTGGAAGAGGATTTCTCAACAAGTTTGAAGCTATCATTCATCAAGCATACTTGTGCGTCAAAATTCCAGCGACGCAGGGGGTCATCACAATCTGGGGACATCAAAATGATGGTCGAAACCTAGAGAGAGGCAGAACTCCAGGATAGAGAAGTGTCAATGCTCTCGACAAAGTAGTCAAGAGCAAAAATGTGGAGAAGCAGCCGAAGGCAGACAAAGAAAAAATCAATGTGCAGCCAGATTGTGACACCAAGAAGGTTTTGTTGGATGAGATGGTTTGGGATCAAGCTGTCGTAATTGGGTCAGATCTTTCGCCAAGCGAAGAGGGGGCATTAATCCAATTCCTCCAAAAGAACAGAGATGTGTTTGCCTAGTCTGCCAAAGATCTTACAGGGGTGGATCGAAACTTCATCGAACACAAATTGAACATTGACGCTTCGGTCAAGCCGCGAAGGCAAAAGCTCAGAAAGATGTCCGATGACAAAGTGGTAGCGGTCAAGTCGGAAGTTTAGAGACTGCTAGACGCCAGTGTCATTCGCGAAGTCATGTATCCCATATGGCTAGTGAACACCATGCCTGTCAAAAAGAAGAATGGAAAATGGAGGATGTGCATAGATTTCACAGACCTCAACAAAGCTACACCCAAAGACAATTACCCGCTTCCAAGAATGGACCAGGTCATTGATTCAGCGGCCAGCGCAGCCATCATGTCTCTCCTGGATTGCTTTTCTGGCTACCATCAATGCTGGATGGCGAAAGAGGACGAGGAAAAAACTAGCTTCATCACTCCCTTTGGCACCTTCTGTTTCGTGCGAATGCCCGAGGGTTTGAAGAACACCGGCCCAACTTTCACCAGAATGACTGGGGAAGTATTCAAACCACAAATCGGCAGGAATATTCAGGCCTACATCAATGACCTCATTGTGAAAAGCGGCGAAAGGGCCAATCACATCAGCGACCTGGCAGAGACTTTCGCCAACATGAGAAGAGCAGGCTTGAAATTGAACCCAGAAAAATGTGTATTTGGAGTCACAAAGGGAAAGATATTGGGATGCCTAATCTCAGCCAAGAGGATTGAGGCGAATCCAGATAAGATAAAGGCCATCAGGGAAATGGAAGAGCCAAAAACGAAGAAAGATATTCAGAAGTTGAATGGTCGAGTTGCGGCTCTAAACAGATTCATTTCTAGATCCGCTGAACGAAGCCTCCCATTCTTCAAAGCATTGAAGGGAACAGGCAAAATTGAGTGGGGACCTGAGCAAAGCAAGGCTTTCGCTGAGCTGAAGGCATACATCGAGGAGATGGCAATACTTTCACCACCTCTCCCGTCGGAGCCGCTTTTTCTTTACGTAGCTGCATCCAAGGCCGCAGTCAGCGCAGCCCTTGTTCGAGAGGTCGATGGTGAAAAAGGGAAATATCAGAGCCCTGTCTACTTCATTTTGGAGGCCCTGCCGGGTTCCAAGCTGCTATACTCGGAACTAGAGAAGATTGCATACGCAGTGGTTATGGCCTCAAGAAAGCTCAGGCATTATTTCGAAGCGCACATGGTCACCGTCCTCACTGACCAGCCTCTCAATGATCTATTTATCAACAAGGAGGCTTCGTCCAGAATCGCCAAGTGGGCAACGGAGTTGTCGGAGCACACAATCGATTTTGGGAAAAGGTCAGCAATCAAGTCTCAAGTTTTGGCGGATTTTGTGGTAGATTGGACTTCACCAAGCAACGCCGCCGGGGATGAGGAATTGGTGCCTGTGTGGGAAATCAGGTGTGATGGAGCATGGGGGCGCAAA
This sequence comes from Cenchrus purpureus, assembly GCA_022644695.1. Classification (NCBI taxonomy): domain Eukaryota; kingdom Viridiplantae; phylum Streptophyta; class Magnoliopsida; order Poales; family Poaceae; genus Cenchrus; species Cenchrus purpureus. The sequence goes on along the minus strand of CP053456.1, from coordinate 29,260,525 downwards.
GGCGTTGGAATTGCAACCATTGTTACTTCACCAGCAGGTGTCAAACTGAGATACGCCGCAAGGCTGGATTATTCAGACCCATCCGACAGGTGCACCAACAATACTACTGAGTATGAGTGTTGTGATGTAGCGAAGCTACCCCTCACGAACAATGAAAGAAAACTAAAGACTCGAAATCACAAACTCAGATGAATACAAAAGGAAGACCAAAAGCTATTTCTCAACAGTGAATTTCTCAAAAGCCGATCCCCCTTTACAAGTGTCGGTCGGCCTCCTTTTACAGGGAGACGAACGGACTTTTTACATACCGAGATTGCCCTCGTGTAAAACGGATCGATACAGAATGTACTAGGCTAATTTTGGGAAATCTTCATTAGGTCTTCACATAATTGGCGCTTCATGACGTCACGCCGCAAATCACGGCGCTTTTCCCGACATCAACACGTGCGCCTGTCGGGTGAAGACCTTCGACTTTTTGGAGATGCCCCTTTCGCCTAGCACGTCCTTGTACCTGAAACACATTCTAAAGCCAAACGTAAATGCGTTAGTTGCTAAAGGCGATGAAACCTCCCAAGCGAAACCTAGGCTGAAGCTTGTTAAGTGGGTAGGATTCGCCCCTGGGGTTTCGTCGTGAAGAAAACCGAATCACCGAACCGGAAATCTAATACCCTGGATCGCTGGACCTATTTGATAACTTTACTGGCAACGAAAGGTACCAGGCAAAAGATGTGGTCTGAAAGGCAGTGTGGAGCTAAATGGCTTCGGGGGCTTCGCAGTTAATTCTCCAGAATCGCACTCGTTTAACTACAACAATCTCACAATTTTGAATGCGAAGGGCTCGATTCCGAATCCCCCAACAATGAGGCACTCCTACTAGGTCTCAGAAAGGTGCGAGCGCTAGGAGCAAGCAATTTTTTGGTCAAGTGCGATGCCGAGGTCATCAAAGATCATGTGGAAAAGGAGAGTGAGGCCAAAGAGCCGGAACTTGTCAAGTACCTCGCAGAGGTACGAAAGATGGAAAGGCATTTTCGTGGTTTTACCATTGAGCATTTGCCAAGGAAAAGAAACGGGGAAGCCGATGAGCTAGCGAAGAAAGCCGCAAGGGGGGAGGCGATGCCTCCGGATGTATTCTTCGAAATCTTAACTGCTCCATCTATCAAGCCAGACAAGCAATCCCTTAGCACAATCAACGCAATCGCAAGCATGGATTGGAGGGCTCCTATCATTGCTTTCCTTCGCGGGCACTATGAACCCGTCGAAACCCACGACATGAAAAGGATGCAGGCTCATGCGAAGGGTTATGTTCTCAAAGATGACAACCTCTTCAAGCTGGGGGTGTGTGCACCGTTGCTAAAGTGCATCACTCAAGAGCAAGGCATTGAACTCATGAAAGAAATTCACAGTGGAATGTGCGGATCCCATATCGCAGCGAGAGCTTTAGCTGGAAAAGCTTTCAGGCAAGGTTTCTATTGGCCAATGGCAATAAGAGACGCTGAGCAGATCGTCAAGACATGCAAGGCATGCCAATTCGCAGCAAAACACCAGCGAAGGCCAGAGGCTCTTTCGCAGCTCATTACTCCAACTTGGCCATTACAGCGCTGGGGTATGGACATTGTGGGACCACTACCCACAGCTCAAGGCAACTTCAAGTTCACCGTGGTGGCCGTCGAGTATTTCACCAAGTGGATTGAAGCGAGGCCCGTCGCTACCATCACTTCAGCCACTATCAGAAAGATTTTCTGGCAGCAAATCATCTGCAGGTTTGGCGTGCCCAAAGAGCTCACAGTTGATAATGGGAAGCAATTCGATTGCCAGGATTTCAGAGAGTACTGCCGCGCAATTGGGACGAAGCTTCGCTTCGCATCCGTCTACCATCCTCAATCCAACGGTGCAGTCGAAAGGGCCAATGGGCAAGTTTTCTCAGCTATAAAGAAATGTCTCTTTGATCAGAAGAAGGGAAAGTGGGCTGATGAATTATCCAGAGTCATTTGGTCACACAACACCACTGAGTCAAGAACCACCAAATTCACTAGCCGCTACGAGCCGAAGCCATGTGCCCAGAAGAGCTAGCCAATGAAAGTGCTAGAGTTCTGGTGGGAAGCTCTCGCTAAAGCGAAGAAGTGGACAAAGACCTGGTGGAGATTGACAGGCTTGATGCAGTCCAAAATTTGCTGAAGTACCAAGAAGAAACCAGAAAATGGAGAAACAAGAAAGTCTCTCTTAAGAACATTCAGGTCGGGGATTTTGTCCTGAAAAGGAAGAAGAATGCCGACTCGGTAGGCAAGTTCCAGTTTGCGTGGGAAGGGCCCTACGTTGTCTCAAGCTGCGTTTGAGATGGAGCCTTTCGTCTGAAGGACGAGGCAGTCGTGGAGTTACCACATTCATGGAATGTGGATAACTTGTGCAAATATTTTCCATAATGTAAATTGGTAGGAGTCCGTCGCATGGAACTATAAATGCGAAGGACTCATTAGATTACTTTTCTAGTCTTTACTTTCGTGCAATTTAAATTCAATAACAAGGCGGGTACTCTTTTCCTCACATAGGGAGGACTCCATCCTGGAGCGTGAGGTTTTTAACGAGGTAGCCTTGATGTAAAATTTCATTTCCTTAATGAATGGAATAGTTCCTCCCTACGTTTATCACCTTTTACTTTCTTGCATGGTTCAAAGTGCTGTCTAAGGACAGCCCACTCCACAAGCGAGTGAATTGAAGTGCTATCTACAGATAGCCCACTCCAAAAGCGAGTGCATCAAAGTGCTACTAGAAAGTAGCCCACCCACAAGTGGTGAAATGAAAACGATTCACAAGAATCAATACTTTAAAGAGCTGTTTTTTTGCAACAGCCCGTCCACAAAGGGTGTATAAAAGCGGTTCAATTCCGAATCGAAACAGCGTAAAGGGATCGCAAGAATCAACGCTTTTGAAGAGTTGTTTTCGCAACAGCCCATCCGACGAGGATGTATCAAAAATGAATCAATTTCGATTCGAAACAGTTGTGGAAAATTGTCAAGTGCAAGTTCAGTTTTTCAAGCGGTTCGTGCAAGCGAAACCTAGCGTCGCACCAAGGCGCCAATACTAAGCCAGGGAGAAACTTTCGTTGTCGAAAAACAGCTCAAAAGCTGTAATATTCGACACAATTTGAACAGCTCCTAGTCCTACAATGCGTTTCACGCCCAGGCGTCGCATTGTAGGCTAGCCTTCTCGTGGCAAAAAAGAAACAATTGAAAGATAAACGAATTAACATAATGTCTTTCGTCAATATAGAGACCCTCAAGTAAAGCTCGGCTTAGTACAAATAATCAAGCAAAGTTTAAAGTACAAAAATACGATCAGTACAACTTGATGGTTTCAACCTACATTCTCCCCGCTTCCGAAGGGGGGAAGACATTTTCTTTCAGAAATCTTAATCGAAAGCAGCGAGAATGCCAACCTAAGCAGGAGGCTCCTCTTTCACTATTGGGGTTTCGCAGGCGATAGGATTCATCAGAACCAGCTTGCTACCATCGTTCACAGTCATGAAGAAGCGAAGTGGATAACTGTGTAGCGATTGATATTGACAACAAAACTCCCAAAATTCTTCAAAAGTTTTTCGGGATATCGACGCTGAAAAGCCTTCCAAGATGCCCTGCTGACGCAGGTGTTGGCATGGTTGAAAGTTTTAGGCATCACATCCAACACTACGCCTTCGTCTGGCGTCTGTCAAAACAATTCGCACAAAATTTACATCACAGTTTTTAAGAACCCAAAACAAAATTACATCGACCAAGTTCCTGAAGAGTTTGGTTCTTCCTAGACCTCCGAGGTAGGGTTGGCAGCCGGATCGCGGGGCGACCCTTCGTGCTGCAAAGGAGCAAGGTTTTCGCCGGTGACCGGGTCCACGTGCATCCCTTCGTTGTTGATCGCTTCGCGAGCAGGGGCTCCGGGGACTTCAGTCCCGCCTTCTTCAACGCTGGGCTTCGGTGGCCAAGTCCTGTAGGGTCCATAGGGTCCAAGAGTAGCATCTGCTCCGTGGACCGCCCGGTGAGTGCGCAATTCCATGGCTTGCTTCGCCTGGCCAAAATAAAACTATGAGAAAGGAAATGTATCTACAACATCAAACCTCAGAATGAGAAATGTGTAAGAACAATCGAAACTGTGAAAACAAAGTAAGAGATATAACCTTAGTTAAGCACTCCACAGCCTTTTTCCGAGCATACTCTCGACCACTTTTCACCCAGAAGTTACGAAGGACTATCTTCGCGATCAGTTCAGCTGTCTTGCTTGGGGCTGGCATATCCTCAGAAGAAGGAAATTCAAAACCACGAGCACCGAAAGCCTTGAAGTGCTCATAGCCTTGCTGCTCCAATAGCTGGAAAATGGTTTGCGAGCATGTTGCCACTCCATAATCACCAACCTTAGATATGGTATCAGGCAAAAGCTTAAGTTCACTATTCGTCCATTGGCAATAGCTCCCAATATTGTCAGTAATTTTGAACTCTTGAGCCTCAGCACCAAATCGTTCGAGCACTCGACGATAGGCCAAGGCTAAATGGGCCCCCATTGATGGCAATAAGCCTCATTTTTCTCCAGAGTATCCTCCAATTCGCCCTTCACCTTTTTTAGTTCAGCGATAAGATTGCTTTGGGCCTGTATCTGAATTTCTTGTGCGTCATATTGGGTGACCATATCCTTTAGCTCCGTGCGACATTCTTCGTAGCATTGCAAGCTTTTTTCTAGCTCTTGCTTTAGGGCGTCTATAGCAGTCTTTTGTTTTGAGCATTGCCCGGTCAAAGTTTGAACCTGGCCGGCAAGTTGCTGAGACTGATTCTTCAGTTTTTCATTCTCCTCACGCAATTTGCAATTCTCCTCCTCCAGAAGTGTTTTCTCGTCCCGAGAAACCCTTACCTCAGTTTCGATTTGTTCAAGACCCTTTCGGCCAGCAGCTATGCCTTTTGATAGGAAGGACTGCATTGTTTTCAGCAATTGCTCGCCATTAAGTCCCTCCAAAGAGCGCAGGAAATCTGCGATCACAATATGTGATGAAAGGGGTCAATGCAAACAATCAATGAAAGTCGCCAAGCACTCCATAGCAAAAGTTGAATTCAAAGCACATTCGCAGAGTTAGCTAAAAAGAAACTCATACCTGGCTCTGACGCCGATGGATCGATACCCAATCCAAAGGAAGGCGACACATTCCGTTGAGCGGAAGGATTTTCCTCTTTGTTACTCAGAGCGATCAAAGTTGTTGCAACTAAAACAATAAGCAAAAATGGTAAGTTTGTAGTCGCATTAGTACGCGCCTAAGGCTAGAAAGAAAGTAAGTCAAAGAAGCATACCAGTGTTTTCCAGGGGTAGAGCATCATCACCCCGGGAGTGCATTAAGGCGTCATTCCCATCGTTCCCATCACTTGGTTTCTCAGTATCGTCGAGCAAACCTCGGGGAGACAGGGGTAAATTCAAACTGGGTTGCTCAATATTGGTGGAGCCCAGATCGATGGGGTCATCCGCTTTCAAGCCAGAACCTTGTCCCTCTTCTGGCATTTCCTCAATCATGCCTTTATCCATTGTCTTGCTTTCCTCAGGCGCCGAAGCAGGCAGATGAGTTTTTGGTGTTTCCATCGGTGTACCGTCATCGATGTAACACAGCTCTTCAGTCTCGTCAATCACATCCACCAGACCGGCAACGTGATGTGCAGGAGCGGGACCTGCCATCAAAATTTGCTTCTGTACCATTTCCGCCACGCGCTTGCTCCTAGCCTCGCGCTCTGCCACTTCCTCGGGATCCGGCGGAGCGGTAGCGGGCAATTCCTTCGTCACCTCCGACTCTTTTGCTCTCGGAGGATAACGAGTCGAAGGCTCGATTTGGGGTGTCGCCAAGATATCAACGTCGTCATCCGTCTCCGCGAACGGATCCGTTCGCACCTTTTTCTCAGCAGGTTCCGCACCTTCAGGTTGCTGCTCAACAGCAACAACGTGTTTCTCTTGTTCAGACGTGCTTAAGATCTTCCTCTTAGAGATTGTTTTCTTCTCAAGTTCAAGCACCGGAGAAGCATCGTGGACTTTCTTCTTCTCCTTTCGTCGTGCCACCTTCCGCTCGGTCTTCGGCGAATCAAATTCTCATTAACCTTCAATAACTTAGAAGATTTCTCAGCGAGCGGAGGCAACGTGGTTTTTGCAGCTTCTGCCTTTCGTTTTGCCAAAACATCCTGGGCCTTCGTACTCTTCAAAGTGCCCTCTGCCGCAGTAGCCGCCTTGCTCGATTTGCCTTTCTTTGAGGTCTCGACTGGCTCAGACCCAATGTTGCCTGGCGGCTGCATCTTTTTGCCGGCTGTCGATGGTTTCGGCCGCGGCAGGCACGGAACTTTCATCTCCTCAAGGACTCGATTGACACGGCCTTGATGTTTCAGAATCTTCTGGGCACACTCCCACTCTTTATGAGTATGATTGCCGATCATCTGAATGACTTTTTTCTCAACTTCAGCCAAAATTTCCTCGTCCGTCTTTCCCTCGGGACGCTTTACATTGAACTTGGGGCTTCGCGTTTCAAAGTCCAAGCCGGGCAATTGTCTCACCTTGAAAGCCCATGAACCCCACCGAGGCTGGCACGGCCAAATGTCGGCTGCCACGAATTCCTCAAGTGCATCTCGTGTTGTAATCACATGGGAGGCTTGGAAATAGGCACTCATACTAGCAGAATCGCAGCTAGCTTTCGTCAGTTCCGGAGCCAAATCAATGTCCAAATCAATCATACGGCTCGCTAAGTCATAGGTTGTCACTTCCTCGCATTTCGCATCCATCCCAATCACAGGAATGGGGGCGTAGAACCAATAAGAAGTCCATCGATTGGCCCATTTGTTCTTGTACGCAGGGGCTAATTCCACTGGGGCTTGACTCTTGTTGATGCGCCGGGTTTGAAAAGTACAGCATCCGTATTGAGCCTCCTTTTCCTCGTCGTCAACAGTCACCACCCTCTTTGCCCAGTGAATCTCAAAGTGGCGAACAAACGTTTCCACATCATTGTCATCAGCGAAAGTCCGACAGGCCCATAAAAATTTCATTATCTAAGGAATTGAGTTGGGTGTCAACCGATGAATTTGAACATTGTAAGCGGCCAGAATCTCAGCAAATCTTTTTGACACGGGCAGCTGAAGCCCTACCGTGAAAAAGTCGCGAAACACGACGCTTTCATTCTTCCTAGGCTTCGGTGTGGTTTCCCTTCCGGGCAGTCGGCAACTGCCAGGCTCGAAGCAACCTTCCAGACGCAGTGCATCCAAATCAGATTGGGTCATCAAGGATCGACCCATGAAGCAGGAGCTAGGCTTGACTAGATCTTTGGGATTAGCACTCACGCCTGCCAAATTCTCCCCGGACTCCTCGGCAGCCGCCGCGCCGCTCCCCTCTCCAATCTCGCCCTCTTCAATGTCGGCAGCTTGGTTTTTGGCATCTGTGTCGCTCAGCATTATTTCGACATACCCCCCACTATCCGAATCATTACTTTCATCACTATTTGAGGTGGATGAAGTACTACCGCTCCCGCGAGAGCTAGCAGACCAATCCAGGCCAGAAATCTTACCAGATTCGGTGGAAGCCGAGGATGATGCATGGCACCTCTGCAACTCGGAGAAGCGGGCCGATCTTCGCGGTTCGAGGGGGAGCCTTCGCCTTCCATTGCTTTAGCGGTGTGCCTAACGCGAGCCATGTATCTATGAAATTTTAATCTCAAAATACATCGTTGCGAAAGGCGGAAAACCTAGGGTACCTTTCGTTCAAAGGAAAAAGCTAACCTTTAGGGATGACCAACTATCGCAGAGCGCAATCCACGGGAAGCGAAGCCCAAGAGCTCGATCGCGAAACCTAAACGAGAGAGGAAGAGGTGAAAGTGACAGCAGTTTTCACTGCGGTGTCGACCCCTCCTATTATAGGCAGTAAAGCGCAACGGTCAAAATTTTGAACCCAACGGCTAGAAAGTGAGGGCGTTTTGGGCAATTCGTGTGGAAATTTCGGGAATCGACGCCGTGGAAGACGTTTTCTTTTGCCTCGATTCTCGACCTTGGGTTTCGATGGCTCAAGTTTGCAGGATCGCAAACTTCGCCACCGAGGGCTTCGCTGGGGATTCTAATCGAGTCCATCGTACTCAAAATCATAAGATTGATATAGTTAGGCGAGAACGATTCGGGAAAATAACAGCGAAACCCCCGAAGTCATTCAGCTCCATTTTGCCTTTCATATCACGTAGCCACCGATACCTTTCAATACAAGAAAAGTTCTTGAATAGGTCCAATGATCCAAGATATTAGGTTTCGAGTCTGGTGATTCGGTTTTTTCATGAGCGAAACCACGGGGCGAATCCTACCCACTTAATAAGTTTCAGCTTAGGTTTCGCACGGGGGGTTTCGTCGCTCTTAACAGACTAATGCGTTTATGTTTTGGTTTGGAATGCATTTCAGGTGCAAGGATACGCTAGGCGAAAGGGATGTCTCCAAAAAAGTCGAAGGTCTTCACCCAACAGGCGCACGTGATGATGCCGGGAAAAGCGCCGTGATTTGCGACGTGACGTCATGAAGCGTCGATTACGTGAAGACCTAGTGGAGATTTCCCAAAATTAGCCTAGTACATTCTTGTTCGATCCGTTTTACACGAGGGCAATCTCGGTATGTAAAAAGTCCGTTCGTCTCCCTATAAAAGGAGGCCGACCGGCACTTGTAAAGGGGATCGGCTTTTGAGAAATTCACTGTTGAGAGAAAGCTTTTAGTCTTCCTTTGGTGTTTCGATTGAGTTTGTGGTCTCGAGATTGTTGTTTACTTTCATTGTTCGTGAGAGGTAGCTTCGCTACATCACAAGAGGTTGCTCCAACCACTCCCCATCCCTCAAGGTGCTTGGCAGGACCTCACTATGGACTTCATAGAAGGTTTGCCCAAATCTGAAACTTATGATACCATACTGGTGGTGGTAGACAGATTTTCCAAGTATGCACATTTTATTCCCCTCCATCACCCATTCACAGCACAAACTGTTGCCCAAGCTGTTTTTGATCATGTCATCAAGTTACATGGCCTCCCAAGAACTATTGTCTGATAGAGACAAAGTATTTACTAGTCACTTTTGGACTGCTCTGTTGAAACTCCTGGGCATCACTCTTAACATGTGCACAGCTTACCATCCACAGACTGATGGTCAGAGTGAAAGGGTTAATCAGTGTTTGGAAATGTTCCTGCGTTGTTCAGTTTATCATACACCCAAACAATGGAAGAAATGGCTCTCCCAAGCTGAATTGTGGTACAATACCTCATACCACTCTTCTCTCAAATGCTCCCCATTCAAAGCCCTCTATGGCTATGAACCAAATGTCTTAGCTATCCCAGTGAATCCAGATACACCAGCAACACCTGCTACTGACTGGGCACAGGAACGCGAAGCATACAACGCTATCCTGAAGGACAATTTGTTGGCTGCTCAGAACAAAATCAAGACTCAGGCTGATAAACTGCGAGTGCCTAGGGAATTCCAAGTGGGTGAGCAAGTGTTGCTCAAGCTACAACCATATGCCCAACATTCAGTGGTTAACAGACCATTCCCTAAACTCTCTCTCAAGTATTTTGGTCCCTACAAGGTGTTGGAACGTGTTGGCAAGGCGGCCTACAAGCTTGACTTACCACCTGATGCTAAAGTGCATCCGGTGTTTCATGTTTCCCAGATCAAACCTTTTACACCTGATTATACACCTGTTTATGATACTTTGCCCAAGCTCATTGATCTTGACAGGGACAAGGTGGAGTCAGCCGAGATCCTGGAACGCAGGATGGTCAAGAAAGGAAATTTTGCTACGGTCCAGCTTCGCGTCAAGCTGGACAAATCTGCCTCCTGACGCAACAACTTGGGAGGATGCCAACGTCTTGAAGGCACGATTCCTGTCGGCGCTTGCTTGGGGTCAAGCAAGTTCTCAAGGGGAGGCAACTGTCACCACTGCTGTGGAACCGAACCAGAGTGGTGACAGGGAAGCGAACGGCGCCAGCGAGAACTGAAGGCGTATTCCGTGAAAGGCGTCAAGAAGATGTAGCTGACCAGTGGGCCCTGCGCGGTCGCTAGGCCTGGGTTATATCACAGGCGTGTACACTCCTTTCTTCTTCATTCAGACATTCAGACCTTGTATCGGCCATGGCAAAATCTGCCTGACCTCTGAGATTTATCCTAGCTATCGGTACTCGCTGCATACTCGCTCACGCTCCTGCCTTAATCTCAGCAGTGTAGCTTAGGGTGGTTATAGAACAGAGCCGAGACACTGAACCCTGCTGATCGAGTTGCATCAGGACGACAGCGTCGATCCTGTTCATCGGCACTGGGTAAAGGTAAAGGCTTGGTAAGTGAGATCAAGCGTGTCAATTGGGAAGTCGTGGAGTCGGCTTTGCAGGTTGCTCCTTCTGTGGTAGGGTTTCAATCTTTCAGAGGAGAAGATGCAGGCCTTCTCTCTTGCTTGGGCACCGTCGTCGAGTTCTTTGAAGGCAATGGTCTGATTGTGGCAGTAGCAAATTTAGTTAGATTCCAGGACACAGATGATGAGCTAGCTGACAACCTCAAAATCAAAGTTTTTTTCCCGAATGGCGGCGAGGCTCTTGAAAGCCGCCTGTCATACCATGATTTTTATCACAACATTTGTGTGGTTCGAGTTTGGTGTTCTGTTCCTCTGCCAAGACAAAGATTCAGTTCAAGTATCAGAGCCATAAAATTTGACATCACCACTTCGAGAGATGTGGTTACATTGGGTCGTGACAGCAAAACCGCTGCCTTGCTGCTAAGAACAGGAATGGTTTATTCCAAGAGGTAGCAGCAAGTTTGACTGCGAAGAGCTTGTAGTGTCGACTTGCAGGATATCCAAGGCAGAGGTTGGAGGTCCTCTGATGGACTCTGATGGGGTTCTTGTCGGGATGAACTATTACCACACTGAAGAAACTCCTTTCCTCCCAGGTTCCATCGAGTCCAAAGTGTCTGGATCAATTCAGAATGTTCGGTCAAGTTGTAAGACCATGGCTTGCTGATATAGGTACCGGTTATGTCCTGAAACACCCAAACTTTAACCAGCCTGATGCCGATTCCAACAAGATGGAAATATATGCCTGAAGTTTAACGTGAGTGGTTGTCAACATGAAAAAAAGTCGTCGTAAGGAAGTTCGCATTCGGTGGATTAAACAGGTGGCCTTTTCCGAAAAGCTAAACGACAAGTAATTTGAGACGGATAGAGTATTTAGAAAAGCTAAACGACAAGTAATTTGAGACCGATGGAGTACATTCGGAATTGTTCTCCCATGCATGGAAAAAAAAAATCGACATCCATAATCGCATCTTTGATCTTGTGCTAATAATATAGGATTGTTCCAGTTGCGAGTCTGTCTACAACTCGTAGTCGCTGTCATTAAAGGAGTACGTACTCTTTTTTTTGTACGTATAAGATCGAACTGATGGCTATATGCGACGACGCCGATGTGTTGATTTCCCCCAGGCTTTCGCACGCGACGACGTTATTCGATGGCTCTCCCACTTTTCGCCTCCGTGCCCTACCCTTACATCTCTGCTTCTTCGGGCCAGCTCCTACCGGAGACGTCGTCGCGATGCGTGGCGGAGGGCATCACCACGGTGCACGATTTCGAGGAGGTGAACTTCTCGCTGCACGACGGCATGGGCATCGGCAAGTTCATCAGCTCCAACACCTTCAGCGTCGGCGGCTGCGAGTGGACCATCAGGCTCTGCCCTGACGGGAACGCGGACGCGGAGCAGAGCTCCAATGGAGGTGCACTGTCGGCCTTCTTGCGCCTTGAAGGAGGAGCAGCGGGTGCAAGGGTGAAGTTCGCCTTTAATCTGTTAGGCAAAGGTCACCAGGTGTGGAACCACCACAGCGGCGTGCATACCTTCGATTCTGCAGGTGAATCCTGGGGCTGGCCTAGTTTCATGGACAAATCAAGGCTGCAGTGGTTGCTGTCTCTCAACAACGACTGCTTCACAATTAGGTGCGTCCTCACTGTGATCAAAGATCCTCCTCGCATGCAGGATGTGCTAGTCCCGGAGCCAACCCTGCGGCAAGACTACGAGCGCATGATGAACGAAGGGAAAGGCAAAGATGTGGTGCTAAATCTGGGCGGGCAGCTGTTCTGGTGCCACAGATGCGTGCTCGCCGCGCGATCCCCGGTCTTCGACGCGGAGCTCTTCGGCCCGATGAGTAGCAAGCTTAATGGCCAACCCATCGACATCCATGGCATGGAGCCTGGCATCTTCGCGGCGCTCCTCCACTTCCTCTACACGGACTCGCTGCCGCCGCCGGATCACCTATGCGCCGGCAGTGACCGGAACGCGGTGATGCAGCACCTGCTGGTCGCGGCGGATCGGTACGGGGTGGACAGGCTCAAACTGATGTGCGAGGAGGAGCTGTGCCGTGGCGTCGACATGCAGTCGGTCGCATGTACCCTCGCTATCGCAGAGCAGCATCAGTGCCTGCGGCTGAAAGATAAATGCGTCACGTTCATCGTCTCGCCAGGTGTGCTTGGCGCTATCATGAAAACCGATGGATTCAAGCATCTTGCGGCAAGCTGCCCTTCGGTTATAGAGGAGATTCAAAAGAAGATGGGAAACACGCTCAGGATTCAGTAGTGTAGTCTTGTTGGCAACTCGATCGACCATACAGCTGAACATACAGACATATACAGTGGTGATTTTCAAAATCATATTGGTCTATATATGTATTCCTGACATGACAAATCTCTCCGTTAATTGCTCATTGACTCACAAAAAATTTCTCTTGCTGCACTTTTTATTTTCTTTCGCCTTTTTTTTCTTTTGCCTCTTTCTTTTACAAGTCCTTCATGTGCCGGGCAAATTTCAATCGATTGGTGTGTTGGACAAGTGTGATGGTGGCATGGTGGAGGCAAAGAGGAGAAAATTTGCTGAAAATATTCATGGTTGCTTCTATCGACCTTAGTATCGCTATTCCCACCGGTTCCAAATTATTGGTCATTTTGAATTGTCTAAGTTCATAGAAATCATTAAGCATCGAGACTTACACTACAACTACATTGTAATTGCATAGTAAAAACTATACTCCTTCAAAAACAAAACAACCTATAATTTAGAACGTGAGGGAGTACTTTGCAATATGAAATTCGGATTTTGCCCTTGCATTGGGTTGCTCGATCTACATGGTGTGGATTAGTTTAGATCTTCAAGGATTGATTATTTCGTCTAGAAATTCATGATATTTTCGATATGAAACATTTCGATGAAAAAATTTATGGGAAACTTTTATTGGGTAACTTTTAAATTAAATATTTTTTAAAAATACTTTACAGACAAGGAAGGGACTACGGTTCATGTCATTATGCCAATGTTTGCTGATGGTTGCCAACTATATGCATGGATGGAAAATATGAAAAAGGAGAAATCCAACTAATTTAATTGTGAATTGTGATGTGGAAGATTCATGTTCATTCGGGTTTGAGTTCTTCACTCGACATATGTGCTCATAATTTTGATGGACTTATTTTTATTTAATAGTCATATCATCCCCATTAAGAGATATATATTAACTAGGATATTCTTTGACCATTTTTAAATATGTCATCCACAATAATTAATAATCTTATCAAGTAGCGCGTACAGAATCCCCAAGATTCATTTGAAGACTGAGGATCAATTCCTAAGTTAATGCCGAGGTGACTCAGGTCTTCATTACTATACGGAAGACACAAACTATTGATGACTCACGAGTGCACCTTCACCAAGCGTTTGTCTCGTCCACAACCGACCAGGATTTTAAATATTGTTTTCACCTTTTTGTCTAGCCTCATTGAAATGAGCAAAATTTTAGATGTGGACCTTTCGTTGAATAGGAAAATATTTTAGATAAATAATATTATTTTCTAACAATAAAAAATAAAAATTCACAAAATTCACCACACCATCCAGATGCATGCAAAAATCTATGAATCTAAAAATGTTAAAACAACCTATAATTTGAAACGAAGTATACATGCGAGACTGAATAAGTTTGTGATATGGTCGTTCGGGCACCAAGTCCGATCAGTATTTCTTTACTACCCGACCTCTTTCTCATTGTACTTGTCTCTGATGAGTTTTGGCTGCTTACGATTCGTACTAGTAGTCCCTGTTTACGTGCAATCAGCTAACTCCTGTATGTATGAGTATGACATGGTCAGGTGCGGTTTGGATTTGTTTAATTTTGCCTTTGCCTCTCTCGTCCGGGCCGCCGGCCGGCTCACATCTTTCGCCATGGCTAACGCTTCTGCTCCATCGGCCAACGGCCTATCCCTGCCGGGGACATCGTCGAGCTGCCTGACGCAGGCCGTCACTGACTTCCACGACTTCGAGGTGATCAACTTCTCGCTGCTGGAAGGCCTGGGCGTGGGCAAGTTCGTCAACTCGGAAAGCTTCAACGTCGGCGGCTACAGCTGGAACATCAAGCTCTACCCTGACGGAGTAAACACGGATTGTAAAGGTTATATCTCGGCCTTCTTGATGTTTCAAGGAGGAGAAGGGAGTGCTGCGAGGGTCAAGTACAGCTTCAGTGTCCTGGGCAAGCATGACCAAGTGTGGAAGCTGTTGAGCTATGAGAACACCTTTCATCAGAATCAGAATAATGAAAATTTGGGATGGGGATCGACCCAGTTCATGGGGAAATCCAGCCTGCAACAGTTGCTGCGCCGCAACAACAGCGACCGCTTCACGATCAGGTGCGTTCTCACCGTCATAAAACATCCTCGGGTACAACATGTGAGCGCCATTGTCATCCCACAGCCGAACCTGCTGCAAGACTTTGCAAACTTGCTCAAGGACGAGGAAACTGCAGATGTGACGTTCAGTGTGGGCGGCCAACTGTTCCCGGCTCACAGATGCGTCCTGGCGACGAGATCCGCGGTGTTCAGGGCGGAGCTCTTCGGCCCGATGAAGGAGAAGACTGAGAGGCACATCAAGATCGACGACATGGAGCCTTCCATCTTCGACGCTCTCCTGCACTTCATCTACACGGATTCTCTGCCGGATGACTGCGGCGACGACGCCGAGAGGAACAACGTGCCGATGCAGCACCTGCTGGTCGCCGCTGATCGATATGGATTGGATAGGCTGAGACCGATGTGCGAAGAGAAGATGTGCGATAGCATTGACGCGGAGACGGTTGCAACCACGCTAGCTTTAGCCGAGCAGCACCGCTGCCAGCACCTCAAGGAAGCTTGTCTCAAATTTATTGCTTCACGGGGTGTGCTTGGAGATGTCATGGGAAGCAAAGGGTTTGATCATCTCATCGCGAGCTGTCCTTTAGTCTTGTTGGATATTTTAGACAAACTCGCTTCTATGGGGATTTAGTCTAGTAATATAGTTTCTACTTGTCCTACGTGTTAGATCAAATTTTGATCAGGGAGGCATGAAAAGCGAATCTTTCCTAGATACTGAGTAATTTTCTTGTGATAGAAGTCCATTATTTGACATCTAAATCTTAGACTTGTAGTGCTCAGAGTTTTTCTATTTTTATAGGGTTTAATATAAGATAGAAAAAATACGAGCTAATGTTATTCTTTTAGCGGCGCTCACCTATACGGACGCACACTTGTAGAGATGAACACATGTCCTCTGCCATTAAAAGAAAAATGTCGATTAAATTCTGAAATAAATTCAGAAAAATGCAAGCACCAACACCGAGTGGAGGACACGAACCTTGGTGGGCAGGTTCCACCACAAGAAACCTTACGAGAACTGTGAGGGAGATCCCCACCGCGATTATAATTACAGAAGATATAAACGGAGAGGCCTCTCCATTTAGGTTTAAATGGAGAGCCCTCTCAGGTTACTTCCTGCGACACAAAGTTACTTCCTGCGACACAAGTCACTTCCTGCGACACAAAGTTACTTCCTGCCTTCCCTAATTTTGTATCGCAAGAAGTAACCTAGGAGGGTTCTCCGCGCATGACTAAAAGTCATTTCCTCATGTGTGCTTCTTTCTATCAAGGGAAATAATTTTGTGTCGCGGGAAGTAACCTGAAAGGGCTCTTCATATATGACTAAATAGAGAGACCTCTCCATGTAGTCGCCTCTTTATAATTAATTAAACGATGAAGAACTAAAGTACAAAGTGTTTCAGATACTTACAAAGGGACCATCCTAAATATACTTACAACAGTTTGTAGTTAAATTACTATGTTGATCTAAAGATATACCATCCTAACCTCTCTAATGTACTTACAGGGTACAATATCTGTGTATGCAGTAATAGTGATAAAGTTAATAGCAAAATGTACTAATATACTAATTAATGCCTTCCCTGGGCATGTGCAAGCGGTGCAGCCGTACAGGGCCTCTAAATGGAAGGGGACTCAAATTTTGATCTCTATAATACTTTACTAGTAACGCTAGTCGCTAGTGCATAGTGGAAGAAATTAGTCAGTCTCCCATGAAATCTTTGTGGATCTTTTAACTTCCATGATCAACTCAAAGCTTTGTCGGAGACGCTCACTCTTTCCTTCTCTGCGAAGGAAGCCCAGCCCGCCCCGCCTCCCCTCGGGCCCCTCCTTTCTCCCCGCCGGTGCCCTCGCCGGCGGCGAGAGGGGTAGGGTCCCTACCAATCGGTAGATCACCACCTCCTTTAGCTGTTTATAGTACTACTTTTTAGTTGCCTCTGTGCTTGCGCCGCTATGGCTTCCTCCTGATCTATGGTCGCCATCCTCGTCGCCGGTGTCTTCGCCGCCGAGGTCCTCCTCGGAGGTCTCCACACCGTCGCCGTCGTTGAAGACCCTCAGGTCAGTGAGAATAAAATAAATCGCCTTCCTCACGCATCTCGTCCTCCGCCTCCGCCTCGCCCCGAGATCCGGTTCTCCTCGTCCCCTCCACCTCCGTCACGAATTCGCCGCTGGCTGGGGATTTGTCTATGGTTGTTTCGATGGATCTGCCTTCTCTTGGGGTGTGTGTCCAATCGTTGAACGCATTGATTTCTTGCCGTCGTCGATGTCTCCATCCTCTGCTGGTCTGTGTGATTTCATTTCTGTCGGTGGTTGTTCCGAGTTGTTGGTCCCCTCTCCTTGAGGTGGATCCTCTGTTGTTGAACGCGCTGCAGCTTTGTAATCGCCGGCTCTGCCTTCACCTAGCCATCACCGCCCTTCTATCCGCCCCCGACCCCAACTGCAAGCAGCCTGCTGCTCTCCGGCCAATCCACAGTGCTCTGGAAGCACTTCTTCGTTGGTTGTTCCGGCGACCTCGTCCTCACCAGGGATGCGATTTGGGAATCAATCTTTTATCTCCGGCGATGTTACTTCTACAGATTTGTGGTCGCCTGATGTGGACTTCCTCAGCCCCGTCGCCCCGTCTTCAACCGTTGTGCGCGGTCCTACGCCTGGGTGCAAGCTTCTTCATAGCCTCTGCTGCCCCCACCGATGAGGTTGTCGCCATTGAACGCTTCGACTTTGTGGATCTCTGCTGGTCTGAGGACCTTGTTGTAATTTATTTTTACTTCGAGGACCTCTTTGTAATGGTTGCTTAAAGTTTAATATAAGCTTGTTGTCAAAAAAAAACTTCCGTGAACAAAATCTCTCTCCTTCTGCTTTCTCGTGAAGTGTATTCCTTTCTTCCTGATACTAATTTGAGACCATGAAGCACCTTGGCTTCATCAATCTGGTCATTATATCTTTCTCCCCGGAATCTCGAATCCTTCGAGTTTGCACGGATGGGCAAGTTGGCCCATGTTTCTACGTAGCAATAAAACATTGTGTCAAATTAGGTTATTTTGTTGCTATTCATAGCTGCAACATCTATACATTTATTCTTAAATTACACATTCTTTATGATAAACCTTTATTCTTTCAATGCAGATATTTGTACATAGTGTTGTGTGTTGATGTTAATTAACCTGGATTATTCAGTTATGCTCCCTCCATTCATGTTTGTAGAAGATGATACAACTGTGTATTTTTCATAAATTTATCAGCTTGATATATTTGGTTCAATTTCCTGAGATGCAAATGCAATCACTTCCAAAAGGGTTAAAATTTTAGTTTAAATGGTGCTAAAATGATTTGTCAATTAGTCAACTATATTCCTGATATATCTAACTACTATGTAATATATTATAGTCTATATATTATTATTTTTTAATTTACTAGGCCTCATTTTGAAATTTTGAACAGGGCCTCGGATTTTGCCAGACGACCCTGCCATGCGTCACCGCGCCACGGCCATGCCGCGCTCACCCCCCTTCGCCTTTCTCCCACCCCTGCAAACAGAACGGCGGCTTGTCCTCGCGGCTCCCCGACGGCCCCTCTTCTCTCCCACGACGCTCCGTCGCGCTCGTCGGCCGCCGCTTCCTGTGAACTCCTCTGCCGCGTCACGCCTGGCTGCTGTCTCCCTGCACGGTCGTCACACTCCTCTCTGAGCCCCTGCCGCTCCCGTGCTCTCCCACGCGCCGTCAGCTCACAGTCCTCACCTTCGCCACGCGACTACCCTCATGCTCCCTCCGCAGCCCCTCGCCGCCGCGGGGAGGCCGACCGCCACACGCCTCTGCACTCCTTCATTCGTTCCTTCACGCACCTGGAATTGAGTGTGGCAGTGGCCGCAGCCTCCCGAAGCAGTGAAGCACCGATAAGGTTTGTGTGTGTGCTCTACTTTCTATTCCGTCCATTACCTCTTCAAATCGATACCAACCCACCATCGATGGGTTACCCCAAATGGTCGTCGCTCGGGCACAATATCTGCCGGCGACGACTTCTACTCCATTACCTCTCATCGGCCAAAGCTTGCAGTCAGGACTGACGGGACAAACAAAATCACAGTAGAAATGAGTGCTAATGTAGACGATTCCAGTACCAACCTGTTCGCACCCAAAATTGGCACAAAGCCGATCAGGCTGACGCCAATTTTGGGTGCGAACATAACCTCAACCGGCTGACTCACACCATGGCTGCAACTTGAACTCTGGGAACACGGACATGGCCGGACAATGGGAAAGACAACGGCTTGACTCTCTGCTTTGTTATTTTCGACATGTGGATGACAGGGCAATTCTCAATTTTCTCATGCTATGTGCAGAATACAAATCAGAATCTTTATTTCTTGAAATTTGGTTTCACATGGTATGATCAACTTGATCTGTTCATTCCATTTGGTGCAAGTGAAATCAAGACAAATACTATTTAAGAGGCATGCTGCTATTTTGCATCTTGAAAAAGGTAATTGAAGTACTCTTACTCATGCACTGAGTAAGACAATATATGCAATTAGATTTATAATTATCTTTGGAATTTACACTAAGAATTATTTATTCAACCTACATAAATAACTAATGTTGGAATGCGGATGAGGTGTGACAAAACAAAATTCAGTATCATTATGTTGTTCATGTCAAAAACATCATACATTCATACTCTTAACCAAATATTTTTTTATGTAATTAGCTAGGTTCAAATACATGATACCAATTTCAGTAATGCCAAAGATCTGTGCAGCTATTTTTTTTCTTTTGGGAGCTAAATTTGTTGTTCATATCGAAAGCATCATGTCTAAATATCTGAATGTTGGGGGATTCGGAATCGAATATGATAAAGTTCTAATTTTTGAACCGTCGCGATAGCCTCGCACAATCCAAAGTCTTTTCTTATGCGATAGCGAAGTCTGCAAGGCCATGTAATTTCTCCTTTCCCTTAACTTTTAGACTTTCGCTGGATACCCTTCGACATCTAAAAAGCATAGCGGCATTAAGGGTTTTAGTTTTCAATCACGGCTCAACGCTATTGGTTTTTCTCAAGACGAAACCCTAGGGGCGAATCCTCTTTTCAAGAGGAGTTGTAGTTTTGATTTCGCTATGGGGGTTTCGCCAGTACTAATGATTCGTTTTCCACGTTTTACCTAACGAATGATTTCAGGTAACAAGATACACCGGTCGAAGGGTATCTCCAAATCGAAGGTCTTCACCCAACAGGCGCACGTGCACACCGAAAAAAGTGACATGATATGCGACACTTCATCAGAAAAGTGACGATTATGTGAAGACCCGACGGAGAATTCCCAAGTTTAGCCTAGTACAATCTAGTTTGATTCGGTTTATATAAGGTTATTTTCGGAATGTAAAAGTCCGCTCGTCTCCCTATAAAAGGAGGCCGACCGGCGCCTGTAAAGGGGATCGACTTTTGAGAATTACACTGTTTGAGATTCTATTCGACATCCTTCGTATCTCCAAATTGAGTTGTTTCTTTCATTGTTCATGTTAGCCTTTGCAATAGCACAACACTGAACTGATTTGAATAAGTTGGGTTGAGATTCTCTAGGTTCAGGATGATGGATGCTAATTTTTGCTTATGAACATCCCTTGTTGAAACTTGCAGAGTTCAATGTTCTTTGTGGCATTGAAATTCGCACAACTTCTAGAATGACGGAAGGAGGATGGTTAAGCCTCTTGTTGCCGATCTCTTTGGGTGGCAGTTCATATGCAAATATTGGGTAAGTCGCTTTGGGCATTTTTGGATGAACAAGTATTTTGCAGGTTGCTCTTTACCTGGAGCTATATGGGAGTAATACTCTGAATTCTGGAGCTTATCGGATATAGCTTGTTTATCTTTTTTTTGAACAAAAGTAAAATTTTATATATTTGCAGGCAAGCTGTGTAGTTGTAGCCTGCTCATCTTTGAATAGAATTTTCATAACCGAAGGTGTGATCGCCACAGTAACAGTTTCCGTTTCCCAATTTTGAGTTCAAATTGTAGAAGGAATTGTATTGCACACTTCTGGCGCTGCACTGAATTTGACCCACCTTCCTGTGGCACTTGACCTGTATGGATACTGCTACATTGAACACTAGTTTTGCAAAAAAAAAATGTATGTGTCAATGAAGGGAGAAGTACCATAAATATCAAGACTATTGAGTAGCATCTGAATTTGACAAATGAAATACTAGGGGCGCACCATAGCAAATATCAAGAATTCAAGACACTCAACTTTGAGTATGCCAAATGAAATTGTTCACTACATCTCAAGATGTAAACACCAATCAACAAGCGCACAACACTGATAAACCTTGCAGCTAGCTTGAATTTCAATTATTGTTTCAATGACCATATTAGGTTTTATTTAGCCAATTAATTTGTTAATGCTTGAGGACACAGAACCCTCGCTCTTTGGCTAATTTCTCAATGTCTCGATTTTTGGCTTGATTATCTACATCAAGTGATTAGAATAATCATCTTGTGGGAACTGTCGAGAACTTGTGTAATTTTTTGTTTTCTCATGGTTTGCGGTTAAAGGAGAAGAATATGACAAGCAATGGATTGACCAGAGAAGCAGTGAAGCAATGTTTGAGAGCTTTCTATGTGCCAATGATAAGTTATATGCAAAGATGATGTCAAATTCAAGAAGATATAGATGTATCATTAGTATTAGTATAAGGCTGTATTTTTCCACGATGATGCAATATGTTAATCGAGAGTATTTTGTGTTTATCAACTATGCTATTCACCATATCAAGGACAATTTCTATTTAAAATTAATAATATGTGGGTTGCGGAAATTTTTTTATACATACGAAATATTGTAAAACACGTGTGTGTCGCACGTGCACCTTACAATTGTATTAAGAAGAGGGGGAAAACAAGGTTTGTTTTACAGCCCCGCGGAGTCGAAGCTCACACAACACATTGAAACCCATGTAGGATCTCAAGAAAAAAACTCCTGCCCTAGGGGCCACCAACACAACCTAGACATGTTGCCCCGGCTTGCACACAGAGATGGAGCTCGCTTCTGATCCTTTCGATCGGTTCTTGCGGAGAGGATGTAATGCCGTCGAAGAGCCGCTTCCTGAGTTTTTTCCACATGTTCTACAGGATGACCGTGACTAAAAAGTGTCAATGCCATTCCACATCTGCCTTGGTTGCAGTCGCCTAATGTGGTTCCACCACCCACGGATTGCGTGTACTCCCTGCGGAAATGAGCACACCACCTGTAGTGAGGAAAGGATTCCCCAGCAGATTTCTTTGGAGAAGGAGCAGGTCACCAGCATGTCAGACGTGAAACAGTAGGCCAGCAGATTCAGTTCTTGTCCAGAGGAAATTTTGACGGATTTTGTCAAGCTCCTTCACAACCCAGGGCGGTAGCTGTTTCACATCAGGTATATAGGCATGGTAGAGAGTGTAAATTTAACCAAAGTGAGGTTACTGCTTTTGTTCATCAAGGGTCCCTGCCAGGCGGGCAGTCTGGTGGCACAACCTTCTTCTCGATCAATGGCCGGTACTGCGATTTGTGGAGGGATTTGGTGGAGAGCGGTGCACCCAGGTATCGAATTGGGAAATCATCGAATTGGGAAATCCATGATTGGACAGGGCAAAATCGAGTAGAGCCTGATCATCCCCGAAGATTGTCGTGATCAAGCATTTCTCCAGGTTGGTGACAAGTCCTCATGCGTTCCCGAACATGTCCAAGATTCTAGATATAATTCGCGGTTGGAGAGACGAACAGGATCACATCATCGGCGTAGAGACTACAATGGTGCTTGATGGCAGGGACACCGAGAGGTTGCAGCACACCTTTTTTTAGATTAAGGGATAGAAGTCCCGGTCTCAACAACAACATCTTGCTGTTTACAACCAAATCAAATGCCAAACCAGCAGGGCATATCCTGCGCCGCCTGTTACATACAGTTCAAAACCAACCTAGTTTGAGGAGAAGGGAACAACAAGTTGGAAAATAAACAGCCAACCACTATGGAAGCACAAAGACCCATAAACTCTTGATTCGCTTTAAAATGTTCCAGCCATTTTTGTTGAAAAAACTCCAAAGTTGTACTCTCCAGGCAACGATAGCCTTCTTTCAAAGTACTTCTTTCCTCCTCTTTAGATAAGATGGACCAACTCCTGATCTAGTACGTCCCCCTAAACGTCACCTGCAAAAGAGATGAAGACTTTGATCGTTGGAAGACCACCTCATTTCTACTGAGCCATAAAGCCCAACAAAAAGCAGTCGCACCAAGCAGCACCAATTTCCTTTGCTTATGTGCAAAACTTCTAAGCCAATGACCAAAAAGATTATCAATGCTTTCCGGTATTTTCACATTAAAAGTGGTACTAATAACATTCCACATTAATCTAGCCATTGGACAATCGAAAAAGAGATGTTAAATGGTTTCTTGTTCACCACAAAACAGCATTTAGAGCACTATTTCCATTGCCTCTTAATTAAATTATCCTTGGTAAGGATCACTCCTTTTCTAAGAAACCAAAGGAAAATTTTTATCTGTAGAGGGACCTTTGCCTTCCAAGAACAATAATTAAAGGGTATTCCCATCCCCAACACTAGATCGTTATACATTGCCTTCACAGAAAAGGATTTGCTTCTGGTCCAAATGAAAGAGTCTTTGTGTTGATTACATCTCACATCCATAATACTCCCCACCAGTTGCAGCACACCTTGACGGAAAAAGTTTTTTTTTTTGAGAATTACACAGTACAATGCAGGCGCTCACAACACGCACACACACTCACCCCTATGAATACACGTACGCAAACCCTACCCCTATGAGCACATTCGAAGGACTGAGCACCAGCAGATCTGGAGATTCCCGAAGTCACCAATGACGACTCGTCGTCGACGGGAATGTCGCTTACCACTTAACACATAACGCCGGTAAATCTTGGAAAATCCAGAAAAAGGTGCGAGCACCTGGATTTCCCTGGTGGGTAGCGTCCCACTGGACCGTCGTACCATTGGACTACAAGTCCAATCGCGATGGAAAAGGTTTTAGTTTTGAAGAAAGGGAAACCCTTTATATATCACAGCAATATATAGCATATATCATCAATTGATCGATCTTTTAAAGATTTGGGCTTTCGTGCTCAAACCATAACCCGGCCAGCCCACCCAGGTGCTGGGTCCGTTTACGGCGCGCACGAACAAAAACAAAAGAACTGGGCTCTCAACCGATCTTGTCTGATGGGCCATATCTTCAAAGCGTGATTGGTTACAATTCTGTTCGTTCTCACGACAGTTTTTGGTAGGGTCTCCCGGGAGAGTCCTACCAGTTCAGGTATGCATGCAATCTCCGTATTTCGTTCAAATACATACATGGAGTAGCTAGAAGTACTATAAGACAACCACGACCGTGACCGGCGTGGGCGTATCTTTAGGTTAATTACCTATTCAGCTATTCTCATACGCGCCATTGCATCTACCTCGCGGCCATGGCTAACACCACCTCTAGTTCGTCGTCATCAGCCCACAAAACCCTACCAGGCACGTCGTCGTCATGCTCGTCGCAGAGCATCACGACGACGCACGACTTCGTGGTGAACGACTTCTCGCTGCTCGACGGCATGGGCTTGGGCAGATGCGTCACCTCCAGCACCTTCACCGTCGGCGACACCGCATGGGACATCAGCCTCTACCCTGACGGGATAGATCAGACGGCGAGATACGCCGGATTGGACATCTACGGCCGCCTCTACCCTGACAGGATAGAGACGGCGACTCACGTGTCGGTCTCACTGTCCTTCCGTCGAGGGCCAAACAATACGAGGGCCAAGTTCAGCTGTAGCTTACTCCTCGACGACGAAGACGACGCGAAAGTGTTGAAGGACTGCAAGCAGCATACCTTTCCGGAGCCGTCGTGCTGGTGGACCTGGCCTGAGTTCGTCTCGAAATCCGAGCTCCAGGAGAAGCTCAAAGGCGGCTCCAGGGACAGCTTCACGATCAGGTGCGTCCTGAGCGTCCTGACAACTCGCACGGAGGATGCCGAGACCGTCGTCGTCGTCCCGACGTCGGACCTGCACCGAGATCTCGCGCGCATAAATGCTCACGGACCGCGACGGCGCCGACATGAAGATCGCCGTCGGCGATCGATCCTTCCTCGCCCACAGGTACGTGCTGGCGGCACGGTCCAAGGTCTTCAAGGCCCAGCTCAAGGAGAGCAACACGGCCGAGTGCCTCATCAAGATCGAGGACATGGAGCCCTCGGTGTTCGAGACGCTGCTCCACTTCATCTACACCGATTCGCTGCCGGAGAGCTTCGAGGCGGAGGGGGACAAGTTCGTGGCGACGATGCAGCTGCTCGTTGCGGCCGACCGGTACGGGCTGTTCAGGCTGGGGCTCATGTGCGAGGAGAAGCTGCGCGGCTGGATCGACTTGTACTCGGTTACGACGATCCTTCGTCTGGCCGACCAGCACCACCGCGAGCAGCTCAAAGAGGCTTGCATGAGATTCATCTCATGCCCGGTCGTGCTCCGTGACATCATGGAAACTGAGGAATTCGATGATCTCGTCACGAGTTGCCCTGAGATTTTGTGGGAGATTCTAGACACGATTGCCTGTACCCAAACTTGATGATGACTAGCGCCTTGCTCCTAGCTTGTTCAGTTGGACATTACTAATTTTATATGATATATGTAAATATAAAATACTAGTTTCTACCATTTTGTTTTTGTGCGAAAAACATATATGACTCCATATCCACAGATGCCCTTGTGTACGTTCTAACATATTGTGTTGGATAATTAGGCAACTACAGCATTAAATTCCAAAATAAATCTTCTGTCGTATACTTTCTCCGTCTCAAATTATAATTCATTTAACTTTGTTGATCTCAAGTTTTATTATTTGTCTTATTCAAAAACAAATGTACAAATATAGTCAAAATTTAGTCATTCTTAAGTATCTTTTATTAACGAAGCAAGCCACAATAAAATATGTGATTTTTTGGATAATTTTTTAATAAGATGAGTGGTCAAACTTTGAATAAAAAAGTCAAACAAATTATAATTTCGAATGAATGAAGTATAACAAGAACATCGTAATCATGATTTTAGAGAACATATATTTAAACATGGAACCTAGGCATAATTAACATGAGTGGTGCAAACAGATGACGATGATGTACAACAATTGGAGCTCAAGAAAACGGTACACCACAACACTAAATTTGGACGGAGGACAAATCGTAATGATAAACTTGAGTAGTCGCTCCTCTACCCGTGCAAGATCGTGAGAAAATGAGTGGTTCTGAAGGGGCGTGGTTATACATAGCAACAACTATGAAAATCATCTCATTGCGCCACCCACCAGTCCGCATTGGTGGTTGGAGTTGTGCATACAAAAGAGGACATAACATATGACGTCATCCCACATGCAAAATTATTTTAAAACTTTAAAAACTTATAAATGTTAAACCGAGTATCAAAACTAAATTCTTATTGCACCATTGGATTTCTGACAATAAAAACTTCGAAACAATATCTCACTTAACTATATTTTGACAAACGTTTCTATTCATATTTTTAATTAAGGTTATGAGTAAAATACATCGGATCCATCAACTTGTAAGGAGGTGTCACTTAGGTCCATCAACTCTTAAAATGCATTTCTGGGGTCCATGAACTTATTGAGTCATTCACCGCAGTCCTGGTCGATATGCTTGGGTGACATGACATGATGAATTGGCTCAAGAAACATCTTCTAGCTGAGGCATTTCAATGAGTAGGTTACAAATGGGCGACACATATACTTAGACATTCCTTGGGTTGAATAACGGTAGCCTCCTCGCATGTACAACAGGAGTAGACTGCTGTCGTTTAGCTACGGAAATATCAAGCATGTGTCACTCATAAGCTGCTCGATGAAATGCCTCAATTAGGATATGCTTCTTCTAGACAGGTCATCATGTCATGTCACCAGTAGAAGTATATGTGGACAGTTATGGACCTACGGTGAACGACTCAACAAGTTTATGGACCTAAAAATGCATTTTCAAAGTTGATAGACCTAAGTGACACCTTCTTACAAGTTGACAGACCTCCGGTGCATTTTACTCTAAGGTTATATCTTCTATGCAATACATAATCGTAGAACGAAATTTACAAACTACCAAAAAAATTGTACATACCGAACAAATTTAGGGGTAGCATCTTTAATTTATGGGTTCGTATGCATTTAGATGGTGTTGAGTTTTTAATTTATTTGTTGTCTTGAAGAACTGTTTTTATTATTATCAAATAATTAATCAACATTTTCCTAGTGTATTATTAGTTTCCTGCTAATTTGTGTTGTATCGGATGATTACGTCCTCGCAACAGCTGCAATATGACCATCATTTGGCAGGGTTATCATGTTTTTAATACTTAAAAAAGGCGCTTATACAGACTAAAAATTATGGCTTAACAGGAGAGCGTTTATAGTAGGAAAAGAAGCTTCCACAAAGAAAGAAGCAACACAAAATTTGCGTGAAACTTAAGTATGAACAAAATATGGTTGTTTGGTCTTCTGTGCGTCCCTAAAGTATGAGCAAAAAAATTTGAACAAAGCACTCGTATATCTCGTGAAGATCTACAATTTTCATATAAAATTTCTCCATTTAACTTCATATATATATATGAAAAAGTTATATGATTTTTTAAAGCTGTGTTGCTGAGATAAAAGGAAATTCCATCGAGATAAGTGGACCCAAGAGGAATTCCGACATTGAGTTTGCTATATATGACAATTTTAAATGGCTATATGCACCTAGATTTGCAATTTTTTATTAAGACGTATATTTTTGCAAAACGTTAAAATAAAAAAATTATACATTCTTCTCTTCTCCGGCGGGCTTCGATAGGCTTGCCGCACTCAGTTCGGGCTCCTCCGGCCCATTGCCCAGGCCGACGCAGAGTTGGGCCATTGTTGTCGGGTCAAAAAAGTTTAGCCACTCAACCAACAGTCAACACGTTGGCAGCGGGCACACGGCAGCTCTCCCCCGGGCCTCTCCCCTTCCTCTGCTCTCCTCTCACCGCCTCACTCTGATCCGACGCAGCGTGCAGGCCGGCGCGGGCGGCGGGGCCGCGGGGTTTTTTTTCCTCTCGCGCCCGCACGCGCGTAGTTCGTGCGCGGAGGGTTTTCTTCCTCGAGCTTCCATCCCCCCTCCCCCACCCCCACAGCGGTAGTCCGCACCGCCGCAGCCACCGGGCGGGTTGAAATGATCGGTGCCCGACCCCGGAGAATTCGTCGCCCTCCCAATCCATCTCCTCGATCTCACCCCGCCCAATCCCCAACGACGTTCCATAACCAGCTAGGGTTTTCATCAACGGCGCCCTAGCCGCCGCCGATTCGCCGTCCCCGCTGCCGTCGAGGGCGGCCGGGTAGCTCATCGCGGCGTTCCCTTCCGATCGGCCTCCATGGACGCCAGATCGGCAACTGGCTCTCAACAGCCGGCCGCCCCTCCGCCGCCGTCCATCCTCGCCGGGGTTGATCCCCGCGGCGGCTCGGCTCTCCCGGAGGCTGCGTCCTCCCCAAGACCTCGTCGACCAGCCTGACCAAGTCCGTCACCGCGGTGCACGACTTCAAGGTGACCGATTACACGCTGCTCGACGGCATGGGCGTCGGCAGGTACGTCAGCTCCACCACCTTCGCCGTCGGCGGCTGCCACTGGGCCGTCCGGTTCTACCCGGACGGCGCCACCACGGGCTGCGTCGGCCACGTCTCCGCCTTCCTCTACTACTTCAACCTGCTGGGCCGGCCCCGGCCGCCGGCGTCAGGGCCCGCTTCACCCTGAACCTGCTGGAGAGGGACGGGCATATGTCCCAGCAGGCCACCAACCCCTACATGAAGCACACCTTCACTCGCCAGCGACAACTGGGGCTTCATCAAGTTCATCGAGAAATCCAAGCTGCAGCCGGGCTCGCCGTACCTCCTCAATGACAGCCTGATGATCAGGTGCGTGCTGACCGTCGTGATCGAGTCACGGACGGTGGTGGACGAGGTGAACTCGGTTATCGTCCCGCCGCCGAACCTGCACCGGGATTTTGGGGAGATGCTGAAAGATGGTCAAGGGGCAGACGTGACGTTCACTGTGGATGACCAATTGTTCCGTGCCCACAGATGTGTTCTGGCTTACCGGTCTCCTGTGTTTCGAGCTGAGCTCTTTGGTCCACTGAAGGAGAAAGCTACAAGTTCTATCAGGATCGATGACATGGAGCCCTCAATCTTTGAGGCGCTCCTTCACTTCATCTACACAGATCGTCTGCCGGATAGCTGCAACGATGGCCGGAATGCGGCGATGCAGCACTTGCTAGTTGCCGCGGACCGGTATGGAGTAGAGAGGCTAAGGTTGATGTGAGAGTAAGCTCAGCGAAGCTATCGATGTGGAAACGGTGGCGACCACATTGGCCTTAGCAGAGCAGCACAACTGTTCACAGCTGCGACGAGCTTGCATTGGGTTCATGGCCTCGCCGAACATGCTTGGCCCAATCATGGAAACCGATGGATTCAATCATCTTCTTGCAAGCTGTCCGTTGGTTTTGAAGGAGATTTTGGACAAGGTGTCCTGCATTTGGAGTGATAATCAACACCGGTAACAAAGTGAGTGACAGTGACACTGAATTTTAGTTGCGTTTGTTATCTGCAATCTTGTGCATTAGGGTAATATCATGGGAGTATGATTCGTCAATCATATAAGAACAGGACCATTAGTACATGACCAGTAGCTGTGAACTGTGATATGTAAGCAATGTGATGTGTGATTATGGTTGCCCCCTTCTGTTGCGCATATCAGTGCCCATAAACTTTCTGTCAGCATAAGATTTCGTGTTCTGTCCTGCTGCAATTCCGTGGGATGCATTTTGATGCATTTGTCCTGAATCAGTCCGCAGTTCCCCACCTCATGTCTGTGATTTGATCCACATGATAATTCGCATCTTCAGGTCCCCTGTTTCAGTTCTTCTATGTACTTTAGTGTATGCACCGTGGAGCCAGCAAACGAGTTCAGAGTCAGAGCATATACAATGGATTGTGAAGATTAAATGATCATCTTCATTCGAAATTCAGATTGATTCATATGTTTTCATTACTCTACTTGAAAACATTGTGATGATACGGTACCAGAGTACAGATGATTCGTTTTGCTTGACATGCTATGACATCTCAAGTCCTTACCCTGGCTCAAAGCCTCAAAGGCTCAAACTAAAGTGTAAAGTCATACTCACTGCCTAGTCAAGGACTCCAGGCTAAAGGTTTGACCATGCTATCATAATTGTCCTCTGGCTTTGGCTCTCATGAACACGAACAGCTCTGCACTTATCTTCCTCAGACGCAACTAAAGATTCTCTTTTTTTTCTCTCGGGCCATTGACATTTGACCCCGCAAGTTTCTTATAATATTTGCAATTGTAATAATAATATAAATCAAAATGCACTAATGCAGCATCGTGTAGCACTAACAACAAACTGGACAACGCACCACCGCACGGCCCACGGCCCATTTAAAGTCTCCGCGTACAGACAAAAAACTCAACCCTGAATTCTCCTCTTCTTCGTCCCCCCGACCCCGTCTCGCCGTCTCCTGCTCGTCCATTGTTCCTCCCCCTCTTTCGCTCGCTCGTCTCGGCTAGGGTTAGGCCTCCTCTCGCCAAGTCGCCATGATGCAGCAGCCCCCACCACAGCAGCCGCAGCCCGGCATGGCGCCGCCGCCGCCTCCGCAGGCTGCGGGTGGGCAGCCGCCTCAGTGGGGCGGGATCCCGCCGCCGATGACGCAGCAGTACGGCGCGCCGCCGCCGCAGCAGCAGCCGGCGATGTGGGGCCAGCCTCCTCCGCAGGGGCACTACGGTCAAGCGCCGCCCCCACAGCCGTACTACGCCGCGCCGCCGGCGCCGGCGCCGACCGCCCCCGCGGCGGGGGACGAGGTGAGGACTCTCTGGATCGGGGACCTGCAGTACTGGATGGACGAGAACTACATCTACGGATGCTTCGCCAACACCGGGGAGGTATGCCTTCGGATCTGATGCTGCTTGTGGTTGAGCGTGTTGTCGATGGCTGTGCTCTTCTCGGGATTTGGATGCGCGCATTGCTTTTGCTAATAGGTTTCGCAATAAGTTTTTTTAATGATTCATGAGTCATTTTGCTGTGAATTTCGTATGACTGCTAACGATTAAAGCTCCATCGTACCAGTTATTTTTTAGGTATTCTAGATTCTCTTGAAATAATCAAGCTTTGGGCTAGTTCATATGTGATTCTAGAACCAGTAATCTTAAATCTGTGTTCTTCAGTTTGTTACCATGATCTAGAATTCTAGTGAGAGTTGCATCCGGTGAAATAACCTAAAGTCATGGCTTTCTGGAGTTGTTTTGTCTGCGAAGCACATGGACAATAATAATGTTTAGTAGCCATGTAAATTGATGAGCAAAACTACTTATATGCGCCAGTTTTAGTTTCCTAATTGGCGTTTATAGTTTTATGGCACAGAAGGTTGCAATATTTCTCCATGGCTCTATGCATTTATGATTTCTTGATAATTTACTTACATAACATTTACACTGATTTGCAGGTTCAAGGTGTTAAGCTCATCCGTGACAAGAATACAGGGCAGCTCCAGGGTTATGGCTTTGTTGAATTTACAAGCCGTGCAGCTGCGGAGCGAGTTCTTCAAACATACAATGGACAAATGATGCCCAATGTTGAGTTGACATTCAGGCTGAACTGGGCCAGTGCTGGTGAAAAGCGTGATGACACCCCTGACTATACTATCTTCGTTGGGGATTTGGCTGCAGATGTCACAGATTACTTATTACAAGAGACATTCAGGGTTCATTATCCGTCGGTGAAGGGTGCAAAGGTGGTGACTGATAAGCTGACAATGCGTTCGAAGGGTTATGGGTTTGTGAAATTTGGTGATCCTACTGAGCAAGCTCGGGCAATGACTGAAATGAATGGAATGCCTTGTTCGTCCAGGCCTATGCGTATTGGTCCTGCAGCAAGTAGGAAAACAACAGGAGTTCAAGAAAGAGGTAAGCATGGCTAATCTCATGCCCCTTTTGATGGTCACTGTTAGGTTCTACATGTTGTTGATTGGTGCCCTTGAGGATACCTTGTTCTGTCCATGTTTGTCTTTTTTTTTTGTTGTTGTTGTTGTTTTATCACTGTGTTCAAATCAAAGATAGGCCTAGGTTTCAATCACTTCTCTTCAAAAAGTCATGATTCCTTAGTACAACATTACCAGTGTGAATTTGGATAATTTAATACACTAGAACGATCGTAGACTCATGGAACTCATGTTATCTGGAAGCAGGACACCAACGGGCTCTATTCATATAGGAGCCTTGGACTGACCTGACCTGAGCTGTGATGCATTTCTTGTTTAATGCGTGGCCTCATTTAGGTCAGTGTAAATCATTTATGTCCTAAATTCAAAGTTGGTTTTCTTCAGTTTTTGGTGCTTTGTTCATTTATTTCCATTGCTATCTTATTCTATTTCTACATTTAGTGCACATTTTCTTTACATACGCCAATTCTTGATTCACAGGAAAATTAGCATGCTGACTTGCTATTGCATCTTCAGCTAATGCTGCGGGATTGAATCTCTTTGTCCATTAACTTCTAGAGCTTGAAATACTAGTTGTTTCCTTCTTTTCTTACAAGATAGTTCCATGCACATCTTTTGGGGCTGAGGTTTTTAACTGACTATTGTATTCCATATTTTATCATTCAAAGCAGCATTTTGTTTTTGCCCTAGATCGCTTTTGTTTTCACATAACCGCATAACACTGTTGTTTAGTATGGTAAGTGTTGCACATGTCAAGTATTTTCTACGACGATTCTTTATAACTATCCACTCTTGTTTGCTGGGTAGCTTTGTTACTCTGCCATTCTTCTTTGTTTGTATGATATGACAGTACTTGCTCTCACTGTCTAATGTGTGTTAACCCAACAAGTTTAGTGCCCAACAGATCAAACCTTTGCATGACATTTATAACTTTTGATATTTGTATAATTCTTACGATATGTTTCCTTCACTTTTTTGCTTTCATTTACAGTACCAAATTCTCAAGGAGCTCAGTCTGAGAATGATCCTAACAATACCACTGTGCGTTCTTAATTCTTTTGTTTTGCAAAACAGTAGTTCACATTTCAGTTTTTTGTTTGACTTTTATCTGTCTTTGTCTTTAGATATTTGTTGGTGGCCTCGACCCCAATGTCACTGAAGATGTCCTGAAACAAGTTTTTGCTCCTTATGGAGAAGTGGTCCATGTTAAGATCCCTGTTGGGAAAAGATGTGGTTTTGTTCAGTTCGTTAACAGGTGACTCTTCTTATTCATTAATTTCTTTCTTGTTGAGCTGTTTCTTTTGTCCTAATTACCCTGACCCTGCATTTTCAGACCTTCTGCCGAGCAAGCACTGCTGATGCTGCAAGGGACCTTAATTGGTGGGCAAAATGTTCGGCTTTCATGGGGTCGAAGTCTGTCCAACAAGCAGGTTCATGTCACATATTGCATATCAATGTTCTTTCACATCATGCTGTAAACTGTAGCTGAAGTGCTAACACTGTTTTATGTGAAAATTCCCAGCCTCAGCAGGATTCCAACCAATGGGGTGGGGCTGCTGCTTCTGCTGCTGCCGGTGGTTACTATGGTGGCTATGGACAAGGCTATGAGGCTTATGGTGGTGGGTATGCACAACCTCAGGATCCTAACATGTATGGTTATGGTGCTTATGCTGGTTATCCCAATTACCAACAGCAACCAGCTGCACAGCAGCCACAACAACAGGTGAGTTCTTAACTTAATGCCTTGAGAATTTATTGCTGAAATTTTTTATCTCTTGATGACTAATGTGTGCCATCTTTGATATTGGCATGGTCTACAAAACTGCATTGTGCCAGTATATTGCCATCACTAATTGTTCATGACCTTATTTACTGATCTGACACCGCTTTGTTTTCTTTCTTACAGTGAAGCCTGTTGGCTGGGGCAAGCCATTGGGTTGTCGAGACGTAATAAACTTATTCTGAGGCGCTGTTATATTGCATTCTAGCTCTTGTCAATAGAGATGGTTTCGAAAGGCTCCTGATTTTGATTGCCTCATGGCATGGTTTTATCTATTTATAATATTATGCACTGCGTTATGGCTATGAAGAAGTGGTCCTCTACTGTGATTGCTATGCTCAGACATGCTTTTCTTAGTTTCTCTCCATGTTTCTCCTATCTAGTGGTATTAATATTGGTTATGATATATGTATGCACTGTACTGTTTGTTTCCCGTTGCATTTTTGTGGTTAATTTATCATTGTGTTAGATTCGTTGTGTCACTACTGGACAGCTGTGATTTGTTCTCTGATTGCGCACATGGGCATGCATGATCCCAGACAATGTGTCGACCATGTCGTGCAATTATACATTTTGTCTCGGTAAAATATTTATGTGCAAGTCATTATGACTGCAGAGAATTATGAGTTACTGTCGTGGTCGTGACCGACCATATCTTTTATATTCTGACACACGGGTTAACTTACATATATGATTAAAGTATGAAACGAGATCATACCATTTTCAGGAATCTATCTCCTAATAATTTATTTTAATTGATGTCTTCACAAAAGTAGCCTAGTTCGCATATGCCTCCAGTAATTTTGCGATTGCATCTTATAAGATGCAGGAAGGCGTCGTTTGTGTATTGTGACAGCATCCGCATACAAGATCGTATAACAGTTCATTTGTTGGCATCTACACTTGTATGCAGGACTAAAAACAAACCAACACAAGTGCAGATTATTACTCCTGCATACAAGTGTTATCCCCATCTTTGACTGCATCTTGAACATAAAAGATCGTAAGATGCATGACTGCATCTTTGATAATGGCACCGTAGAACATAAAAGATTAAAGATCCAAACAGAATCTTGTGCTATTTGATAGCCATAGTCTCATTGCAGTCATTTCAATGTTGCTTGTACCAGGAGCAAATCCTTTCAAGTGAACTGTT
Source organism: Cenchrus purpureus (assembly GCA_022644695.1). Classification (NCBI taxonomy): domain Eukaryota; kingdom Viridiplantae; phylum Streptophyta; class Magnoliopsida; order Poales; family Poaceae; genus Cenchrus; species Cenchrus purpureus. Next base: position 29,225,810 of record CP053456.1, on the reverse strand, counting down.
GCAGTTCTATACGCATACGTTTAGCTCAATACTAATGCTTACTTAAAAAAATCATTAGCACGATCAGATTAAGACCACATTTGATTTTATACGGAAGTTTTTTAAAAAGCTTTTAACCAACTCGTGCGTGAGTTCTGAGTTGTCATCTGTTAAAATTGATGGCCAATTGTTTCCATGCAGTCATAATTTGCCTGCATAATCTCGCCGTCAGGCTTTAAGATTCGCGCGTCGCGAACGAATCACATCCCCGGAAAGGAAAACAAAAGGCGCCACCACTTGCGGTGCGTTGCCACCACCTCCGAACCGAGTCACACGGCCACGCCCCTTGGTCCTTTCCCCTTGCCTTTTTCGGGTCGGCTCGTCGCCTCCCCCTTCCCTGCCTCCCCCTCTCCTCCCCAATGGCCCGCCCCAGGAAGGCGAAGCCGCCGCCGCCCCTCGCCGCCCAAGGCGGCGCCATCCATCGCCGAGGCGCTGCTGCTGGCCACCGTCTGCATGGTGGGCCTCCCCGTGGAGGTGCAGGTCCGCGACGGATCCGCCTACGCCGGGGTCCTCCACACCGCCTGCGTCGACGGCGGATACGGTGAGCGGCGCACGTACCCCTCTCCTTCCCTTCCTCGTCGAAACTCGGTCGTTTGTGGGTCTCGTTGAGTGTGTCCGCGTGGGGGTTCGGGGGATCACGGGAATGGCGTCCGGGACGTGATCCAACAGTGGGTGGAGTGGGGCAGTGGGTGCTGCCAGGCTAGTTGGTGGCCCCATTTTCCTCTGCATCCGTTTGATCTGCTTAGTGGGCGGGTGATTGTGGTCGCCGGGAGCTCCCGGGATGTTAGTTTTTGATACGCAAGGATGGATTTGGAGGCGGGTGGCAGAGATCGCTTGGTTTGGTCCGTCTTGTGATACCGCTATGCATGTTTTCTTCGGAGTTCGGACAAGATCTCGTCGTTTCGTCAGCAATGGTTTTGTGTTATCATGGAACTGCAGCGTGATCGGAATCAAGGATAGATTATAGGGATGACCTATTGGGTGTTTCCAAGATCGTAGGAGTGGTCCTAGTTTCTGTGTTGCAAGTATAGTATGACAAATTTCCGGTCATCGTCTATTCCTTGTTTGTCCTATGCCGTTCGTATTGTGAGTTGAACCGCCACATATTAAGCTTAATTTTCTGTTGGGAAACAACATTGCATTTATTGTTCTATATTGAATAGGTGTTGTGCTAAAGAAAGCAAAGAAGATAGCAAATGGGAAGGGAGATGCTAATCTGTCGCTGGGAGCATTTGTGGATACTCTAGTTGTTCATCCAGATGACCTTGTTCAAGTGATTGCAAAGGTAGATTTATTTCAGTGGTACATTAATAGGAATTGTCTGTTCACTGGCATTCATGGCATTGGTTCTCTTTTCCTCAGGGTCTCACACTACCCATTAAGGGTGTTGGTGGAACTCCTGATTGCAATGCAGTGGCTGCCAGCGGATCCTTGAAGCCTCAAACTTCACATGCAAACGACCTGAAAATGTATAAAACTGAATATGTCTCCACTTACATATGTTCTCAATTCAAGCTGCATGATGTTTCATTTTGTATCATATTTATCACATTTGGATTGTATGTATGCATCACACTTGGGCTCCCTCATGCTGATTCAAAAAGTAGATACAAAGTCATCTATTTAACTAGATTTAATTCTTTTCATCTTTGAACTCAATTATATTATTTCGTTCACAGGCAAGTTGAGAAATGTACCACAGTTGGTAAGGGGAATGATAGGAATGATACCTCTGTAAAGAAAAGTGGTCAAGGTATGGACCTCTTATGTTTCTTCTAGTACCGAGATGGTATTTCTTACCATTTATCTTCCTTTGCATTTAAACCTGCTCAATTTCTCAGTTAGTGGAACCACAAGTGTTGGCTCTTCAACCGGACATGTGGGGCCAACAACTATGGGCCCTAAAGTTGATGTTGTTGCCAATTCAGTTATAGCTGCGCCCATGGTGGCTTCAGGTGTTAAAGCCTCTCAGCTAGCCAATAATTTGGCTACCAATATTGTCACATCAAGCAAAACCACTGCTAAGGTGAGCTCCTTTAATGTTGGATTGTAACAGACTGACAGTTCTCTGGTGATCTGATTTCTGACCTATAAGTAGTGCTTGCTTATTTTATCTTCTGTTTTGACCATGCCTACAGTCTCTAACTTTAGTGATTTATTGATTATGGCAATTGTTTTATGAATGTCTCTTTTCCGTATTAATAGAGAAATGGTACATTATTGCAGGAATCTAAACTCAATCCTTGTGCAAAGGACTTCTCTCCATCTTTTGCAAGCTCTAAACAATTAGTTGCAGCTGTGCCCCGTGTTAACTCAAACTACATCTCACACTCCACCCCTGAAGTACCAATGGGCATTCCTGTATATGAGCCAAAATCTGTGCCAGGCGTTTCATCTCTATCCAACAAGATTCATTGTAGTAACCTGTCTCCTGCAAACTATGCTATTTCACCTCAATATGTTCAGTCAGTAAGTACTTGATTTATTGTTACATGCATTTGCTTGTTTCTGTAGTTTGCCTTTCATTGGATATACGATCATATTCTCTTGAATGATGAAAGGGGAAATAATATAACATATGAACTTGAACATGCCTCCCTGAGCTTGATAGTTTGTTACATACACGGTACTTCATTATTATTTGAGCTCATGCATTTAATTTGTGGTTGAGCTAGCAAGCCATTGCTATCTGTTGCCAAACATAATTTTTCTGATGAGTTAAATGAATAAATTGAACTTGTAAACTGATTGTTCACGCCAATGCAAGGAATGTAACACATCTTTTCCCTCCAAACTGAAAACACTAGCTCGCTTCTAGATATATTTTTGGGACTGAAAGGCTTCAATGTTGATGTTGATATAAATGTATTTGTGATGTTTGATGGCTTCTTTAACATCTTTTATGTCCTGTTATTGCACCTGTGCAAGCAATGCAAATGCACCTAAATTTGATCTTGCTTGCTGCCTAGCTTTACCATGAATATTTGATTCTGATACTATTATGTTTGTGAATTCTGATGCTCCTTAACTGTTTGCATCATAGATCGTGGGGCATAATGGATCCATGATAGATCCAGCTAGAGTTGGCACACCATATCATCCAATACCAATGGGAGGAACCTACACTGGCCCTAGTTCTCAGCCTGTAAGTCTGCATATACTTTTAGTGAAATTGTTCACTTTTTAATTTTTCACGTAAAATTATGTTCTTGTGTCTCCAATACAACTTATTTTTTGTGACGAATGATAGGTGATGACTGGGAAGTACAGTCCTGTTGTTTATGTACACCGATTTCTCAGGTGAGTGATTCACAATTGCTAATTGTTCCAAGTCTTAATAAAGTGGATATCATCAAGAATCGGAGGACAATGCAAATAATTGTTTAACTATATTTATGTGACTTGTGAAACAGTCCCCATCCCTTAGAGATGCATATACCTTATGTATTGCTTTATCAGCAGAATAGGCAGGAATTATCCAAACCTTACTTGATAACTTGTTTTTCTGTCTGCAGAAACCTAGACCTTGGGTAAAGTATTTTTTAGTTTTAAACTTCAACCTGTGATTGTTCTTCACATGCAAAGGATCTTTGACAATCCTGATGTTGTACAGATTGTTGTTTTACACATCAAATTCGTTAGTTAACTGGAATGCTTCTTTTTGTTGGAATGGTTATTTTCCATTAAGTTTGATCAGTTAAACGGTTTAATCTTTTCATTAACTCTGCAAGTAACCATCCATGCCCTTTAGAAATGATACGTACTGTATATATAAATTGACAACCTTCACTTCCTCTTGGCTCATTCATTCTTGGTTCCCATTGAAGGATGCAATGCATGGGACACCTGTTAGTTCTCATGGATGGTCTCACCCTGTGCTGTTGAATTCATATCAAGCTAGCATGCAGAAGTTCCAAGGTAAGACGCCCAAGTCACGGTTGAGGCTACTGTAGAAATGATATTTCAATGTTGAACTTTAGTTTCTTTTTCTTGAATGGAAGATACGTATTTTAACTGACCATTGAAGTACCTGCAAAATGTTTTCTCCAGGCAATGCTCCAGTGTATTTGGCTCCTCCAGTCATGGCAACTGGGAATCTGCCATTGTTGGTACCAAGCCCTGCACCTCTTGTGCAGCCGTTCCAGGCCATTCATCCCATCATGGTTCCTGCTGCAAGCATGGTCCCAGGCAAATACATGTAAAATTGCAATACCAATGTGACATCTCCTTTTGTTAGAAGAATCCTGGATTACCCCTTTGGTATGGGGTATATTGTCTGAAAGGACTCACGATTTTGCCTAGCCTCTTGATTCACCTGTCAGTTGCTGGTCTGTGTCCGTATTTTAGTTGGAAGGGCTTTGCAACTTTTGCCATTCTTCATACTTGGGTGTGGGTTTCTGAAATATTCTTTTTAGATGGGTTCCATGGGTGGGTAATATGAAATAGAGAGAAGATCGCAGCAATTCTTTATTTTGTCTTAGCAATACCTTGTTCCATGAGCACTATGTACAATGTGACATTGTGAAATATTAAGATAGTGAAGACCTTATTTTCACAAGGCTAATGTAGATTCATCTTGCTAAGTGTAACATATTATGATTGACATATACCAGCATCACTCGTTATTTGTTCGAGGAGCTTTGCAAATTTGTGAGTGATCGTGCTAAGCCTATATAATGTTTTCTTGCAAAGCTTTACTGGACCAAGATATTGCAATAACTGTGATCTTGTATGAGGTTCGATCTGCCCGACAGAGTAGCAACAACAGCAAGGCAACGATACAGTTAAAAGGATTCTGCAAGTAAAGTTAGTTATACTGAATATAAAGGGACACGATTTGTTGCAAGTATTTTTTGGGGAAATTAGGTAATAGCAGGCGAGAGTGACACTTGCCGTTGCCAATTTTCTCAATATAAAATGTCGTAAGCCACGAGCCCACGATACAAGATAACGTGTACATTAAAAGACTGACGATTCTGACATTTAACTTTCCTAAATATGCTAAATCTATCAAGTATATTTTTTTGCCTAAAAACAAATAAGCAATTATATTCAATATTTTCTTTGGTTTGCATCTCTACTCAATCTCTCGCCTATAACTGGAGAGCAACAAAACTAAATTGCAATAGGAGTCTACACCTAAAGCATTGAGCCATTCGCTAAAACTTTAGCTCCCCAACCCACCGAGATCCCAGACTGCAGTCTTCCACCAAACAACAGGAACTGTGCTGCATTTCTTGAATCTTCATCTCTGCTTTCAGTTGCTGTCAACCTTCATTACATGTTCATCATGCGCGGGTTGAACGTCATCTGTAGTTACAAATATAAAGACCACAATAGTTTATTACCTCTTGCCATAAAAAACTTGACAAGAATTCTAGGTAATGTAACCACCTAGGGGTTGCATAGCCTGCCATAGGCACGGCTCCTCCAAAAATTGGTTAGGATAAGTTATGGGCTAATTGCACATGGCAGACAACAAATTGCTACACAGATACATGCTATTGTAACAAATTAAGCATGCACTAAGCACTGTCCAAGAAAATGTAGGGTGATAACTAGACATCTTGGATATTTTCAATGAAATATTAGTTTCCTACATGCAGTAAAACTTTTTTAGTTTGCACATAAAAGGGTATAATCAACTGATTACAGTTCTCTTTGACCTGGATTCAGCTGGCATTGAGAAACATTCAAAAGGAAAGGTGAACTGGTTTTTTACCTGAGGTGCCTGACTTTAAGCCATCAACTCCTTTTAGAACAACAGTTTCTGTCTTCAGCTGCTCAGATTGTTCCGTAATGTCTACATATACACACCCAGAGTATAAGATCATGGCCAGTTTTAGATGCGGGAAATTATGGGATCATATATCACCTGATGGCTCTTTAGAACCCTGCTGCTCACTAATTGCAGAATCTGGTTGACCTCGGTGCCTGAAAAACCCTCCACTTAAAGGTCACTTTCAGTAAAAAATGTGAATCAGGAGTATAATATTATACTGTACCTGATGTTATCTTGATCTCATCAATCATTGTTCCATCAACATTCCGAGTCTGGCCTGCCAGGAGAAAGAACACATAAACTACATGCCGTGTGCCAGCTATATTTCAAGCTTATAATTCTAGATCTTACCAGAAGATTCCTTAACCACATCCGTTACTTGAACATTAAGCAGTTGCTTTTCCTCTATAGCAACCAAAAAAGGAAAGGAAATCAGGCTACATTAGTTGAAGTCTCTTTCAAACCAGAGATAATGTTGATTTTGAAATTTAAAAGTGTAACAAAATTATATTTGACCTGGAGAACCCTTAACTGCTACGTCCACAAGAGCAGTATTTGGTTTATCACTTATCACTACAAAAGAAAAAAAAATACAAGCATTAATGTGGTAAAGACTTGTGAGATTGTAAATCATACAGGAAATGCAGTTTCCTGGCAGTCATGTATAAACAGGGTTCCAAAGTTTCTAAACTTGTCCGTGTTACAAAACAGTTTGATATTTAAGTCAAAGATCTGAAACTCGGCAGGACACCGAATCCAGCAAAGCATACCTGATGAATCCTTAGTTTCATTTGAAGATTCAGAATCTCTCTGAAACTCATTTACAGACTTCTTTCCAGCAAGTTCATTTTCCACTTGTTTGCACGGTACCAATACTGGAAGAGCGGATTTAATTGGCACCGCAGCAACTGATGATTATGGATCACAAGTTCAGTATCATGCTTGGGCAAAGTTCCCATTTCAGGATTACTGGGTGAAATTGATATAGGAATTGCTGCTAAAACAGCAGAACCAATGTACGGCCTTGGAGGAAGAGGGGCAGTGTGCTTAGCAATAGTTTTCTCAGCAGGCCGCCTCATCTGCAGAGGCTTTGCAAGTGTAACATCCTCCAAGTGGATTGGCACAGGAGGAGCTGCTTGCATGTGAATTGCTGATGCTCGCTTTCGAACCTGACTTGGTCGAAGCATGGGGAGCTCTGGGGCAAGGTCATCCTTAGGTGTTATTTGGCGGAGATTATTTTCATCTGGAATCCAACCTTTGAGCACCTGATTGTCCTTCACTTTTACCGTAATGAGAGAAAATCCAGGAATTTTCTTTGTCAGCTTGCCAACAAAATGCTTGCCAAGAACATCATCCTTGCCTGAATTACCTAGCAGAGTACTGCTATGATAGGATGCTTGGTTGTCAGAATTCTTCATCATGTTTGCAGAATTCCTAGGTCGACCGATGCGATTACCATGAACACTCAAGCCATCACCTGATGTATGGCTGGCCTGCAGCCCATCCTGCCGAATAATCAAGCCATCTTGCGTGCAGCGAAGAGGTGGGACACTCTGAATGGGTTGTGCCTTCTGTGGTACATCATATGCAGGGTACTCAGATTTCCTTGGGCGACCACGCTTGCGCTTCGCACCAGAAGTTGATGACTGCTCCATGGACAGAGCTTCATTAGGTACATCTTTATTCCCTTCTGATGTCATCTTTAGTAGTTTTGTTCAACCAGCTGAATCTGAAAAACGATAAGACTAACTTATTGGTCTCAATCGCATTTTTTTTTTTTTTGACTTTTCTCCTCTAAACATAAAAAGTGGTGCTGCAAGGAACACCCTAACAAAACGTGGTGATAAATTACTAGAATACACACGATTCATCAGTTGAAAACTACAAATCTACTTTTCGGTACACTGTATTCCAATAATGGAATCCGAAGAAGGCAGTTCTTGTGGAGCAATTTTCAGATGGTACATGACAAAGTCTGCAACCAACAATTGAAAATGTGCCTTGACAAAGCAGCCAAGACAGTCATACTTAACGTTCTTCCAAAGCATTTCTACATGATAGATTCCTTAGTCTATTGCTAAAGAATAAATTTCTCAGTTTATGGCTAAAGGATTCACGGAGATTGGAAGCAGAGGTATGCATATTATCTGGTTCTGAATATCATACAGCATCATGTTCCAGCGTGAAAGGTGAGGCTAATCACAACCTATAGGGACGTGATCAACATGTGCTTCATGAGTTATAATCAATTCATCATCACACAGCCAAAAAGAAAAATCGCCAATGAATCGGAGATTTCAACTTGATGGCTCACGCCAACTAAAAAATACCCCGCAGAAAATAGCGATCAATCCACGAGCTAGGGCTTCCATACCAGACGGAATAACGATTGGCGGCTGCGCGGCGAGGAGGGAGAGGAACAGGCGCAGCCGCGGTGGATTGGATCGGACCTCGTCGAGGGCGCGTTCGGATGGCGCAAGGAGAAGCCACGAAATTTGGGGAACGGTGGAAGTGGAACAGGGAGCTCGGCGTGCCCCGGGACGGACGCCTCCCCTGACGGAGTCGGCGCGGTCGTATCGGAGCCGTTCGAATCCGATCAGACCATCATAAAAGATCGTGGCACGCCAGGTTTGGGCTGAAAGCCTGAAGGTGGGAGATGTTACTTGGCCCAGCCAGGGAATTGGCCCAATTAACTTTGGAGATTGATGAATAAACATGATTCTGTTCATGGCTTCCTGTGATAATCTTTTTTATTATTCCTGGTGAATTACATGCATTTAACTACTTCCGAGTTTCACAGGGGCCGGCCGTCACGAGACCTCGACCCTCGCCGGGCCGCCGCTGTTCGCCTGATGCTGGCTGATCGGAAGCGCAGCCGCGGACAACCAGTCATCCTTAGGCAGTGGCGGAAGGGCGACCCCCTCCGGATCGAAGCCTCCGCGCCGCCTCCGACGTCAGCCGGCAGAAACTCCACCCTCCTTCGGTGACGGACGGGTACGGCAATGCCAAGCGCACGCCGCCCTCTTCCTCCGACATGGTAGGTAGGCCGCTCTGCCGTCACCTGTGCCGCGCAGGTCCTGCAACTGCGGCTGGACTCCGTCCTGTCACTGGTTCATTGTTGCTTGCAAATCAGGCAGCAACGGCCAACGGAAGTTGACTTTCTGATGCTGAGTTCTAATCATGCTCAAGTAGTTCAGTATCGTCATGTGTTTGGAAGAATGCCTGACCGGATGTTTCTTCTGGTGAAGCATTTAGCAATGTTCAGATTACCGTCAGAACAAACGACTGAACTTTATTCAGTTGATGAAGCTCCAAGTGGAGAAGTGAACAGTTGGATCGATACAGAACAATGCTACACACTACACTAACACTGCATTTACTTGAAGTACAGTTCAAGCAGTTTCTTCAGGGTGTCAAACACGCTTGTGAATGGGTCCAGTGCTACTGGTGCCTTCAGCTTTAGATCTGGGAACTGGTTCGTCAGGGCTTCATTCATCCCGGGCATCGACATCATCAGAGCGAGCTGGTCTGAGGACATGTACTCGCAGTCCTGCGGGGTGTCCTTGATCTTGCTCGGGTCGTAGCCGAAGTTGGCAGCATAGGACTTGTACTTCTCGATGAATTCTGGCCCAGGGTTAGGTGTTCTTGAGTATATCTGGTTCAGTGGCAGAAAATGAGTTAGGGCTTATGATGTTTCACATTACACGTGCATCACCGCCAAGGTATACTTTTGACACTAGCTTAACGTCATTATTCTACAGCAAATACTTTTCCATGTTCAGTTCTTATAACAGAAAAAGGATAAAGTTAGCATACTTGAGTTGACAATGATACCATTCTCAGTAAAATTCTGATTGTAAAAGCTCTTTTGCATGAACTTGGTGACAACTGCAAAAATAAAGAACCTTCAGCAGTTCAGAGTTTAGCTCCTCACCTGAATAAAGCTTGTATCCTTAGCTCCAGATACAATTGCATAATTATCATAGTCTGTTGCAAGGACATCATAGGGTTCCTTGGGTATGAAGGGTAGTGTTGGGAACCGGAGAAAACATTTCCCACGGATCATCTCCTGCCTCTCAAGATCTGTCTCAGCACTTGCCATGTCTTCTTCAGAAAGGCATTGCACCCTACCCCGAATACCAGTGATGTATCCATCAGGTCCACCGTGGACACAGAATGTATCCACCTGGATTGAGCGTAACTTCTCATCAAATGAATACACACCCTGCAGTGGTAGCAAATCTGTAATCATACACTTACAGGCCACAACAAGCAAAGGATATGGAAATATCACCCCATGAGAACCTATTGCAGAAGGCCTGAACCAGTTTATTATTAAGATGTCAAATTCAGCTTGTAAGGTCACAATTGAGGAAAGGATACACTATTGGGGTACTATGCAGATGGGTGATACAGTGCCAAAGAGAAGTGATTCCTTAGTGCTATTCTGTTTGAGGTTTCAGACATTACAATACCTGAGTGCAATGACAGTCTTCTTGTCCCTGACCAGCAAATCCACGTTTCAGTGAGGCTACCTCAAACCATCTACCAGAGTAGCGAACTGGATCAAAGTTCTTGGCAGTCATACCCCTCATCATCATCCCTGCGCCACCATCATCTGAAGGGTTATCAAATTTCAGAGGAACTGAAGCACTGTCGATGGCTGCCACTGTCGCAATCTGGCATAAGCCCGGCTGGGCAAAGGTTTCTGCAGGAATAGCCTGGTCAACAAGAAGAGTTCATCGATATCGTGGCATACTATATTAACTGGTAATCTTACACCTATTATTTCCTTCTGTCTGAAATTAACAGTTTTTTGCTGACTTGAATGAATCGTGTGGCAGTGTTGTAAAATATTTCCTAACAAATTAACCTTTATGTGATCGCAGCTCTAATTCTTCTGTGATATGTATGTACTGTGCAAGTGTGCATATACTGAGAAGCTAGAACATACTGCCAATATTTCTCTTTGTAATCACTAAGCTTTGTGTTTCTTTCTGATATGGTAAATGGGGATCTAACAAGATCCTGGAACATTAAATAGGTACCTGACTAGGTGGAGAGATGAACACGAGTGAAGCAGCAAGGCAAGAGATTAACTGCTTGGATATTACTCCATGTTTGTTCAGAGGCATTTCCTCATTCAAAGAGCATCTGACGATTTTCTGCTTGCTGGAGCTACATTTTCTCCTGCCATGCCGAAATCAACAGAGAATCAGAGTGGAAAGGCATTCAAGAAAACCAGTAAGTTTTACCGCAAAATTCTTTGCTCTTTTTCGTAATCTTAATGAACTCATCAGTATCGGCATCAGGCTAGCAATGTATAATGATAGTCACACGACTCACAGCATGGTTTATTGCTGGATCACCACTGGAGTAGGGATTTGATTTAGCATAAAGATTCAGGAGCAGCCAAACATGCTTAAGATTCTAATAGCACCTAACATTGCTGCTCCTGAAATCTGGACACCCTCTTAAACCTGACGTAATCCACAAGCATGACCAAAGAAACCCAATCATGACCGGGCACTCTGTTGCTAGTGCGCTCCAGTACCTGGAGGTGGGAGAGCAGGCGGGCAGTGAAGACACGGGGGAGCAACCCAGCGCCAGGACAACCATGGCTCCCGCGGCCTAAGTTTCAGGCCGACCAGATCGCTTTCGAGGGCTTCTCGGTAGTCTGTGGATTATGCCGCGGAGTCTCGCAGTCCATGGCGTGGCATGGCGGCTCTGGGAGGAAAGGGGGAGAGAGCTGCTCTGCCGCAGGCGGATGAATCTGGAACTGGGAGAGAAGCGCATCCAGCGCCATCCAATGGCAGGTCCCCACGTCCGCCACCTCTCGGATTGCAAGTTTTGGAACCTGTGAAAGATCTCACTCGTACGGAACGAGTTCTTGACAGCTCGGCGGCTCTGCCCTTGACTGGTCGTGGGCCGAAGCTCACAAGTGTGGGCCGATTGCCTTCAAGCCCGCAAGAAAAATGCTGGCTCGTGTTCCCGCTCGAACCACACAACGGTAACCCAGCTGCTGTCTTCCTCCAGAGGCGGCTCCTCTGCGGCTCTGCCATTGCTGGCCTCGAGAGGAGTAGAATAAGCAGGCGGGTGGGATTCCAAGCTCCGGCGTCCTAGTTAATTCTCCGCGTCTGTCACACTCACATGGTATGTCGCCCACCACCGATTAACTCCACATCTCGATGACTCGCTCTGATCTCGACGCCACTAAACTATCAGAGACCTAGCACCGGGTTTGAGGTCTTGATACAAAATTCGGCGCCACAGCATGTTGCTAGCCTGCTCTGGCAGATATGGTTTAGTTCATCCGATCCGTTGGGGCCATTGTCTTGTACCTGATATTAGTTTAGTTCAGTTGATCTCTGTCTGCACTGCAACATCTCAACTCTTCGGCATTTCACATCTTCGTTGTGTCCATCTCTGGTCCGCGCCCTCCGATTCCCGGCAGGAGCCCCGACCATTGTACGTGATCCTTACTATCTTTTAAAGCATTCGCAATTAGCTTCAGTATTACTAGTGCCTGATTGCATTTGCAAATGAATTGCTCTTCTTGTACACAGCACAGCATCCCCAAAGATCCGCCCATCCGCGTGAGCCATGGAGCTCGCAGTCAGTGCGGCGAGCTGGGTGCTGGGCAAGGCGTTGGGCCCCGTCACGGACAGCTTGCTGGAGGCATGGGCGGACAGTGTGGGGCTCGGCCCCAACATGGAGGCCCTCAAGATGGAGCTCCTGTACGCGCAGGGGCTGCTCGACAACGCGGAGGGCAGGGAGATCCGCAGCCCTGCGCTCAAGGAGCTGCTGCACAGGCTGCGGCAGCTGGCGTACAACGCCGACGACGTGCTCGACGAGCTCGAGTACTTCCGCATCCAGGACGCGCTCGACGGCACCAACCATGCCGCTGATGCGCATGCCGAGGGTTCAGTCAAAAGCCTTTTTCTTAACGCTCGCCACACTGCCAGAGATGCTGTTGCTAAACTGAAGCCCTCCTCCGGCTCGCGTGACACTGAACATGACGATCAAGATAATAGTGCAAAACAAGGGTGCTTCTCTGGCATGTGCTCATGTGGAGGGCGGACGCTCACATCTCCACCATCACCCAATTACCAGGACGATGATCAGAAGGTTAATGGTGACGGTAAGCACATGCTCCTGTGCTGCTATTTGACTATCTGTTAATAATTATACACGCTCTGACATGTCCGAGGCCTCCAACGCTACAGGAAATGGAAGGCAATTCTTCTGTGGAGCCTCACTTTCCAAGGTGCAGGGATGCCTCTCTGACGCTTTTCTGTGCGGCAAGCGTGAGATGAGTTCCTCGCCACCATCACCAACCAACACTGCCATGTCTATTGGTAAACGCTTCCTATGCTGCTCTTATCAATCCGTTGATGATAATGCTCATGCTATCATGTTGGAAAAGCCAAACATGCTCGGAAAAGAGCGGCAGTTTTTATGTGGTGCCTGGATGCCGTCCAAGGTACAACAGAGGAAAAACACTTCACAAGAAACAAAATTGAAGTTTAATAGGGTGGAGATCTCTGCTAAGATGAAGGACATCACAGAGCACCTCAAGCCTGTATGTGCTAAGGTCTCCAACATTCTTAACCTAGAGTTCATGGGCACCAACCGTATCACTAGAAAAGATATTGCTAAGAAACGACCTATGACCACTTCAGACATCACAGAGAATCAATTATATGGGAGGGACACCCAAAAGAAGAAAATCGTAGATGGCATTACCAATGGTGAATATTTTGCCAATGAATTTGTTGTGCTTCCAATTGTTGGTCCAGGGGGTATTGGGAAGACAACTTTCACACAACATGTATGCAAAGAAGTAAAGAGTCACTTTGATGTGTGCATCTGGCTATGTCTCCCTCGATTTTAATGCAAGTAGATTGTCACAAGAATCTGTGAAACAAATCCCTAAAGTTGATGGTGAAAAGGGAAATAGTAGTGACCAAGAGCTAATTGAACAAAGATTAAAAGCTAAACGGTTTTTGCTTGTACTAGATGATATGTGGACATATGAAGAGTATGAGTGGAAAAAACTATTAGCACCATTTGTAAGATGGGGAGAAAAAGGTAGCATGGTTATAGTAACCACTCGAATTCCAGAGGTTGCAAAAGTTATTAAGACAGTTGAGTGTTGGATAGAACTGGAACGCTTAGAGCCTAAAGATTTTATGAATTTCTTTGAAACATGCATCTTTGGTGGTCAGAAGCCATGGGAAGGTCATACAGAACTTTTTGATGTGGGGAAAGAAATACTAAGTAAATTGAAACGTTTTCCTCTTGAAGCAAAAACTGTAGGAAGATTACTAAGAAACCAACTTACTTTGGAACATTGGACAAGAGTTCTAGAAAGCAAAGAATGGGAACTCCAAACAAATGAGGATGACATTATGCCGGCATTAAAGCTTAGCTATGACTATCTTCCTTTCCATCTCCAACAGTGCTTTTACTATTGTGGTTTGTTTCCTGAAGACTATGAATTCAAAAGCAAAGAGTTAGTTCACTTCTGGATAGGACTAGATATTGTACATCCATGTGATCCAAACAGAAGAATTGAAGATGTTGGGATGGGCTATTTAAATGATTTGGTTAATCATGGTTTCTTAAAAAAGAATGAAAGAAGTGGTGTCTGCCCTTATTATGTCGTACATGATCTGCTACATGATTTGGCAGTGAAAATTTCATCATTTGAGTGTCTCAGCATACACAGTTCTAATGTGAAGTCAATACAAATTCCCCAAGATGTACGTCACTTGTCTATCATTGTAGATAACAAAGATGTCGAGGATATAAAGACTTTCAAGTACTACAAAAATGACTTGAGTGCACTTGATAAACGATTGAAAGTTGAAAACCTGTACTTTGATGGTGTTTGGTGAACACCATAGAAGCTTTGTCAGGACTTTTTGTGATTTATTTGAGAAAGCTAGAGCCCTTCGTGCTATTTATTTATCTGGAGCATCATATAATATGGAGGACATGTTGTACAACTTTTCAAAGCTTATTCATCTTCACTACCTAAAGATCAACAACTCTGAATACTACATGGAAAACACAAGCTTACCTAGTGCTTTGTCTAGACTTTATCATTTAGAGGTCATAGATCTACAGAAATGGAAAGGTTGTGGTAGTTTCACAAGACATATGAACAACCTTGCAAAGCTGCGCTACTTTTTAGTGCCAGAAGATGAGCTTCAACTTCATTCTAACATAGTCGAGGTGGGAAAACTGAAATTGTTACAAGAGTTAAGGAGCTTTGAAGTTAGAAAAGAAAGTATGTGGTTTGAACTAAGTCAACTAGGGCAATTGTCAGGACTGGGAGGTTCGCTTGCCATTCACAATCTTGATAGAATACAAGCAATGGAGGAAGCAAGGGAGGCAAGAATCGTACAAATAAAATGTTTGCACAAGCTAACATTAGAATGGGATGCTGATCGACCAGAAAAAGATACTGCAAATGAAGAAAACTCTCTGGAGATTCTTATGCCGCATAGCTATCTTCAATACCTATGCATTAGAGGACATGGAGGTACTAAATGCCCACAATGGCTAGGTGAGAACCTCTCGGTAAAAAACTTAGAATCCCTTCATCTAGATGGTGTAGCTTGGAATATATTTCCACCTATTGGAGAGTTGTGGCTAGCTAATGGGCCTCATGAAGAAATTTCAAGTAACGTCTGTGATAAAAGATTTCAGAACCTGAAAAGATTGGAGCTTGTTAAGCTACCAAGGCTGAAAAAATGGGTTGTGGATGCCCCGTGTCAATTGTTTGCTCACTTGGAAGTGCTTATCATTCAGGATTGCTCCAAGCTTGAAAAGTTGTCTTTTTCACATTCTACTTGCTGTCAACATGAGAAAGACAAAGAGGCTAACATGAATTGGTTTCCTAGTTTACGAGAGCTCAAAATTGAGAACTGTCCTGGACTATTGTCTTTTCCTCCTATTCCTTGGACTAGTGCTCCTTGCTCTGCTAAGATAAGTGGAATTGCTCCAGGTTTAGATGATTTGGTTTGCCGCAAAAAATACAGATCTGAATACAGCTTGTACATTAGGGGACTAAGGGGAGCTATTGATCTGGATGGCACATTCTGGAACGTGTTGGCCTTTGGTAACCTTAGTGAACTAGAACTGCTGCAGATTGACGCATGTCCTCCTCTCGCTGCACCACTTCCGTATGCTATCGTCCTAAAGACCCTCGAGCTACGGAATTCAAGCAGCATTGTATTCCCCTTAACTGAAGGAGAGAGCCGTGCAGAATATCAATTTGCAGTTGAATGCATGATCATAGAACATTGGGGTGCTAGTGCCAAGGAATTGACGCAGCTACTCACTTATTTCTCCAAGCTCTCGGAACTGAATGTGGGATGGTGTGAGAAGATAACAGTGCTAGGTGTAGTGGAGAAGCAGGCTGCGACAACACCAGCGGATGTCGCACGAGTCGAGCAGCAGAAAAGGAGGAGAGGAGAGGAGGAAATCGCAGCAGAAGCAGAGGGGTTGCTGCTCTTGCCTTCCCAACTACAAAAGTTGCGGATCGTGGGATGCCGAGAGCTGATCCTCCGATCCGGTCGACGACAACAGAGAAGCAGGACGAGCTGGGGGAGGACAAGGGCTCCAAGGTCTCACCTCCCTCCGATCGTTGAATATAGGTGGCTGCCCCAGGTTCCTCTCCTATTCGTCCTCCTCTCCTTGTTTCCCCTTCCCAACCTCCCTGGAACATCTCACTCTTGGAGGCGTGGACACGCTGCTGCCTCTCTCAAACCTCACCTCTCTTGTATATTTATGCATATATGATTGTGGGAAATTAAGAGTTGGGGGGTTGCGGGTTCTCATCGCGCAATGTCCTCTCACCAAATTAAACGTCCAGAGAACCCCCAATTTCTTCGCTGGTTCTGAGCCCACACTTTCGCGTGAACTAGAGGAGCTTCCATCCTCTTCCTCCAAACTGCAGGAGCTTGATACGGATGACGTCGCAGGAGTCCTTGCTGCGCCCATCTGTTCCATGCTCTCTTCCTCACTCACTGGATTGAGCTTTTGCTGGGACAAGGAGGTGGAGCGCTTCACGAAGGACCAAGAGGAGGCAATTCAACTCCTCACCTCCATGGAGAGGATCAGCGTTTGGTTCTGCAACAAGCTGCAGTGCCTCCCTGCAGGTCTGCACAGACTTCCGAACCTCAAGAGATTAGACATCAACGGTTGTCAAGTCATCCGGTCGCTGCCCAAGGATGGCTTCCCAGGTTCCCTGCAAGAGTTGGTGATAGAACATTGTCCAGGTATTCGGTGGATACACAAGGAGTGCCTCCCAAATTCACTGCAAAAACTAGTGATCAGATGGTGTCCAACCATGCGGTCGCTGCCAAAGGTGGACGACCTTCCAAGTTCACTGCAGGAATTGGATGTCTATTACAGCAACAGTGAGGAGCTAAGAAGGCAGTGCCGCAAGTTGATAGGAACCATTCCAATAGTCAGAGCCTGACAAACCCAAGGTAACAAAGAGGTGGAACTTCCTACCCACCAATTTCCCTTGCTTTCCCTAGCCCTATAAGCACCAGTCACTCTTTTTGTTTATTTGACTCCAGTTATGGTTTCCTTCCGAGTAATCCACTTGTTTTCACCTACTGTGCAGGGCTATTGTTCGAATTGGTACATTCTTCTGACCTCCAGATTCTCAATGTATATATACATGATTATGAGTTGCCAAGCGTGAACTAACAAAAGTGTACATGAAACTGGTTAGTGCCCTGTATGCAAAATCACCCCCTAGTGCCATATAATATTTACAGATGTAATTCACATTTTTAATATGTTGCCTCTGTTTTTGTTATTTGGACACATTTTCATTCCTAATCCTCAAGTAGTTCGAAACCATTTGTATGAGAGTTTTATTGTAAAATATTAATAGATAAATTTCTCATTTACATCATAACACTAATGTGTGAGTTTAGCAGTTTCAGTTGCCTTACAACTTGCAAAACATCTACAAATACATTCAAGTTGCCTTGGTACACTGCTAAAGAAAACATCCACAGTAAAAATAATTATGTTGGAATTGCTTGCACTGCGACTTTGAACGCAGAAATGCAGAATTAGGATTGCCGGATGCCCACCTTTAATACTTTGACAATCATGCAACAGAAAAAGATATTTAATTTGAAGGCCTGTAAACTGTCTTCCATTACCTAACTTCATATTTTCCAGGTGCCCAAACATTTAAAAAAAATCTTGTAGAGGTCATATTGTTTCCTGGGCCTCCTACTGTCAACTGATTCTAATGTCTCTATTGCCTACAGCCTTGTGCATGCAAGATATGAAGTAAATCAAAATCGCTTTGGAACCTTGTTTTGTGGAAGCAGACCACGTGTTGGCAGAAAGATTTGGTTGGTCCAAGCAGGTTTCTGGTACTGCAGTGGTCAACACGAAATTACTACTATGTTCGCTAGAGCCATTTCAGAAGTTCAGATGCTCCAACTTCCTAGTTCCTAGTGCTTCCTGCACATCGTAACGACTTGGCTGCATCGTTTGTAGTCAGCAGTTCTGCACACTTGAAGCCCTACTCATTCCACGATTGACCTTGTGATTGGCCGGCCAAGCCATTTGTTCAAGGTGTGCCATCTTGAGCAGCTGTCAACCAAATGGTTCTTCACATTGCACTCGGAATTAATCTGAGTTGCGGGTGTATCTGCTGCTGCTCGAGCTTGTTGAAACTGGCCGTGACTTGCATATGAGGTGAGTGTTATACTTTGTCTAGGCCCATTTCAGTATTATCTTTCACTGGAGAAATATTTATGGAGAGCTCACTATTTTGTCATTACTGTTGCCAATAGGGATCTTGCCAAGATCATATAAATCTTTCACAAGATATCACTTTGCTCATGAAGCTCGTATGTTGGACAATGATTCTTGCATCCGTCAAGTTGTGATAATTACAAGACCAATTTTAAGCGTATGGAGACAGCATGCTCCCAGTAGGCCAGTACCATGCAGTTTTCTGAAAGAGCTCAGAGTATGCGCTGGAGGCAAGGAAAGCGTTCAGCTTCAGTGATCTAATGCAATTTGAGACAAAATTGAATGTTTTGATGGTCGCTCACGTCCCAATTCCTGATCAGCAGGCATCAGAAAAGTACGATTTGCACTGCCCTTGGAGAGTGGTGTTTTCCCATGACAATATAGCTTTGGGAAAGTCTCGATTATTCGTGCAGTTTCCTGAAACATTTGCTGTCCTTTCTTTGACTACAAATTAATTTTATTCTGGGAATGGTTTTGATACGCAGGACTAAAATCACAATAGCGTGTTGTTGGCCTCGGACAAAGTATAATTCTGAAATAGCTAGCACAGAGTCGAAACTGCACGACGCAGGCTGTTATTGTATAGTAATTAAGTAGTACGCAATAGCAATATAGCATAGAGTCAGCAGTTTTGGTGATGCTGTGTTGTGCGGAACACAACGAATTCAGAGAATTAAAGGTCAGTTTTAGTCCCAAAGTTTGTAAAGCTCACCTTGCAAATGAAACCTTGGCACGTAGAGAGGCAGGGAGGAGGTGCAGCGCAGTACGTCCAGAGCGCATTGTATTCTACATGCATATATACTGCTTGGAATACTATACTGTACGCGGGTAGTATTTCTGCAGCGCGCTTGACTCGTCGACTCCGTCTCGCCAAAGCGCCCTCCGTGCAGCACGAGGGCTCCGGGCTCCGTCGTGTTCCACGGCTGACGGCCCCCATGCCGGCGGTAGCAAGCAAGGCAACGGCTCGACATTAATCGCGCGTCCGTCCTGTACAGCGGAGAGCGAGCATCTACAACTACAAGGACGACGGCCATTGAAGCCGGCTGGCCCCGTGCAGTAACTCTCGTCTCAAATCTACCCAGGCTGTTATCGCTGCAACTGCATTCACTGCCACCTCAGATGGCGCATCCTATTGGTGGCTTGGTTCCCCACCTCTGGCCGGCCTCTGCTGTACTCGCGCAGTTGACCACTCCATCGACGCCCACCGTTTCTTTACCACGGCCGGTGCCTGCCTGCTTGGCTGCTTTGCTTGCCGTCACTCCGTCAGCTCCGCGCTACTCGTCGGCCGGCAACCTCTTCTCCACCGGATCTCGAGTGCTCGACGACGGCTACGCCGGGTGACCTTTACCCCTGCCGCTCCCGGGCGTGGTGCTTGGCGTTGGCAGTGACGACATGGGGTGAGTACTCTCTTGTCACAGCAACATTCTTTTGTTTACTGCTCGATCTGGCAACAACAGGAATGACAGTATGCTGATGATTTCTTGTTCCTGCATTCAGCAACTTCATTTTTTGGTTCTTCGCACTGCCGTTCGTTCCCTGTTGCTCGGCGTTGGGAGGCAGCGCTGATTGAGTTCGCATAATAACAACAATCTTTTTGCATCGACAATCAAGTTCTGCTGGTCCTCCCTTCGGTGAGTACTCTCGTCGTAACGCTAACTGCATCATCCTCTGTTTTTACTGCTACTCACTCCACCGACAACAATGTCAGTAGACAGTAGTACACCAGCGACATTTGCTCATGGTTCCCTGTTCTGCCATCCAGGAGACCAGGAACCTCAAGGATCCTCAGGGTGAGGAAGGATGGAGATCGCCGTCAGCGCGGCGCGATGGGTGGTGGGCAGGCGCTGGGCCCCGTCAAGGACGGCGTGCTCGAGGCGTGGGCGGCCAGCGCGGGGCTCGGCCCAAACGTCGACGCCCTCAAGCTGGAGCTCCTCTGCGCGCAGGGTATGCTCGACAACGCGCAGGGCAGGGAGATCCGCAGCCCTGCGCTCAAGGAGCTGCTGCTCATGCTGCGGAAGCTGGCCTACGACGCCGACGACGTGCTCGACGAGCTCGAGTACTTCCGCATCCAGGACGCGCTCGACGGCACCTTCCACGCCGCCGTCGCGCGTGGTGGGGGCTGCGTCGACGGTCTTGTCCTCAACGCACGCCACACTGCAAGAGACGTTGCTGCTAAACTCAAGCTGTCGTCATGCTCGCGTAAGGATAGCCGTGCTGATCCTGATGACAGTGAAGATGATGCAAAGCAAGGATGCCTCTCCGGCATGATCTGCTCGTGCGGCAGGCGTGCCATGAGGTCCACTCCAAGGTCACCCAGCATACAGAGCGACCCGAATGGCGGGTGCATGTCAAAAGTAGCTTCCAGTGCTCGCCGGGCTGCACATACTGTCGGTAAACGCCTCCCATGCTGCTCATTTCCATGTGTCCACAATAATGCTCAATCTGCCATCGGAACTAGATGGGAAAACTTCTGTAGTGCTTGTCAATCCAAGATTAAAGATGGAAAACATGTTGTGCAAGCACCAAAGTTGAAGTTTGATAGGGTGGAGATATCTAAAAAGATGAAGGACATTGTAGAGAAGCTAAAGCCTGTAACTGCCAAGGTCTCCACCATTCTTGATGTGGAGTTGTTGGGCTCTGCCATTATTAAGCTAGAGCTATTAGGATCCAACCGTACCACAACCCAGAAGACTGCTACGGACCGTCCTATAACCACTCCAGACATTATAGAGCCTAAGTTGTATGGGAGAGACAATCAGAAAAGGAGTCTTATCGAAGGCATTACCAATGGGCAATATTTTTCCGATGATCTTGTGGTGCTTCCAATTGTTGGTCCAGGAGGTATTGGAAAGACAACTTTCACTCAACACGTATATGATGAAGTGAAGAAAATGTTTGAGGTTGCAATTTGGATATGTGTATCTCTTAATTTTAATGTGAGTAGGTTGGCACAAGAAGCTGTGAGAAAAATCCTAAAGTTGACAACGAAAAGGAAAACAGTAGTGCCCAAGATCTAATTGAACAGAGACTGAAAACTAAACGTTTTTTGCTTGTATTGGATGATATGTGGACATGTCAAGAGGATGAGTGGAAAAAACTACTGGCTCCATTTGGAAGAGGGGGAGAAAAGGGTAATGTGGTTATAGTGACAACTCGAATTCCAGAGGTGGCTGAAATGGTTAAAACAGTTGATTGCTCAGTACAAATGGATCGTTTAGGATTTGAATATATCATGCATTTCTTCGAAGCATGTGTGTTTGGTTACCAGCAACCATGGAAAGACCATTCGGAATTACGTGATGTTGGGGAAAAGATAGTGAGCAACTTGAAGGGTTTCCCTCTCGCAGCAAAAACTGTAGGTAGATTACTAAGAAAGCAACTTACTTTGGATCACTGGACAAGAGTTTTAGAAAGCAAAGAATGGGAACTGAAAACCAACGACAATGACATTATGCCAGCACTAAAGCTTAGCTATGATTATCTTCCTTTCCATCTACAACAATGTTTCTCCCATTGCTCTCTGTTTCCTGAAGATTACGAATTCCGTAGTGATGAGCTAGTTCACTTGTGGATCGGACTAGATGTTTTACACTCATGTGGTCAGAAAAAAATAGAGGATATTGCTGGGAGCTATTTGGTTGATTTGGTTAATCATGGATTTTTAAAAAGGAATGAGAGAGATGATGGTACTCCTTATTATGTTGTACATGACCTACTACATGATTTAGCAGTTAAAGTTTCATCGCATGAGTGTATTAGCATATATAGTTCCAATGTGAGGTCCATACAGATCCCAACTTCTGTACGACACCTGTCTATTGTCGTAGATGACAAAGAAGTTAAGGATAGAGTGAATTTCGAGAACTTCAAAAGGGAACTTGGAGAACTGGACAAAAGACTGAATGTTGAAAACCTGCGTACATTGATGCTGTTTGGGAGCCACCATGGAAGCTACATCAAGATCTTTGGTCATTTATTTAGGGAGGCTAGAGCCATACGTACTATTTATTTGTCTGGAGCATCATATAATGTGGAGGATATGTTGCATAACTTCTCAAAACTTGTGCATCTTCGGTATCTAAGGATCAAGTTGTCAGAGGCTAACAATGACATATGTTTACCCGCTGCTCTGTCTAGACTTTATCATTTGGAGGTCATTGACCTACAAGAATGGCAAGGATGCTTTGGTTTCACAAGACATATGAGCAATCTAGTAAAATTGCGCCACTTTCTGGTGCCAGAATGTAAGCTTCAACTACACTCTGACATAGTTGAGGTAGGAAAAATGAAATTGTTGCAAGAGTTAAGGAGCTTTGAAGTTGGACAAGAAGGTAAAGGTTTTGAACTAAGCCAACTAGGGCAATTGTCAGAACTTAGAGGTTCACTTGCCATTTGTAATCTGGAAAGGATACAGACAAAGGAAGCAGCTGAGGCAAGACTGATACAAGTAAAACGTTTGCACAAGCTAACGTTAGAATGGGGTGCCAATCGACCAGAAAAAGATATTGCACATGAAGAAAATGCTTTGGAGATTCTTGGACCACATAGCAATCTTCGACACCTATGCATTAGAGGGCATGGAGGCACTAAATGCCCGCAATGGCTAGGTGAGAAGCTCCTGGTCAAAAATTTGGAATCTCTTCATCTAGATGATGTAGCTTGGAATACATTTCCACCTATCGGAGAGTTGTGGCTAGTTAATGGGCCTCACGAAGAAATTCCAAGCAACATGTGTGATAAAAAGTTCCAGAACCTGAGAAGATTGGAGCTTGTTAAGCTACCAAGGCTGAAAAAATGGGTTGTGGATGCCCCTTGTCAATTGTTTGCTCACCTGGAAGTGCTTATCGTTAAGGATTGCTCCAAGCTTAAGAAGTTGTCTTTTGCACATTCTACTTGCTGTCAAGAAGAGAGAGACAAAGAGGCTGACATGAAATGGTTTCCTTGTTTAAAAGAGCTAAAAATTGAGAAATGTACAAAACTATTGTCCTTTCCTCATATTCCTTGGACTAGCGCTCCGTGCTCTGCTGAGATAAAGAGAATTCATTCAGGTTTACATAATTTGTTTTGCGGCAAAAAATACAACTCTGAATATGGATTGGATATTAAGGGAGCAATTGATCTGGATAGCACATTCTGGAACATGTTGGCCTTTGGTAACCTAAGTGAACTAGAATGGCTGGATATTGACGCATGTCCTCCTCTCCGGCTGCATCACTTCCTTATGCTATCATCCCTAAAGACCCTCAATCTACAGAATTCAAGCAGCATTGTATTCCCCTTAATTGAAGGAGATAGCCGTGCCGAATATCAATTTCCAGTTGAATACATGACTGTAACCAAGTGGGGTGCTACTGCCAAGAAATTGACGCAGGTACTCACTTATTTCCCCAAGCTCATGGGACTGACTGTGCGATGGTGTGAGAAGATAACAGTGCTAGGTGCAGTGGAGAAGCAGGCCACGGCAAGAAGAAGAAGAGGAGAGGAGGAAATCACAGCAGAAACAGAAGGGCTGCTGCTATTGCCTTCCCAACTACAAAACTTGGAGATCGGATTCTGCCATGAGCTGATCCTTGACTCCGATTCAGTTGATGACAGCAGAGAAGAAGCAGGACGAACTGGGAGAGGACAAGGGCTCCAAGGTCTGACATCCCTCCGGTCGTTGACGATAATTGATTGCCCCAAGTTCCTCTCCTATTCGTCCTCCTCCACTTCTCCTTGTACTCCCTTCCCAACCTCCCTGGAATACCTTGAGCTTGACGGAGTGGAGGGCAAGGGCATGGAGACGCTGCTGCCTCTCTCAAACCTCACCTCTCTCACAGAGTTAGAGATACTGAAATGTGGGGAATTAAGAGTTGAGGGATTGCGGCCTCTCCTCGCCCATGGTCGCCTCACCAAATTAACCGTCGGTGGAACCCCCAATTTCTTCGCTGGTTCTGAGTCCCCGCGGCCACATGAACAAGAGATTCCATCCTCTTCCTCCAAACTGCAGGAGCTTTGGACGGATGACGTCGCGGGAGCCCTCTCTGCGCCCGTCTGTACGTTGCTGTCTTCCTCGCTCACCGAATTGAACTTCCAGTTGGACAAAGAGGTGGAGTGCTTCACAAAGGAGCAAGAGGAGGCCCTTCAGTTGCTCACCTCCCTCGAGAAGACCGAATTTTTAGGGCTGCAGCGCCTCCCTGCAAGGCTGCATAGACTTCGGAACCTCAAGAGATTAATTATCAACACTTGTAATGCCATCGGGTCGCTGCCTAAGCCTAAGGATGGCCTCCCAGGTTCCCTGCAACTGTTGGTGATAGAAAATTGTCCAGGCATCCGGTCAATACACAAGGAGTGCCTCCCAAATTCACTGCAAAAACTAGTGATCTGGAACTGCCCAGCCATCCGGTCGCTACCAAAGGTGGACGACCTTCCAAGTTCGCTGCGGGAATTGGATGTCCGTGACGAAAACAGCGAGGAGCTAAGAAGGCACTGCCGCAAGTTGATAGGAACTATTCCAATAGTCAGAGCCTGATAAATCCAAGGTAACAAAGAGGTGGAACTTCCTCCTCACAATTTTCCCTTGCTTTCCCTAACCCTATAGGCATCTGTCATTCTCTTTTCGATTATTTGACTACAGTTGTGGTTTCCTTCCAAGTAACCCACTTGTTTTCACCTACTGTGCAGGGATATCGTTCGAATTGGTACATTCTTCTGACCTCCGGATTCTCACTGTATTTATACACAATTCTCAGTTGCCACGCATGAACACCTCAGATGTGCCTAGCAAAGTGTACATAAAAACGGGTTAGTATCCTGTATGCAAAATCACCCCCTAATGCCATATAATATTTACAAATTTAATGCACATTTTTTTAACCTGTTGCCTTTGTGTTTGTTATTTGGACGCATTTTCATTCGTAATCCTTAAGTAGTTTGAAACCATTTGTATGAGAGTTCGATTGTAAACTATTAATAGAGAAATTTCTCACTCACATTATAACGCTAATGTGTGAGTTTAGCACTGCTAAAGACAGCATCCACAATAAAATTCATTCTGAGTTTACTTATTGATTCTGTAGAAATATTTGTGTTTTACCCATTTTTGGTAACAATGCTTCTCATACTGTAGAATTTTGTTCTGATCCTTATGTTCTTATAAATCTGTGAGTGCTTATTAGTTGTGAATGCTAACATTCTCATTTCCCTGCTCAGTGCTAGACTGATTCGTTGTTCTGACATGTAGTATTTTCCTTCTGCTGAACCACAATTCTCGGATAGCATAACCAATGGGGGTGTGATGAACCTTATGTTCTTATCTATCAATCAGTATCTGCAGCATTCCTATTTTGATTACGTAGAGACAGGAGCTAACATCTAGTATTTCCATACTATTATTTCTTTTTATAGATCATCTCCATGGGAGCCTATTAACTAGGATAACAGAACAGTGCTGATATCAGGTTGGATTAGGTCAAGGTAATTTATCTTTGATTTATCTTCACCTCATGTAAATCAAGTCATTTTTTGCCTGCACCCTGCTCCAGACCACAAGTGCTTTTGACATGAACACTGCTTATTTTAATCCACAGGACACAGGGGAACATCCAGTCTTTGGGATGCACATTCTTCTACTCTTGCTGAATCTTTGAAAACACAGAGTTACTCAAAAGGGCATTGAGGTGGTTCTTCCTGCTGTTAGAAAATCGTTCCCCAATGGTAACTACTAACTATAACACATTTTCTACGTTTAATCCTTTCCCTGTGAAAAAATAATTATGTTGGAATTGTTTGCACTACTTTGGACGCAGAATTAGGATTGTCGAATGCCCACCTTTCATACTTTGGCAATCGTGCAACAGAAAAGATATTTTATTTTGAAGGCCTAATGTAAACTATCATTCATTACGTGCAACTTCATATTTTCCAGGTGCCCAAACATTAAAAAAACTCTTACAGTACAGGTCATATTGTTTCCTGGGCTTCCTACTGTCAACTGATCCTAATGTTTTGATCTATTGGCCTATTGCCTACAGCCTTGTGCGTGCAACCTTTTTTTGTGGAAGCAGACCACATGTTGGCAAGAAGATTTGGTTGTTCCAAGCAGGTTTCTTGTACTGCGGTAGTCAACATGAATTTTTACTATGTTCGCTGGAGCAACTTCAGAGTTCAGAAGTTCAGATGCTCCAACTTCCAAGTGCTTCCTGCATCTCATAAGTCATAACGACTTGGCTGCATTGGAGTATGCAGTTCTGCACACTTAAGCACTACTCATTCCACGATTGACCTTATGATTGGCTGGCCAAGCCATTTGTTCAAGGTTTGCCATCTGAGTTGCGGGTGTATCTGCTTCTGCTCGAGCTTGTAGAAACTGGCCGTGACTTCCATATGAGGTGAGTGTTATACTTTGTCTAGGCCCATTTCAGTATTATCTTTCCCTAGAGAAATATTGAGCTCACTATTTTGTCATTACTGTTGCCAATAGGGATCTTGCCAAGATCATATAATCTTTCACAAGATATCACTTTGCTCATGAAGCTGGTATGTTGGACAATGATTCTTGCATCCTTCAAGTTGTGATAATTGCAAGACCAAGTTCAAGCATCCAGAGACAACATGCTCCCAGTACCATGCAGTTTTCTGAAAGAGCTCAGAGCATGCTCTGAAAGCAAGGAAAGCGTTCAGCTTGCGATGTGCACTGCACTTGGAGAGTAGTGTTTTTCCCATGACAATATAGCTTTGGGAAAGTCTCGATTATTCATGCAGTTTCCTGCAACATTTGATGTCCTTCCCTTGACTACAAATTAAGTTTATTCTGGAAATGGTTTTGATACGCAGGACTAGAAATCACAATAGCGTGTTGCTGGCCTCGGCCAAAGCATAATAATTCTGAAACAGCACATACGTAGTCCGGTAGTCGAAACTGCACAACGCAGGCTGTTATATTGTATAATGAAGTAATCAATAGCATACAGTTAGCTGTGCTGTGCGGAACACAACCAATTCAGAGAACATCGTCCTCTGCTGCTGTTTAGTTTCTACGCGTCATTGCATTGTGTCCGCGTAACAGCGTCGCCGATCAAGTTCTGCTTGCTGGTTCACCTCGGCCTTGGGCGTCCTCCGATCCTCTGCGGTCAACAGCAATGCCAGTAGCCCAGTATAACCTTGGGCGCTTGGGCACTTCTGACATGGGTTCGTTCGGGTAGAGTGGGAACCGGATGGAGGCAACAATCCGATTCGGTTCACGTACCAGCTTCATCCGGCGATCAGATTCTGCTACTTTCTCTTGCCAATGGTTTTATTTCCTCCTCTGGGCAGCAGCTAGCGTTTCCAGTCAAGGCGCTGGCAAGTGGGAACTTCCCTGGTTCCCGCATATTCTCTGGTGCCAAAAACTCAACTATTATGCTTTGATTGAAAAAACAATCGTAATTGCTACAGAATTTCAACATACAGAATACTCAACCAGTATATGTGTAGACATTTACAGCACAGGCCAGTCAACATGTATAAGAACGAAATCGTAGTAAAAGAAAAAAAAGACTAAAAAAGGATAGGATGTACCCAAGAAAGATAATGGTATGCGTCTTGTGCCCATATTTTGCAACATAACTAAATAGGGTATGTGATATGTAACAAATTTAAATGGCCTAGCTAGCTAGGAGTAATAACAAACTTTAACAAAATTGTGCGAGCTTTTTTTACGGTGGACCATACCACCAAGTAGTGGTATGTAGTATGAATTCATTTTTTTTTGAGCGGAACTAAAACATTCCATTAACTGAAGGATCCAGTGCGATCATTGGACACAAAATCCTCCACGCCCGGAGGCGTTTCATCCCAACGTATGAATTCATTTTTAGTAAGGACATTGAGGTAATTTTATAAATTTGCTATATTTGGCAGGCTTTCTCGTTCCACCCCACAATGTTCATGATTCGCTAAGGACTCGGCCTACTGGCCG
This sequence comes from Cenchrus purpureus, assembly GCA_022644695.1. Lineage (NCBI taxonomy): Eukaryota > Viridiplantae > Streptophyta > Magnoliopsida > Poales > Poaceae > Cenchrus > Cenchrus purpureus. Next base: position 29,197,248 of record CP053456.1, on the reverse strand, counting down.
CTGAGGATCACCGCACCCACCGGCGATCACGCACTAGGTGTTGGGGGATTCGGAATCGAGCCTTTCGTACTCCAAATCGTGAGATTGTTATAGTTAATCAAGTGTGATTCGGAAGGCTTGACTGCGAAACCCATGGAGCCATTTAGTTCCTCTTTACCTTTCAGGTCACATCTTTCGCCGGCCGCCTTTCGTCTCAGGCAAAATCGTCGAGTGGGTCCAACAGCCCTGAGTATTAGTTTTTCATCCAAGTGATTTGGTTCTCCTCACGACGAAACCCCGGGGGCGAATCTTTTCCGACTAACAATCTACATTATGGGTTTCGCCTGGGGGGTTTCGTCGCACCTAACTTCTAATGCGTTCATCTTCTGGCTTCGGAATGTGTTTCAGGTGCAACGACGGACTAGGCGAAGGGGGCGTCTCCAAAAAGTTCAAGGTCTTTGCACAAGCGCGCGTGTTGGCCGGAAAGGCGCGATTTCGGTATGGCGTCCACGACCGATTACGTGAAGACCTAGTTGGAGACCTCCCAAAATTAGCCTAGCACATTCCGTATCGATTCGTTTTACACAAGGGCAATCTCGGTATGTAAAAAGTTCGTTCGTCTCCCTATAAAAGGAGGCCGACCGGCACTTGTAAAGGGGATCGGCTTTTGAGAAATTCACTGTTGAGAAAAAGTTTTTGGTCCTTCTTCTTTTGTATTCGTCTGAGTTTTGGTTCTCGAGTCTTTTGTTCCCCTTCATTGTTCGTGAAGGTAGCTTCGCTACCCCACAACACTAGGCCGCGCAGGTCGCGAGTAGGCCTGTGCATGGGTGGATTATACACCCATTAATGATCAGATTAAATGGATTGAGTAGGATTGGGTTGGGTGGATTAGATGGTTCCAGGAACCAGGAGCTCACCTTGCGGCACCGCAGACCTCTGCATGCATGAGCACAGCCGCCGCTCTTGCCGGTATCGTGGCCTCGTGGGGCCTCCGCGTCGTTGTGCTTGCAAATTGCACTCGGACGCCATTGTTGTTGTGCTTGCAGCTCGGCCTGCCTGCCGTCATGCTTGCCGCTCGCCCGTGGCTGCCGCCGCGCTTGCTGCTCGCGTCGTCATTATTATTGCTGCCGCTGTTGCCGCTCGCATGTGGCTGTCCCTAATGCTGTTAGGCTGGTAGCACTCGTCATACTTCATTTGACGTACTCTAAAGGGAATATTCTGCCTAGTCACCCAGATTTTACAGAACAGCACCGGTTTCTCCGCACCTGTCATCCCCTATATGTCATACTCCATAACAACAAACACATGTTGGGCCCACTTATCAGATTTTTTTACCTCTCACCCCTCCTCCCTTGGTTCCCCTCCCACTACCTCTCTCTCCTTTCCTCTTCCCCTCCGGCCACTCTCTCTCCCTTCCTCCCACCTCGCTACCTCCGCCCACCCAACACCTCCCCACCGTGGCGCCGTAAGCGAGGCGCGCAGATCCTCTCGGGGCGTGGCTCGGGTGGGCGCCGACGCAGCGTGGTAGGAGGAGCCAAGCTCAGTGGGGAGGAACAAGGCGGCCTCCCTCCCTCACAGCCCTCCGCGGCCGCTTCCGATCTACGGTGAGCTTGGCGGCGTCTTTGGCCGGCGATGGCGAGATGGCCGCTTAGGCGTCGATTCGAACCGGGACGAGATCCCCAATCCCCTCCACACCTCCCTCCCGCATCAAGCCGTCTTTGCCTCGACAAGCTCCTCAAGATCTCCTGCTACTCGGCGCGTCTCGCACTCGGCGGGCCCCTGCGCCTCGCCTCGTCTCGGAGCGGGCGGGCGCCTCCCTGCGTCCGCGTGGCGGCATGACTCCTCCTCTCACTCTCACCGCCTGCTTCCCTCTCCGCCGCGGCCGGCTCAGCGGAGTTCGTCACATCTCCCCCGGCGGCATTGAGATCCCGGCGGCCTCGAGGTCCCGGACTCGACCAGCATCGCGGCGTCCCTCGGGAGGTGGGGCCTGGCGTGGCGTGGCGCGGCCAAATCCGCGTCTGCCGCGCTCCGGCGGTCGCTCTCCCTCACCACTGCGGCTCGCTGTCCGTCCGTCGCCGCTCGCCGACGGCGTGGCGCGGCGAGATCGCTCGATGATGAGGCAAGGGCGCGGCGGGCGGACGGGCCGACGGGCCGTGAGCTCTGCGACTCCCAAGCGTGATGGCGTGCAGCACCAACGGCGACACGAGGTGGGGCTGCTGCAGCGTGCGCCACGCCATAGCGCTGGATTTGGCGCGGAGTTGAGGCGAGCAGGACATGTCGTTGGCTTTGGCGTCCCAGGTGCGGCAAGCAGCAAAAGCCTACCCTAAACGCTACCGTGTCCCGTGCAGTTGCTTTTACCGCGCGGTCGACCAGCCTAGCGCACTCTGCCGGCCGTGTGCGCCGCGGCACGTGCTTGCTCATGTGCAGACATCCTCACCAACCAGGCACCGCCTTTGAGATAAATTTTTTCCAATAATACTCATATACCACTCATACCATCTATGCAAGTTATGTTGGTATACAATTAATCTCAACCGCCAGATCTTTAAATACTAGTCATTTTCTGATATTGGTATAGAGTGCATTTGTTTATTGATGAATCAAAAATCACATCGAGTACTTCCCGAAACAGGCGATCCCAGCCGTAGGCCCGCGTGGCCCCCACCACTCCAGGTAGGCAGTCAAGTCGGTGGAGTCACACCCGGCCAAACTCTAGTGGATCTGACCCGCGTCCCCCTCCATTTTCCACACCGATCACCCACCTCTCCCTCTCCGCGGTGCCGTCCTTCCTCCGTCGCACCCTCGCCGGCGACGAGCATCCAACAGGTACGTGCGTCCTTCTTCCCCGTCCGAGCTCAGCCGGCTCTCTCTTCCTCTCCTCTCCTCTCATCCGATTCGTCAGTGAATGCCGTGGGTGGAGGGCGGCCTGTGGGTTGCACGGCCGGCGGCCGGGGGCAGCGGGGACAGGGGAAGTCCTGAACCCGGACTGCGCATGCCGTCGTCCCCCAAATCCTGCGAGTGCATGGGTTAGTGAAGCCCCCCTGTCCTGGCCACCACCGCGCATCGGGGGCGGTCGCGCTCGTTTAGATCCGGGCTGCCTCTGCCGATTTCCCCTTGTTACTCTTCTAGATCCGGCTCGTCAGCTTCGCACCAGCGGTAGGGCCGATAGCTGTATGTCCGCGGCAACGTGTTGGTAACGCAATTGAGCGAAAATGGCGCGCGGAAGAATGGTTCGTGGAGTGCATCCATTTGTTTGTTTGGATAGGCATCTAAATTGAAATTCTTATGGTCCTTGGCGTAATGTTCACTGCATCATGTGATGCACCTGATCCACTCCCTGTTTGCGGCTGATGTTATGTGTAAAGCATTGCTGAGATCTCATCACATGAGCAAGCTAGTTGCCCTTTCCTTGCTCTTGAGAGCTTCTGTCAAGTTGTTGAAATAAAATAAACACCTGCAATTATCCCCTTCTTCTTCTTCTTTTCTCAGATCTGGTAATCTTTGTGCATACTCTGATCACTGAGTGATTGTTTTCCTGTGGCAGGTGCTTAGTTTGTGGGCTTGGTGTTGATAATTTAGTGATCAACAAAGCGATTCAAGATGGTACGCCAATTGGTTTCTTAGTGCTGATAAACTGATTTACTTATTTCAATGAACATTCTAACATTTAACCCTTTGCTGCTATTGTGTTATTGCATCTTGTTTCTGGAATGGCTGATTTGGTTTTTTTATTGTTTGTGCACCCTCAGGTGGTTCTTGCAGCTTCCATCGTTTCAAAGTCAGGAAAAGGTGGTGCTTCAGTTAATCAGATCCTTTGTTATTGTGAATTCCCATATAATTCTATTTCTACCTCCTTATTTGTCTGTTATGTACTTCTGTTAATTACAGTCATCATGTGGTACATGGGCATGGTAGCATCCTATCACCTATCATATTGCTAACTAGTTGGTTCTTTCTATGGGTTCACATAATATGAAACCACTAACCACTATGTTTCAGTTTATCTATCTGTCCCCCATGGTTGCTACTTTTTCCTTAAAAGAAGTGAAGGGATTCAGCTGAAGGCTGTTTTTTTTTCTCTGTTTTCATTTGCAGCACTTGTTTCAAGACAGTTTGTTGACATGACTCGCATAAGAATTGAAGGATTACTTGCTGCATTCCCGAAACTGGTTGGGACTGGGAAGCAGCACACTTATGTTGAAACTGAACATGTGCGTTATGTTTATCAACCTATTGAAGGTTTATATCTTCTACTTATCACAAACAAGCAGAGCAACATTCTTGAAGATCTGGACACTTTGAGGCTGATCTCCAAGCTTGTATCCTACTTTTGCATCTTCTGATTCTTTGGAATGCCTTATTTTGTATGATCCTATTCAATATGAATTGAAATAGAAACTTGGTTTTTTGGGGGGTGGGTGGGGTGTAACTAACAAGAATTTTACCTTTCAGATCGATAGGCTCAAGATGACTATACTGGCCTATCTGGGTTTTACAGATTTTACATATTACTGAGGGGGGGAACTTAAAATGCAACATGCACTATAGGTACTTGAAAGTATCTATGCAAAATCTTAACAATATGAATCTCATTTTTGAGAGCTGTTTATATATTAACTTCAGGCTACTATTCAGTGGTATGTTTGTTCACACTAATATTCCTACACTACCGTCTCCTTAACTCTTGGAAAGGTGCCTGAATACTCCCCTTCCTTGGATGAGGAAGGTATCTGTAAAACGGCATTTGAGCTTATTTTGCTTTCGTGAAGCCATCTCTCTTGGAAATAAGGAAAATGTAACAGTGCAACAAGTCAAACAATATTGTGAGATGGAGAGCCATGAAGAGAAGGCACACAAGCTGATGATGCAAGCCAAAATCAATGAGACGAAGGATGTCATGAAGAAGAGGGCTAATGAGCTTGACAAAATGAGGGTCTGCACTACTCTTTTCACCAGATTTAAAATACGTTGTCATTCATTTATGTTGTTATGGATCATGTGGGTATTTTCTGGCAATCAGTCTTATTTGACTCTTTCATTTTGCATTAATTTGTGTAATGTCGCTAGTCAGGTTAAAGCATCCATTTGGAGCATATTTTGGCAACTCCAGTTTCTCATGAGTTAGCTTGTTGAGATGGCATCTGTGAGATATAAGCATACATAAAGATGCACTACTGAATCCTTTCTGGAGAAAAACCATAGGATATGATCTATGTATTGAAAACTTTGTGAAAGGAGATTGGAACCCAAATTATTTAGAGGAAAATTTAGTTGGGTTCCATTACTGAGATGTTTAATTGTATTATCATGTCAGGCTATTTTGAGTATGCATCTTAGTAGTTAGTATTGTACTGCAATGATATTTTTGGGTATTATTTTTTAATGTCTAAGGGGTTATATTTTGTGGGTGGTATTGATTGTAGATGGAAAGAGGTAAACTTGACAAAGGCGGATACTCATCAATATCTGGTCCACGTGTGATTGAAAAAGCTTTCAATGATATGAGCATCAGTGGTTCTCGATTTGGTAGCGGTTCTGGATTAGGTGGACTGAGTGCTGACATGGACTCAGTTGCTAGCAAGCCCAAAGGTGAAGCCTTTCTTTCTCTTGGATTTCTCAATCAAATTTTATTTTAGAAAAGACAAACTTATTGCATCAAGTTATGTTGACGACTTGAACATTTTCTTCGTTTTTGCATGCACATCTAGTTCTGTTTTGGTCTCAAATATCCAGGAAATATATGACATACATTACACCCTTTTTCTTTTTATTATGACCCCTGTGTTTACAGTATTCCGCAAGTTCTCATCATATCTATGGAGTGTGGATACTCCTAGCTTGTTAGGCTTATCAATCCCTTAAACTTTGTAATTCATACTATATTTTACAAAACAAGTTGAAGATGAATTAATAGCAATATTGTTCGAATAATATAATGAAGAAGCTTATCTATCACTTCTGTCTCACTTTCATGATACATTTATAATCTTATTGAGTTAATACTATATACTTTTAAACATATAGTGTGTTGGGTTCATCCTGTAGTTAAGTTATATTCAGATCTTTCTGACTCAGTATTAGGGAAACAACTACTTTACTTGATTGCTAGTCAAAATGTTGACAATACAGGGCTAGGATATGACCTATATTTATTTGATTCTAACTGCAAGTGTTGTTTTACAGGTCGTCCATCTACAGCTGCTACTGCACCTGGTAAAGGTCTTGGTATGAAATTGGGCAAGACACAGAAGACAAATCAATTCCTCGAATCATTGAAAGCTGAAGGAGAAGTCATTTTGGAGGATGTACAACCAAGTGCAGCTTCTTCAAGATCGTCTGCTCTTCCACCAAGTGATCCTGTCACAGTGACTATAGAGGAGAAGCTCAATGTTGTTGTTAAAAGAGATGGAGGTATCAATAACTTTGATGTTCAAGGAACCCTTGCTCTTCAGGTTCTCAATGATGCTGATGGATTCATCCAACTGCAGGTAATCTTTTTTTATTTTAAAAAAGTACTTGTGTGTGTATGGATGGAAAGCTGTAACTATAAAATAGTATATAGCTTTATATTTGCCTTGTCATGTGAACCTATATTGCCATTGTATTATATTCACTGTTCTGGTTGTCTTTCATTTATCCTTGTGCTGTTTTTCCCCTTTTATTGCCAATAAGCAGCTTTATTGCACAGGAGCGTATAATCATATGAATCAACTGATAGTTGATTTTTCTAACATATGGTGTGTTGTAGATTGAAAGCCAAGATATTTCTGGACTTAGCTTCAAAACACACCCCAATATCAACAAGGAGTTGTTTAACAGTCAGCAAACTTTGGGAGCAAAAGATCCAAACAGGCCCTTCCCGAGTGGTCAAAACGAAACTCCTCTGGTGAAATGGAGAATCCAGGGAATGGACGAATCATCTTTACCTCTGTCAGGTGCAGCATAACTTTGGTTTTATCTGTCTAATAATTTGGAGATTTGGACTTGCATTAACATGCTTTTGCTCGATGTAGTCAATTGCTGGCCTTCGGTGTCTGGAAATGAAACCTATGTCAACATTGAATATGAAGCCTCTGAGATGTTTGATCTTCACAATGTTGTCGTATCTATACCACTGCCAGCACTTCGGGAGGCTCCAAATGTTAAACAGATAGACGGAGAGTGGAAGTAATGTGTTCTTTTCCTCTAGTTTATTTATATGTTATTTACTAAAGTATGCTTTTAAATTACTGTGACAGTGCATTACCATATGCCACTTGGTTTAGGTATTTGTGTGAGGCCTTTTTATTATTGATCTTTAACAGCAAAATGTGAATAACCTCTAATGTTTTCCTGTTCTAACTGGTATATCAAGCTGTTACAGTGGACTTGTCTATATGCAGCTCAACTTTTGTATCCTAGATGGTAGTGCTTTATATAATTCTGAAAATAGAACTATGGTGTTTACTACACTATTCCATTTCCTTGTAGCATTTTGTGATGCACCTGAGCTTGTGTTTGTTGTCTCAGCTTTTTTTTTATTGTTTCACTTTTCCATGTGCAAACAGGTTTGACTCAAGAAATTCTGTGTTGGAATGGTCTATTCTCCTTATTGATCAGTCCAACCGCAGGTTATTTGAATATTTAAGATCATGATCACCATTTTATTTTGTAAATCTAATTATTGTGTCTTAACTATTGCTTTATGTGCCCTTTGCAGTGGTTCCATGGAATTTGTTGTCCCCGCAGCTGATCCGTCATCATTCTTCCCCATCTCTGTTGGGTTTTCCGCGTCCGGTACATTCAGTGATTTGAAGGTTGGTGACGTGTACCCACATTCTGCTTGAATGAGCCCTCCTATGTTTGGTGTCTCCCTATTCATCCTTGTCAACTGTGTTTTATCTGAAACTTTTCAGGTTACTGGAATCCATCCTCTGAAGGAAGGCAACCCTCCGAAGTTTTCACAGCGGGCTCGTTTGCTCACTGCTAACTATCAAGTAGTTTAATGCTCTTGTCATGGTCGAGTGCTGTTTCACTTAAATACTTCGTTGGCACCTGATAGTAACAACAATGTATTTTTTTGCCATGAACTTCTTCGAGCCATGGCAGGGAGCATCATTTGCATTTGGAGAATATTTTTTTTCTTTTTTGCCCTGTTCATTCTTAGCGTGTTGCCCAGATTGGTGTCCAGATGTATTGCTACCTGAGAAATAAGCGCCTGAGTTCTTGCATTTCGTTGGATTGCGGATTTGTAGCTCCTGAGAATGTTGTTTCCAGGATCAGGTGTGTAATACGTTGGTCGCCTGGGATAGGCCTAGGACACGCGCGAGCGTGCCCAAGCAACACGAGCGCCGCGTGCACTCGCTCCACGGTCCTCCGATACCATGAGCTCCACTGCTCGCCCTCGCACACGCATATCATCGCGCTGTCTCTGCGTACGTAAACTGTTCGACCAAATGCTCCTCTGGCATCTACTGTATCTGGATTTTTTTTTTCTTTTTCTTTTCAAGGAACGGCAACAGTATTGCGAGCGACTGATTGCGTTTGGGCATGGACTGAACTTCAGAACCTAAATTTCACGGGAGGAGTTGATTGTTCTTCCAATAACAGGTCTAGGTGGTATGGGGAAAACGACGCTCGCACAACATATTTATAACGAAGTTGAAAAAGACTTTGACGTGAGGATTTGGGTATGTGTATCTGTCTATTTCAGTGCGGCTAGAGCATTGCAAGAGATTTGTCAAGTCCATCCCTAGAGTTGATAATGAGGACAGTGGTGCCCCAAAGGAGAAGCTGATTGAACGACATAGATTAAAATTGAAGCGGTTTTTGCTTGTCCTGGATGATATGTGGGATCTTGTTAATAATGGTGAATGGGATAGGCTGTTAGCACCACTTAAACCCTTGAAGGGAACCGTAAGGTGGTGCGCTTCACAAAGGAGCAAGATGTGCCCTTCAGCTCCTCACCTCCCTCCAGGACCTCCAAATTGAGTGCTTCTACAAGCTGCAGTGCCTCCCTACATGCCTACATAAGCTCCACAAGCTCAAGAGGTTGCAGATTGTAACCGCATCTCACTGCCTGAGGATGGCCTCCCCGTTTCACTGCAAGAGCTAGATGTCCGTTCCTGCAATAATGTGAAGCTAAAACAGCAGTGCAGAGATTTCATCCGTGACCATCCTGGAATCAAGCTAATAATCTAATCCCGAGGTAACAACTTGCCACTTCCTTGTTTGTTCCCCAATTTCTGAACATTATCTTGCTTTTTTGATATTCGACATACCCCGTTACTGCATATTCTGAACATCATTTGTTCCGACCTAATGTACAGGGTTCTGTTTAATCATGGGATCAAAAAGTTTTACTGTGATTGCGGATTTCTCTGGATCTACCCAAGATTTGCAAACCACGTAGCAGGGAGTTGGATGCCACCTTCCTCTAGTGCATATTTTTGGTAAGTGTGCGAAATTTAACTGTAGTATAGTACAGTCAAATGTCCACAATTTTCTCCTTCTTTAAAACTGCTTGTCCTACTTGTATTTTCCTATTGGTAATGGAATTCATACTTCTGTTAATGCAAGGATGCTGTGATTCACCATGAAAGTAATTTCCCACCCAATTGGAAAAGAAATCCTGTATTAACTGACTGAGAGTTTGCTCCCAGGAGGAGAATATGGAAATTTTCCCTTCGAAAAAGAAATTACATCGGAATTGTTTGTGCTATTTTGGACATTAAAAAATCGGAGTTAAAATAGCTGAATACCTGTGTTTGAGGCTTTAGAAATGATGCAGCACAAGAAGATATTTATTTTTGAAAGTATAATTTTAACGGCATCGACTGAATGATGCTTAAAATAATTGTTTCATTCAGACAATTTTTTCATATGAAAAGGGAAAAGGTTCTTCCTTTCGTTTTAAAATAATTGTTCACGCTTCTTGGTATTTTTTCCACTCTGGTAGCTCCCTTGAAAAGCGGCTAAATTGTTCGTTATTTCATTTTTTGGTAGATTACTGCAATTCTGTAAAACATTTGCTTTGCAGTGGTGAACACTTGCATCTTTCGCTGATGTTTTTGCCGCTTGATATAATCTCGAAGGTACTGGCAAGAATGTCAAATGTGTAGTGTTGGCATTCTCAGATCATGTTAAATCAGTTCAGGTTGTTGAGACACAATCGGACCATAAATGTTTTCATTTAAGGGTCATCTCAAATCTAAGGTTTTCTTTCACGCATTTAGTGTTATCAAGTTGTTTGAATTTGTGGTGATAAACTTCAACACAAATAGCTAAGACGAGGCTCCATCCTACTTGGCATACTCTTTGGCACTTGTATACTTCAACAAAAACATCCAAGATCATGTACTGTTACAAGTCTCACAGTATGGGCACAACTTTCTTGAAACAGAGTTCTGCCGCAAGGTGCTGCTCATTTCAATTTGTATTGAAAAATCATGTAGGCAACAAGGCATGCTACTCGCACCGCCTTCTGTCTGTACAGTCATCAAAATTCTGGAGTACAACAAACGTGAGATACATACAACCGGTTGCACTCATCCTGTACATACATCCGGTTGCACTCATCCTGTACATACAACCGGTTGCATGGTAACATCAGGGTCAGTGTATATGAGGACATGTTCAGATGATTACCATCTGTGTCCTGTTAAACTTCACTCAAAATTGTGTGTAGAAAATGGTCGTGTACTTTGAAATGGTTAGAATAACCCATTGGGGAGGTATGTTCCATGGCACCTTCAAGGTTTCTTTGCTTGGACCTGTCAACGAAACAAGTGTATTGTACTTAGTCGGTTATGTCAGAAAATTAATTCATAACGTATATTATCACCACAAAAACAAACATATTATCAGTTAATCACACCCTTCATTATCTGAAATAGTCATGCTTTGGAAAAAACAAGTTTAGCCAACTTTTAAACTGCTTCACTTATTTACTGTTAACAAGATAATCGCTTACCTTTTTCAAATATTTCTTGTGAAGTTTCAATGCTCCTGCACAAGCCTTCTTGGCATCTAAATTCCCATTTACATCATTCAATATCTGAAAGGAAAGGAAAGCAAGAGTTACATTGTAAGATTTACAATCCGGTCTTGGATTAAAGTTGTCATTTGCCAACTCCAGATGGAAAGAATGATCAAATTTTGGAAAGAAAAGAATAGATAGGTTTTGCCTCTCACCCTGATAAGATCATCCAGTCCTCTAGCTTCTTGTAACAGCTTCTCTCTCTTTTCCTTCAGAACACTTGCAACCATGAAAACTGAAATTGGAACAGGGCCATCTTCACCATCCTCAGACCCAGTCTTTGTATTTTCCTTATCTTTATCCTTATTATCCCACTTGCCAAAATGGCGCAGTCCTCTCAGTTTGGATTTAGAAACTTTATTTTTATGTACTGCACCTGCTTCTTCACATGCTGCGAAGAATATATCTGGGTCGTATTCCAGAGCCCACATCATCTGTTAACAGGATTGACAGAGGGAACATGAGTTAAATTAACAAACTCATTTGTATGCTAATAATATACAGTTGCTTTAATCATGTAATTAAAAAATCACTGAGAAGAACCAAAAGATATAATCAATTATCTGATTCTACATATATTTATGATATTGCATTACTATGGTAGCTTCATACCTCCCAGAGGTATAAGGAGTCTCCAAATGATACTTCACGCCGAAATAGTACCATGAACATACGGAATGCAAAAAGGTAGTCACCTCCACCGAGAGTTTCTGAGTGAAGGACTCAAAAAAGTTAAAAACTGTTGGTAAAACTGGAAAAAGAAGATGGATTTTTGGCAATTTCATTGATACCCTTTTTTTTTTTACCTAAATGGTCATGTAGCTTTGGGTCAAGAACCTGAATAATAGACGCAAGGTGTTGAAGTTGGTTGGCAACTCCCACAGATTGATCTGTGCATTTGAAATTTCCTCGCTTCAAATTTAAACATCAGAGTTATCAGAATGATGTAAAAGATAAAATAAATGTATCACAAGAAGATTTACACAAAGAAAGACATACCAATCTACGCATCAATTTCTCAAAGCACCAAAATGCATCTGCTTCATCCTTGAGGAGCACTATCATTGGTGAGCATAAATCACTCATTCCTGTTTGAGGTATGAACGTTAGTACACCTGTAAGCTTATTTGGATTGTAAATGAGTTTCCTCTGCATGTCAGATGTAGCTGACCTTGACAGTAACCAACATCTTTGTCAATCCATGCATACACGGCTAGAATATCCCACAACTTGGAAAGGTTTTCTTTGTTCTCATAGAATACCATGGTGCGATCAGTGCGTAGCACATCAAGCCCTATATTGATTTTCAAAGGTCAACAAAAAATAGGGAGGAAAGAGTCCAAGGAAGTAGAGAGAGAAAAAGGATAAGGGTTAAAGCATACCAATCTGATGTAATGTCAGCTTCCACTCAATAATTTGCTTATCTGTAATGCATTCTGCGGTTTCATCTACTTCAATTTCATTTCTTCTGGTAACCGGAGCACCTTCTGAAGTGTTGTTGTCAGAAGTAGCCTCAAGTAAAACCAGAGGATCCTTAATAGGTCTGCCATCCTCGGTGATAAGTGGTGCTGTGATAATTTTACCACTACCAACATGAGAATCCATCTGTCGACAGTCTTCCTTCCATCTGGCATACTGTATCCTGTGTGTTTTGTAAGGCAAGATTTCAGGCTAAGTGAACATCATGTTTTATTAATTATTCTTTATTCTTAAAAACAAAAGTTATAACAATAAATTATTTCAGAGTATTGGACGAAGGGTCTTCAATGCTAGGATAATACAAAGGAACTGACGAAGAACAATTATTTTCTATGGCAATTATGTACAAACTGAAGCTTGCCATCCCAAAAGGGTAAGAAAAACTAAAATACTCCTGATTGTACAGACAATTATTTCTTTACCTATACAATAGGGATCATATTACCATTTCTTGGAAGAAATAATTGTCTTTAAAGAAAAATATAAAATGAAAATGATGGTCAAATATGGAACACCTAGTAGTTGGAAAAAGAAACTGTTTAATTGGTGAGTCGACCGGCATTACTATCACACCCTTTAACTTTAAGGTGGAAAATACTTACAAATTTCTTAAGGAGAACAAAAAAACTATCAAATAATGAATATGTTCTTTTAAGGAAGCAAGTACCTGCGTATTTGCCTGATCTCTTCCCTCTCATCGAAGGTACTTCTGGGATCGAAACAGCCAAGTAAGAATTCCCAAACCTCCCCCCTGACTGTGGGATGCACACCCTAAAAGTAGATCATATTGATTTGGTATAAACATTACTAAAGGATCATAGTTCGTAGAAGAAACATGTGTTGTAGGACAAGGGGCAGATATGAAACTGAGAAACAAAGAACTCCAAAAATGAGGAATCTTACTCCTGTTTGTATCCGTCTTAGGACTGAGGCAATATCAAGACAGCCATCGGTACTAAACGCAGCCTGCCATTTCCGGGCACTTAACGTTTTGCCAGCCTGAAATGAAGAAATAGATAAGATAGAGTTGATCAGAACAAGAAGAGACCGTGTTTTGTAAACAAAACCGGGAGTGAATGGTTCTCATAGCACTCTAAAAGGACACGTTCTCCAAGTAAATTATGCTATGGATATTTCAAGTGGGTATGGTATAGGGCTAGGAGAAAGTAAGCTTGCACCCAGTCTCTTTGTCTTTGAATTGAACTAAGAGCACATTCAACTACACAACAGTCGTCCTTTTTTTTGAAGGACGGCAAAAGTTTTTTTTTTCGAATGACGGCAAGAGTTTTTTAGCGAGTCTTATTAGACGATATAGTTTCTGTTATCCTCTTCTTCTTTTTTCGGGTAAGTTTCTGTTATCCTCTGTCACACCAAAAACTTTAGTGGCCAAATTCTCTGTTTTTTCCTTGAGAATGGGATGCATAAATTGGCCAAATTATGAGACACCAATAAACAAGTAGTATTACCGATCCTAAACAGCCTAATGTGCATGGTCACACAACAATAACTAAATTAATAGACAGAGAACGAAATAAAAGACAGAGGGAGGAAGGTCGGAGAGGGGGAAAAACCAGACCTTGATCTTGAACTTGCTCTTAGGCACATCGCTCGTGCAATCCGACCGGACCTCGTAGTAGGAATCCGCGGGCGTGCCGCTGCTGAGCCCCCACTTGAGCATCTTCGAGCTTTTCCTCAATCAACGGCACCACACGCCGAAGGCGAAGAGGTCAAATCCAACGAAGACGCTTGGCAGCAACACCTTGGCGTGCGCTCAGCAAGGACGACCTCCCCCAACAACCGATTGATTGGCCCTCCAAGATTGACCAAAGAATGAAGCAACCAGGATCAAGCGGAAACGGAATGGAGCGGAGCCGATCCCCCCTCGAACCAGCCTGCCTGCCTCCTGGGAAAGGGCACCGCAGGAGGAGGATGAGGTGAGGTTAAGGGGGGACGGGGAGGGCGAGCTCGGGAGGCCGGGTGGGGTTAAATTAGGAGGAGGAGGAGGAGGAGGGAGGAAGGGTGGTGGGTGGGAGGAGGAGGACGACCGGTTCCAAGCTCCCGCCAAAGCTTCCCCTGCTTACGGAGGCTATATATATCGCATATGCTGTAATTTCACCATCTTTCACCTTCTACAGCTCCGCGAGGAAGAGATGGTGCATGCATGCAGATATATAAAACTGATGATGTCATACCAGTATACTGCATGTAAAAATATTTGAAATTAAAAAAATTATACTGAGCATAAGAATTAAATTTGATTGCATTATTAGATTTTTAACAATAAAACTTCTAACAATATTTTACTTGATTATATTTGAATGAACTTTTTTATTCATATTTTTTTAATCAAGGTTGCATATTTTGTATGAGACAACAAGTTATACTAACCTACGTAAATAATAATAATAATAATAGACATCGAACATATTACACAAACTCAAAGAACAAAAATATATACTATGGTGAATACTATTTATTTTTCTTACCTATCTTTCTTCTTTTCTTTTATTGTATTTTTATAATACTATTTATTTTTATCTTTCTTTTCTTTCTTACTTCTCATCTTTTCTTTCTTTTGCCTTTTCTTTCATTTTTCAATTGCTACTTTATGCATGCGGGCTACTTCAGACCATATTCGGTTTCATTTTTCTTCTCCCTCTCTCCATCTCATTTTTTTCTATTATCATAATATTTTTAAAACTTTTAAATGCATTTTGTTATAATTTATTATAAGGGATGTTTATATTATTCACTTTATTTATTTTTCTCTATTATTTTCCTTGCGTGTTATTTTATTCAATGAGTTAATTCGTTGAACGTGCACTATTACGATTCAGGCCGGCTGTCGGATTCAGACCTCTGATCGAAGCACCGAGACGGGCAAGTGCACATGCCACCGCATTCGTCATTTCCTCCGGGCACAATTATAGATGTCCATTCGGGCCGCCCGGCCCGGCCCTGGCACGAGCCCGGGGTAGCCCGCTCAACGACGGCCCAGCCCAAGACTAAGTCCCATTAGGCCGTGTCGCGTGCCCGCCACGGCCGTGGTAGCGGCCCAAGCACGGGCCCACGGGCCTCTTTCGTGCCGGGCCAGCACGTCATAGCCCGGCCCTACGTGCACCCGCGGGCGGCCCACAGCCTGTGGAGGCAGTCACCACTCCACCTTCTCCAAATTTCACAAGTAACACAAATATTTACATATTTGTAAGAGAATCACCAATTAGTAATCACCACAAACAAACAACAAGAAACACAAATTTGTAACAGATTCACCACTTCAACATATAAGTGATGAAAACAAAAGTAATTGTAGATCTGTTTACAAAATTACAAGTGTTAGCTGGCTCATTAAAAACCTTACTAGGTAAAACTCACCCTTTGTGAGAAACCCTAGGAAGGGAAAAAGAGTACAGCACAGATCTACAATTAGAATGGAGTTCAATTGTTCATTACATGCATGATGCATCACATGCAGACAAATTTGCAAGAAAAGAACATAAATGCAACAGAATTTGTTTCAGCCTTGCACAGTCCACAGTTGCACTTGCAATCTTGATTCTTGCTTCCCAAAAGACCAAAAGCCACAAAAGGTCATGTCCTCACTTCACACCGTGAGTGCACTCCATGTGATGATCCACCGGCGGCAAGTCCTAGCATAGCACACAATGCAAACAATCATCAGTCATCACTCTAGTATTTTGGAATTTTGGTGAATGCAAAGAGATAAAAAATCAACACCACTATACTTACTGATTTTATGGTTGCCCTGCTCCTTCCACCTTCAGCAGCCCTTCTCCTTCCACCTCTATCATACCCTTCTCCATCGTATGTTGTGCTCTTGCATCTTTCAATTCCCAGTCCTTGATGCAGGTCAATATCTCCACCGTATGAGGCAGCAACCGCCGACGCCTCTCCTCAATCAACCTGCCAGTTAAACTAAACAATGCCTCCGAAGAAACTGTAGAAACTGGAACAGTCATTATATCTCTAGCTATTATGGAAAGAACAGGGAATGTAAGTTTATGCTCATGCCACCAATGCATAATGTTAAACTCATCATCAAAACAGGTGACAATGTCGCTGTCCAAGTAAGAAGACAACTCAGAAACAACAGCAATAGCAGGAGCAGATGATGCAGATGTAAGAAGAGTTGAAAAACCAGAAGCAGGAGCCCCATAAATCTTACCCCATGCTGTTTTTTTCTTACCAGTAGATCCTGCTGCTTGAGAATTTCTCTGTGTCCTAACTGGACCAAACTTGTTTTCATATTTGTTATACAGTTTGTATAATTCAGTTCTTACCTCAGTGTAGTAACTGGAATAATCAAAACCAATAGTCTGAGAAAGAATCTGGAGAACATTATGAAAACCTCTCATCTTGGCTCTAGGATCCAAAACAAATGCAAATGAATACAAGAGAGGTATGTTCTGCTAGTACTTAAGGAACTTCAATTTTATAGGAGTCACAATATTCATAAGCAATGCATTATTATCTGGGCATGTAAATGATCAGTAATGTCAATTATATGATGAAGAATCAGAGGACTAGTAGGATAGTAAACACCAGATAAAGCAACAGTTGATTCATAAAACATTTGAAGAAAATCCAAAATCTTTTGGGCAACAACCCAATGCCCCTCACTGAGTAGAGGCTCACCATTAACCAAACCATACTTAGCACCAATAAATGTAGAGAATGTCTCTTTATATGGTAAAAGGTGCTTAAACATCAAATAAGTAGAATTTCATCTCACATCCATATCCAAACCAAATTTGCGAGGCGTCATCCCCTTAAGAAGGCAAAAGTTCCGAAATTCAACAATGCGCTGGTTTGAGGAGTTCAAAAAAGAAATTGCAGTCCTAAAAGCCTCAAGGTAAACCTTGATCCTTTTCAAACCAGACTTGACAATGAGATTTATAATGTGGCATGCACAACACTGGTGCAAGAGACCACGCAATTTGTCATTGTCGTTGTCAAGTGGTTCAGGATCAGGACCAAGGTAACCAACAAATTTAGGTATGAGTTTTGACATGGCAGAAGCATTTGAAGAAGCATTATCAAGTGTGACAGAGAAAATCTTATCAATCAAACCAAACTGAGAAACAACAGATTCAACACGCTCAGCAATGTTAACACCACTATGTGAACAATCAATGAGCCTGAAACTAATTACTCTCTTCTCTAACTCCCACTAGACCGATGAGGGGTGTTTAGGTTAACGGTCACCGCTTTCCTTTTCCAACGTCTTGGCCGCCGGCTAGCATGACGCGTCGGTGGTGGCCCACGCCCGGCACGCCACACTGCCGCGCACATAGACCGTCGTGCGTGTATGGGCCGGGCCAAAATCACGGGCTTTCGTGGGGGCCGCCGTTCACCGGGCCAAATGGACAACTATAGGCACGATTCGCAACCATTTCTCCCTCGCCGCCGCGGCTCGCCGGGATGGCAATGGGGTGCACGGGCGGTAGAGCATACCCATGCCCGCCCGACATGGGTAGCGGGTAAATTTTATTACCCGTCCCTGCACTGTGGGTAAAATCTCACCCCGCACTGTGCATAATATTATAAACACATTATACATACCCGTGGGCTAAGAGTCATCAATCCTTGATTTTTTCCCACCGGCCCACCCTAAGATTCAGCCCAAGAGTCACCAATCCTTGATGTTTCTTTAAAAAGTCTGGTTTACCCCTCAACTACAATCACGGTTGTTGGGTCTCGAAAATGAACGTTTGGTTGAAAATAAAAATACATTTCAATTTTTCGGGTAACCACCGGGTTACCCATGGGTGGATTAAAATCCCCGCCCCGTACCCGACATGAGCAGCGGGTAAAAATTCCTACCCGCCCCGTACCCACGGGTGAAAAATGAGACCCATGCCCGGCCCCATCGGGGCGGGTACCCGGCGGGTACCGGGTACCCGGCCCCGAATTGCCATCCCTTTGCCTTCTGCTCCGCTCCTGTGCTTAGCTCGTCGCGTCGGCCACCTCCGTCCATCTCCTCCGCCGGATCTCGAGCGCTCGACGGCCGCCCTCGTGCCCCTGCTGATCCGCGCTTCCCTTGGGTGAATACTCTTGTCACAGCAACATCCATTGTTTATTTGCTCCTCTGGCAACAGCAATGGCAGTGCTTGTAGCGTTGTCCCTGCATCCAGCAACATCTCAAGAGGTCCATCTTCGGGAACACCTTCAGTTCCATTTGCATCGTCGCCGCACTCCCGCAGTGCGGCTGGGTGGGTGCCGAGACCCCCGGCAGGCGGCACCAGCCCCCTCCCGCTGTGCACGTAAACCTTTCGACCAAATGCTCCTGTCGCTCCTCTTGCAGGTTGCAACGATATCTGTAGTTCTTTTTATATAACAGGAACACTAGTGACTGATTGCATTTGTGCATGACTGCGTGAACTGGCTGCAGTTTCTTTGAAGACGCATACGCATCTACGTGACGATGGAACTGAACTCGTGTTTCTGCTGCTCCCCTGTTCTTGCCGTCGGTAGACACACCCCAGCAAGAATCAAGTTCGGTCTCCTGGTTTCCCTTGGCCAGTTGTTGGCCTTAGGTGAGTACAGTTGCAACATCATCATTCTTTCTCTTCCTCCTCTGGCCGTTCACATATACTGATGATTTCCCGTTCTTGCATCCATCAACTTTTTGGTTCTTGCTGGCGGTTCTCGTGTATTGCTTGGAGTTGGCAGGCTAGCAACGTGGTTTCTTTCGGGTTCACATATATAGCAACTTCGGCTATCGAATTTCTTCTTGCTTGGGTGAGTTATCTTCTAGCATCCGGTGAGGGAGACAGGGTGTGCGTGGAGTTCACTACGACATTGGGCCCGGACAGTGCCACACACACAAAAAGAAGACGATGCTCACTGTTGAGTGACAAGCAATGCAGCCCTGAGCCGCTGAGATGAATGCAGAAAAACATCATCGGTTAGATGCTCTAAATACTGATTCATGAATGTTAGGTGGTGCCTGTGATGATATGTGGTCATCGGCACGAGACAACTCGCATCACTCTTCACTCTTAAAGGATTACGCTGCCAATAATGCTTTGGCTTTATAAAGCAAAGGATGATGGATCATGGATGGCGGTGGGTGACCCTTGAGCATCAGCTCACTGTTGCCCGATTCCTTCCTCCCTTGTTAATATCGCTCATGCATCAACTTTGCTTTCCCTTCGGATTCTTGCCAGCTTAGTTTTCTCGCTGCCTGCTCATATAGCTCCTCCGAGCGCCGCTGGCTCCTGCGGCCCGTCACCAGCTCTAGACTCTTGCACGGGTCGTCATCTTGTACTGTCTGCGCAGAGCTGAGTGATAGATCGGGTAACAAGTTGTGTGTCTTCAACTTCTGCACTTCACTTGGGTGAGTAGTGTACTGCTAACACATCTAAATAGCGTTGGCCGCAGCATCAGTTCAATATATTGCAAGCTAGTGATATTTCTGGAAATTGCTCGTGATATCCTGTTCTTACATGATGCAATGCAGCAAGATCTGCCCATTGGTGCCACGCGCGTGGGCATCGGCGACGATGGAGGTTGCCGTCAGTGCGGCGCGTTGGGTGGTGGGCAAGGCGTTGGCCCCTGTCACGGACGGCTTGCTGGAGGCGTGGGCAGCCAGCAACGGGCTCGGCCCCAATGTTGATGCCCTCAAGATGGAGCTCCTCTACGCGCAGGCAATGCTCACCAACGCGCACGAGAGGGAGATCCACAACCCTGCGCTCAAGGAGATGCTGAACAAGCTGCGGCAGCTGGCGTACAACGCCGACGACGTGCTCGACGAGCTCGAGTACTTCCGCATCCAGGACGCGCTCGACGGCACCTACCACGCCGCCGATGCGCCGGCCGGGGGTTGCATCAACGGCCTTGTCCTCAACGCTCGCCACACTGCCAGAGCTGTTGTTGCCAAACTAAAGCCCTCCTCCGGCTCGCGTGAACAGCATGACGAGCAAGATGATGTTGTAAAACAAGGATGTCTCTGTGGCATCTTCTCATGTGCCCAGGATCATCATCAGAATGTTAATGATGATGGTAAGAATACATCCTCCTCCAGCCCTGCTATTTACCATCTGTTTTGATAAGGTTATGCTCACTCTGACATGTCTGAGGATTCGAACACCACAGGAGATGGACGGGAATCCTTCTGTGGAAACTTTGCTTCCAAGGCACAGGGATGCCTATGTGGCAAGCGTGAGGTGAGATCCTCACCACCATCACCATCCAGCCAGCGCAACAAGAAGGTTGGCTGTGGTTGCCTGCTGAAGGTCAAATCTACTGCTTGTTGCATCACTGCAAAGTCTATTGGTAAACGCCTTCTATGCTGCTCTTCTCAATCAATTGAGCGAAATGCTCACACTGGCATGCTGGAAAATCCAGAGCAGAGGTTTCTCTGTGGTGCCTGGATGTCGTCCAGGGTACAGCAGAGAAAAAATACTGCACAAGATACAAAATTGAAGTTTAATAGGGTGGAGATCTCTGCTAAGATGAAGAACATCACAGAGCACCTCAAGCCTGTATGTGCTAAGGTCTCCAACATTCTTAACCTAGAGTTCATGGGCACCAACCGTATCACTAGAAAAGACATTGCTAAGAAACGACCTATGACCACTGCAGACATTACAGAGAATCAATTATATGGAAGGGACACCCAAAAAAAGAAAATTGTAGATGGCATTACCCATGGTGAATATTTTGCCAATGAACTTGTTGTGCTTCCAATTGTTGGTCCAGGGGGTATTGGGAAGACAACTTTCACACAACATGTATGCAACGAAATAAAGGGCCGCTTCGATGTATACATTTGGGTCTGTGTATCCCTCAATTTTAATGCAAGTAAGTTGGCACAAGAAGCTGCAAAACAAATCCCTAGAGTTAGTGGTGAAAAGGGAACCAGTAATGACCAAGAGATAATTGAGCAAAGATTAAAAGCTAAAAGGTTTTTGCTTGTACTAGATGATATGTGGACATATGACGAATATGAGTGGAAAAAACTATTGATGCCATTTGGAAGAGGGGGAGAAAAAGGTAGTATGGTTATAGTGACCACTCGAATTCCAGAGGTTGCAAGAACTATTAAGACAGTTGATTGTTGGATAGAACTAGAACGTTTAGAGCCTGAAGCTTTTATGCATTTCTTTGAAACATGCATCTTTGGTGGTCAGAAGCCATGGGAAGGTCATACAGAACTATCTGATGTTGGGAAAGAAATAGTGAGTAAATTGAAACGTTTTCCTCTTGAAGCAAAAACTGTAGGAAGATTACTCAGAAACCAACTTACTTTGGAACATTGGACAAAAGTTCTAGAAAGCAAAGAATGGGAACTCCAAACCAATGAGGATGACATTATGCCAGCATTAAAGCTTAGCTATGATTATCTTCCTTTCCATCTCCAACAGTGCTTTTACTATTGTGCTTTGTTCCCTGAAGACTACAAATTTGAAAGCAAAGAGTTAGTTCACTTCTGGATAGGACTAGATATTGTACATCCATGTGATTTGAACAGCAAAATTGAAGATGTTGGACTGGGCTATTTAGATGATTTGACTAATCATGGTTTCTTCAAAAAGAATGAAGCAAATGGTGATTGCCCTTCTTATGTCATCCATGACCTCCTGCATGATTTGGCAGTGAAAATTTCATCATTTGAATGTCTCAGTATAAACAGTTCTAATGTGAAGTCTGTAAAAATCCCACAAGATGTACGTCACTTGTCTATCATTGTAGATAACAAAGATGTTGAGGATATAAATACTTTCAAGTACTACAAAAATGACTTGAGTGCACTTGATAAGAGATTGAAAGTCGAAAATCTGCGTACTGTGATGGTGTTTGGTGAATACCATGGAAGCTTTGTCAAGACTTTTTGTGATTTATTTGAGAAAGCTAGAGCCCTTCGTGCTATTTATTTATCTGGAGCACGATTATCATTCTCTTCTGGAACAACATATAATATGCAGGTTCTGTTCTCTTCTGGAGCACCATATACTATGGAGGATATGTTGTGCAACTTTTCAAAGCTTATTCATCTTCGCTACCTAAGAATCCAAGATGCAGACATGGAAAACACAGACTTTCTTAGTGCTCTGTCTAGATTTTATCATTTAGAGGTAATAGATCTACAGGAATGGAGAAGATGCTCAGGTTTCACAAGACACATGAACAACCTTGCGAAGCTGCGCCACTTTCTGGTACCAGAATATAACCTTCCATTTCACTCTAACATAATTGAGGTGGGAAAAATGAAATCGTTACAAGAGTTAAGGAGCTTTGAAGTTGGCAAAGAAAGTAAGGGTTTTGAACTAAGTCAACTAGGGAAGCTGTCGGAACTTGGAGGTTCACTTGCCATTTGCAGTCTTGAAAGGATACAAGCGATGAAGGAAGCAGATGAGGCAAGATTGATACAAATAAAACGTCTGCACAAACTAACATTAGAATGGGATGCCACTCGACCTAAAATAGATACTGCACAAGAAGAAAATGCTCTGGAGATTCTCATACCACATTGTAATCTTCAAGACCTATGTATTAGAGGGCATGGAGGCACAGTGGCTAGGTGAGAACCTCTCAGTTAAAAATTTGGAATCCCTACATCTAGATGGTGTAGATTGGAATATATTTCCACCTA